>CM075260.1:2743967-3343967 GCA_037678475.1 x Bolboschoenoplectus mariqueter | reverse complement strand
TAATATTATAATGATAGCAGATACGGACTCACAAGGGAACCGAGTCATCCTTACAAACTAAAAGTGCTGTCTGAGAGATTGGAGCCTTGGAGGTTGGAGCAAGGAAATTTGTATAATATGAATAATAAAATCAGAGCCTTGGAGGTTTGAGTAATAATTTATACAATATGAATAATAAAATCGGTATTAATTTCGATATCTCCCGTATAATTTCATTAGCAAAAGTAAATGTCATTCTTTCACTTCACAGTAAATGCCAAATTAGATACGTTGACCTGTGACTCCAGTACCGGCGAAGTGCTTCATTTTATTGGTCAGATATATATGCAGACAAATTTATTTACATCGAGTAAATGTATATATTGGAGAAAGCTAATTGATTAATTATAGAGGAGGAAAGCAAACGACAGTGAGAGTCCAAGTAGCTTTCTTACATTAATTCATCCAATTAATCTACAGGAAAGATTCAAAGATCAATAATATAAGTGTCATTTTTTGTTGTTGACCTAGACTAGAGCACCTTATTATTAATTAAAGACAAAATATCCAAGGATCATGCGGTTCTAATGATTAAAAAAGGGAATTTGTAGTTCTACAAATATAAAATTTTATCTTATTATATTTTTTATAGAAGTAATATAAGCCGACCTAAAAATATAAAACAAAAAAATGTCTCCTTTTTGGATAGAGGGTAAAATGGTCAATTCAGATTTTAAATAAGAAGTTAATAATAGATTAAACAAAAAAAAGAATAAAATAAAGAATTTTTAGCTTTAATGGAGAATTAGGATAATTTGATGTTTTAATAGGAAAATTGAAAAATTTAAAAGTTTTGATAGGTATGCTACCAATTAACCCCTTGTATTATTATTTTTGCTTTCTGTGACATTTGGATGGCCATACAACATATATAATTTATTCTTATTTCGATTTTTCTTTTTTCTTTTAGCACCATTATTAGAGTCTTTCCAAAGGTTTTCATGGGTCCTACCTATCAATTCTAGAGACAACATCAGGGGATAAATAATAAATTAGTAGAGAGACACAGCTGCACCAAGAGGCTCCAGCCACTTAATTGTCCCTATAGCTATTGTAATAAATTACCAAAATTTAATCTTTTAATTTATAGTATGGGCGTGGATAGTATGACTGGGTATGGATATTAATGACGCGTGTAATTTTAATACACACATTAATAATTTTTATTTTAAACTATAAGTTATGGGTGTGTGTAGATTCACACGTTAATATCTTCCACGTTATTATTTGATTATATAGGTATACACACATAAATTTAATTTAAAATAAAAATTACTGACGTGCATATATATTGGAGTTATCCATGCTTTTAATATCTATACTTACGCCCATACTATAAATTTTAGTAGTACTTTAAATGTAATTACGAATACGTATATATTTTCTTTACATATATACAAAGAACCAAAATCCAAATGGCGTTATTCATGCAGCTTCAATTCAGTTGAGATTTATTTAAATAAAATACTACTATCATAGTATTATCATTTTGTATATATAGCATATGACTAAGCTGCTGATATAATAATGCTAAATTTGGAAGCATTAAAGGTCTGATACAGAATATAATCTTTGTTAGAAAGCGATGTGTATTAATTAATCATAGATCGTACTATTTTGAATTTACAAGCTTATCTGATCAAGCTGATGCTTTTGGCGTAATTAAGTACTTAAAATGTGCTTAATTTTATTCTTATGGAACTCATATAGATTGTAACAGGAAAGTTTATTTAAGTAACATTGTAGCTTTGGGAAGGAAGCTAGAAGGAACTGAAAACCATCAATTTTATTATTATTTAACCATGGATAGATATAATAAGACAACTATATATGTTACATTTTCTCAAACTTCTAAATTTGAAACAGCTGAAACTGTACATAACAAAAGTACAAAACAAAAAAAACAATTAAACAAATCATATATAGTCATACAGATCGACAATTCAACATATATGCTCAGTTTGTGAAACGGCAGTCCTTGCGAATCTCACCGTCAACAGCGGTTTTCACGCCAATTCTGCCAAGCTTCACCATGGCATCTGTGAATGCAGTGAAGAAGGCGTTCTGGTCGGCTGCGAAATTGTCGACTATGCTTTGTGATCTCGTGTCTACATACAAGACCTCGTCTGAGAAGAGGACTCCTTTCTTCTGTTGGAGCATCTTGAAATAATCATTGTCGAAAGTGGTAACACTGTTATCAAAGAAGACGAATGAATTCACATTAAGCGCGGCGGGGCATGTGCCTTGTAGTTGGTTTGCAAAACCTGGGTCCAAGGATGGGTCGACTGTCGGATAAAGACGGTTGTTGACATGGAAGCAGCTGGTGGCACCGAGCGTGTGGGCGCCTAATGATAAGCAAGTTAAGAAGTTAATTAACTAAGAGTTGGTATGCAACTTGAAACATGGATCAATTAATGTTTTTCAAGCAACGAAACAATTTGATAGTATATATAAAAACAAAACAAAAATATTAACCTGAAAGCGCAACCATGTCAGTTGGGGATAGGTTATAGACAGAAAACCTGCTCATCAGTTGGTCGTAATTTTCAGATGCTCCAGGCAGACTGACACTGCTTTGAGTTGATATCTTCCCGTCGTACCTCCCAAGCTCCACATTCCATGTCGGGCCACCGCTCTGACAAACATAAAATTAACAAAGCCTCATTAATTTACGTATATGTACTCATTTCTTGTTATTGCCTCTTAAACAATTAGAGATGTTATATAATTACCAGAAAAACAGCATCTCTAGCAGCAAGAGCAATTATATCAGCACAGGAAACCTGGTTGGTGCACTGTGGATCTGCATCAACTGCAGCCTTTGCTGCCATTATAGTTCTGTATCCATCAGCTCGGAGGAACTGATTTTCAAAGTTGTGCTGCTCGTCATCGCCGTTTGCATTTTGGATTAGTATCGAAGCATCGCAGCCCTGCATCATTTGAAAAAGACATGCTATGTTGGGAGACTTTTTAATACAGAAACATGGAAATTTTGATCAGCATATATATGCTAGTATTACATCCAAATCATATCTTAAATATTGTGTCAGAAAAATCTACCTGAACAAAACAATCATGGAAAAAGAGGCGTAACGTGGCAGCAGCAGCTATGTTCGTCGTCGCCATCACCCCTCTGACAGCGCCTTGAACGAGGCTCTCAAGATTAGGGCAGATGTTGGCATAGTAGGTGTCGCTTAGTGCCGTTGCACCAGAGTAAAGGATTGCAAGAACAGAAACTAACAGTAGAAGCTGGTGTTTCTTCATGACTTGTACTTAATTTCTTTGTGGGGGTTCACACTACTAGTTCTCTTTGATCTTTTCCACTGGGGTTTAATTGCGTTGAGTGAAGGGATGCTGAAGCGACTAATGGGCTTATATAGAGTTCAAAGTATTCCGCGTTAGTTGATAGACAACGAGAGAGAGACGGAGAACGATCATTCCACTACCTGACAATGAATTTAGTATTGAGCTGGATATTTAGTGTAGAAGCGCGCTTGGTCAAGGTTGAAAGGAGATGATCGATGTATTTATATTTTAAAAAAGTATTTATATTTTAAAAAAATATTTATATTTAATAATAAAAGTATTTATATTTTATATTATTAAAATTAAAAGTTATGAAAATTAAATTATTATTTAAGCAACAAAGTTTTTAGCTTAAATTTTTCTATAATTATTTAGAAAAAGAATTGATAAATACTTTATATACTAACTATAAATATAAAGAATTGATAAATACTTTATATACTAACTATAAATATTTATAAATCAAAATATAAATAAATTATCAATTTTGTATCAATACTTTGGTGTGCAAATAAGGGATGTAAAACATAAATGCAAGAACAATTTCTTTTAATTTTTTAATTTTGCTTGTCTCCATTCTCCAATTCAATCTCGCATGAACATCTGTTGATTTCTTCAACACGGAGATTCTATCGTTTTCCATATTAATTGATCGGTCTTCATAGAAAGTTATATTGTAAAATAATTCTTGGGAAGGAGCATTAAACGAAACATAACTCTATTAATTCTCACTTCAAATGAATATGTTTGAGTTGCATTTGGTATATTTGTAATGAGTCTGCAATTCTGATGAATTAAAGCAAAAAGAACATCCATTAAACAAGCAATTTGAAACATATATAAGTATCTTGTAATCTAGTTATTAAGATAATATTTTTCTTGTGAAATGTCACATGTTCAAAATTTAATTAGAAATCTTTTTGTAAATATTTAAAGTTAGAGTAGTTGATCCTATTTTATCTAGAAAAAAATAAAAGTAAAAATAAAGAAGAACTCTTGCATGGGTTAAAAATAATAAATACCAAATGACAATCTATTCTCACATTTTGATTTTTTTTTTATCAAAAGAGTAATTATATAGTTCTCAAAATATCACTTATTTATCATTTTGATTCTTAAAATTTTAAAAATACCAACTGGGAGTTAAAATTTTCTATTTGTACAAAATTGGTTCTATCATCATTTTTTTTTGAAGTAGCAGGCAAAATGCCGTTCTACCATTATAAACTATATAGAGATTAGATGAATGTAAATATTATTTATGACCATATGTATGCAAATATATTATTTTTTAATTCATTTAAGATGATAAAAATATTAATGCTAGTACCGGTTTTTATTTATCCAATTTCATAAATAGTTATATTAGTTCCATGTTATTTATATTGTTTGAGTGACCACATCAATGTTAGTTGTAATTGTAAATTAAAAATGATGTTACTATAGATGAAAATATTATTTTTGCAATGTTGTAAAAATTAGAAACAACATATTAATTTTTTTTCCCAAAAATATTTATACTTAACAATAAAAATATCTATACCTTACATTATTAGGGTTAAAAAATATTGAAACATCTATTTTAATTTAAACTATTCAATATAGTTTCTAACTTAAATTTTAAAACATATATTTTCAAAAAGTATTTATATCTTATATTAGAGTATAAGTAAAGGATGTAGAACTTGGTGTGTAAAAATAATTTGTCTAAAAAAATATATGTTATATAGTCCTTTTAGAAACCAGCCAACGGTATACATGTACAAGTGGATGGTTAACATTTATATTAAGTATTTGAGAGCTTAATTTGACCAAATCTATCCTTATATAGTTTATGATGTGTTCTAGAAATTCTACCTACGTGTTCTCAGTTTAATATGGCAAAATTATTACCAAATACTTATACAGACATTCTCTTCTCTCATTCTCTCCCATGTTTAATTTGCTCAATATATATATCATTTTTGCGTCAACACTCAACAGCAGATGGTTTCACAACGTCTTGCCCATAGATTGCATGTGCAAAAGAGAGAGAAGAAAATTGCCTAATCTTGATTAAGACTTCTAAGACGAAACGTAATTCTTCTTTTATTTTAATAGGTTTTTATAAGAGGAATAGTTGTCATTTGCTCGTGTTATATATATGTATATATATACCTTTGACCTCCTGTGTTGTAAATAATAATAGCAAGTTGAATTGGTCGGCTACATGCCGCCTTAAACAATTAATAGTTTGTTTCATTAGACACTTGGCCAACTAAAATTAATGATCAGAACTTGTTACTATTACATTTGGAATTATTGATTGCACATGACATCGGTTGCATTTCTAGGCAATCAGCCAGTTAATTAACCATCATGTCATTTAAAAGAAACAAATGATTTCCACTTCAACAACCATGCAAGAACCAAATGGAAAATGTAAAAGCTGGAAATTAATTTGGTTAGAATTATTGGTGTTTCAACTCCCAATGATTGTCTTCTTTGAAATAAGCGGAGGAATTATATGCACAGTTGATCTTAATTGTTCATTTGCTCAGTAAAAGAACAAAGAAGTTGAAGAAGTACAGGGTACATTTGTTTGATACCCTTTTGGTTTTTCAAAAACAGGAAACTGGTTTATGTTTTAATTTCTTATATTGTTTTTAAACTTTTTATATATTTTTGTTTTCGGACGTTAACGCTGGATCATAACAGTTCTATCTACTTACTGGTATAGATTTGCCCTTGATGAACTGGTAAATAATTTATCTTATACCAAATTAAGTAAATCAGAGGCATAATCAGAAATTTAGTATGAGATTCGGAATTTTAGAGATAAAGATTGCATAGCAAATTCTTTTTTAATAAAGGGGGCAAACTATATAAATTTTTGTAAAATAGAAGAAAAATGTATATGAAAATAAAACATTTTCTCATCATGGTATACCAAGCCCTCTGTCCTCTTAATCTGCCCCTAATTTAAATGTCTTTATTTTGTATGGCTACATGTATCATGCCTTCATTTTTTAAAATTTTAATAACAAATATTTTAATAATAAAATATCAAAATAAAATCGTTAGATGTGATCTATGTTATATTATTTAGATGCACATAAACAAAATTATTCACTTTTCGACTTTCATTTATATGAATCAATAAGTTAAAAAAAAATAATGTTTATAAATTATCCATATCGATATATTTCTTACAAGCTATTAATATCAAATAAAATAATATTCAAATGTCATAATTTTGCATTTATGCATAAAGAAAGTTATATAGATCAAATATAACGGTTTTATTTTACTTTCACAATTTTTGTTATTAAAAATTTAAAAAGTGAAGATATGAAACAAGCACCAAAAATTAAAGCATTTGAACCCTCCTTGGTGGAGTGGTAAGACCAAAATTTAAGAATCATATATGGTGTATACATATCCAATTAATAAACTGGATATGCTAATTAATCTGCATCTAATTCATCATTGTAATTTGTTGAAAATATTGGCCATGTCAGGATGTTTCGTTTATTTTAAAAACAATTTTATAGAGAATAGTCCAAAGAACTAAATTATAACTATTGTAAGAAAAAAAGAGACAAAAAAAAAGAAAAATCAAAGAAGACCAAATCAAAGTCTAGTCATGTAAAGACGTCTAACTAATTGAATAGACATAATTTTATTAAATGTTGACGCAATAAGTTCATTAATTGCCACACATAATAAAATAATTTTGTTTGCTTCACAAAAAACAATTATTGAAAAAAATATGCTAAAAATAGTATTATATATCCGGATATTGATAGAAAACGCTTAAAAATTAATGTGATAATTGTTATCTCACATGAATGTGGTTAGAGATATTAGTTGATATATGTATTTTTCTTTATATTTAGTTCTAAGGTCATTGGTCAATGAAGGAACTTGATTGGTATATTTAATTAGAAGGGCCACACACATACTATATTAAATTATTTCAATGGATGTTCCTTTATACGCAAATTCAGAGAACAATATTCATTAGTAATTGACATAGAAACACATGTATTAATTCTTGACACTCCAATGTGATAGAAATGATGTACGAACATAAATGATAATTTAATTATAACCTTCCAATAACTTATAGTTTATTATATTCATTATAGTAAAACTATAAATATATTTTCTTAGTATAGATACGTTGTCTTAAATTATTACTATTATAAACCAGTTAATAATTCATCAAAATGATCTAAAAAAGTGATAATCAATTTTGTTGACCCTTAATTAGTGATCCAACTATTCTTTATTTGCACTAAATTTGTCACAATTTTTTTTTATTAAACTATGAAAAGAATTTGCGTTTTTATTTATTTATTTCAATAAGTGTGTTTTGCCAATAATCAATCCAATTTATAAAATAAATTTGTTATCAAAATATTTTTTGATCATTAAATATGTTTCACCAATTAAGCCAGTCTTGAAATGCTGGCTTGAAAATGTTAGGTGATTTTTGTAGATTATAAAAACAAGGTTAGTTTTGTTTGCTAGTGGATTTATAATTTATATATTACCTGGCAAGCTATCAGTTAAATTGTCAATTTAAAAATTGCATATGGCAATTTTGACAATTTCAATGTTGATTTCAGTTTTCAAAGCCACACGCCTCACAGCCGTCACAGATTACTTTTTCTTCTTCTTCGTTTTTTTTTAAAATATAGATAGCATCATAATTGGACTTATGATTTAATATTTCCTTCAAAATATGATTTTAATCAGAGTATAGGACACATTCAGTTTGTAAATAAAGGAATGCAAGATGATTCAATGTTCATTAGATAAAATTTGAATTTAATAAATATTTTTTATTGTTGAATCATCACATTTTATATTTCATATAAATATTACTAAGTTCGGAACAAAACTTAAACATAAACCTTAATATCATTAAGTGATTGTTCTATCCAACAAATTCAAATATAATTGGACTTATGATTTAATATTTCCTTCAAAATGTGATCTTAATCGGAGTTTCGGACCATCCAGTTTGCAAATAAAGGAATGAAAGGTAGTCCGATGTACATCAGATAAAATTTGAATTCAATAAACATTTTTTATCGTCGAATCATGAAATTTTATATTTCATATAAATATTATTAATTTCAGAACAAAACTTAAACATAAATCTTGAAACATCAAATAATTGTTCTATTCATCAAACTCAAACACCTTGTTGCCTTTTTATTCCGTTGCAATTCTACTGTTCTAGTGCAATGCAACTCTCTGAAAAATATGAACTCCAAGACCATCTGTGTAGCGGGTATCTGACAGAAATAAGAAGTCGTAAATGCGAGTTGTATTACCCATTATGGATGAAGAGGCCGCAGGCGATCGGAGCAATTTTCAACAGCCACGTACTGAAGGCAACGCATGCCATGCCATTTCCTGGAGATCGGATGTGTCCATTCTAGTTTTTTCCATTGCCAAATAACTGTCCATTTCCTCATTCACAATTTCACATGCACCAAGGGTATTATTTTTATTTTTCTGCACATTTCTCTAACGTGGCACGAAGATATCAAACAATTTCTTTAGACGACTATTTACTTACCTCATCAAAAGATATTTACACAAATTAACTTTGGGTCATACAATACAATAGGCGTGACTGATGATATTCCAAGCAATCATGTAAGATTTTTCTAGTACTGAGAAACAATACCAGAAAAATAGGCTCAGAGTAGCAAAACAATAAGACACTTTTTGGAGCCTTAGCAGGCCTAAATTACACAAAACTGTGCTCAGATGGTTGAACTGCTAAATGGCTGGAAACGTCCTTTCTTTTTGGTGTCTTTTTGAGCTGAAACGAAACAGAATCCTCTCTGATACTAATCACAAGGTAATAAATGAGTTTCATGAGCCATATTCAACAGCTTTTCTGGTTATGAGGGCATGCAGATGCAGCAATTAGAGATTATTCTTGCATTTTCCCAAATCTCTTCAACTTTTATTTAGTGAACTTATAGAAGCTTTCATGTCATTACACCCAAATTGAAAAAACAAGCAGTAAGATAATGACTCTCACAGGAATAAACGAACAATTGAAATACAACCAATTAATCACACCATATATAATACAAGGATACAATACCATAACAAGCTCAATTAGCGGCAAAGCAATTCTTGCGAATCTCGCCATTAGCAGCAGTCTTCAAACCTAACCTTCCAAGAGTCACCATGGAGCCAGCAAATGCACTGAAGAATGCATTTTGATCTGCCGCGAATTGGTCCACTATTCCCTGGGTACTTGAATCAAAGTATAAGATGCTATCTGAGAAGAGAACACCCTTCTTTTGTTGCAGCATCACGAAGTAGTTATTGTCAAAGGTTGTTACGGATTGATCAAAGAAGACAAAATAATTGACGTTCATAGGATTAGGACATGTGCCCTGAAGTTGGCTAGCAAAAGTAGGGTCTATATATGCATCAGCTGGATAAATACGTTTGTTGACAAAGAAGCAGCTTGTAGCTCCGAGTGTGTGACCACCTATATCAGTGAATAATTTGAATGTTATAAGCTCTGATATCGATCTGTCAAGCGGGTATTTGCACAATAACTTCACTATCATGTTCTTGGATAATTAGCTAGTAATTATTTAACCAAAATCAAATGTATATTAGAATTAGTTACTGTATATTCTCTAAATGAATCTATATTATTATTGTCTTAGTAGCACAATTAACATGCTCTATAGTGATGGGTCATTTGTTTGTAATTTTTTGACCATCAGTCCATGCAAACATGAAACAGTATCCAACCTGAAAGTGCAACCAAGTCAGTTACGCTCAACCCTTGAGCAGAGAACCTCGTTGTAAGTGTGGTCACATTGTCAGTGTCGGCAGGGAGATTAACATCATTTATATTTGATACTAATGCATCATACCTTCCAAGCTCCACATTCCATGTCGGGCCACCACTCTGTCACACAAATCTCAAATTAATCTTGCATTTTCATTGAAAATATGACACTGCCGTAATTACTTTATATTAATCAAAATTACCAAGGCAACAGAATCTCTAGCAGCAAGGGCCATGATGTCTGCACATGAGACCTTGTTTGCACACTGTGGATCTGCATCTACTGCAGCCTTTGCTTGGATAATTGTGGTGAACCCATCTTCTCTCATAAATCCATTTTCAGAATTCTGTCGCTCATTGTTATTTGTATTATTGATCATGATAGAAGCATCACAGCCCTGAAGTTGTAATGCAGAAAATCACATCACCACATTTTAAGATCTGATATGTAAATTTGACTACTCATTAGAAAAATTTGTAGCATTCGCTTCTGCACTTTTCAGAAGTGAATGCTTAGAATTGAAACAAAACAAAAAAGAAAACTCTTTTAAACAGCACCCAAAAAAAATAGCGAGAAATATCAGTCAGTTATCATTTGAACTAAAAACATGATATGATTAGGTCAATTCTGTAGGTTCTGGAAAAGAAACATTAGAAGGAACATACTGTAACAAAACAATCATGAAAGAAGAGGCGTAGTGTGGCTGCTGCAGCAATCGGTGTCGAGGCCATCATCCTGCTGACAGCACCTTGAACAAGGCTTTCGAGATTGGGGCATATGTTGGCATAGTAGTCGACACTCAAGCCCCCTGTTCCGTTTTGTGACGGTGCAGGTGCAAGCACCAGCGAAGGTCCAGGCGCAGGTGCAAGTTCAGGAGCAAGCACCAATGATGGTGCAGGAGCAGGGCTCTGTGCTGCTGCTGCTGCTGCGAGAAGGGAAACTGAGACTAACAACTTGAGTACCTTCATGGTTTCTTAGTTTTCCTTAATTTGCTGCACTCTGGCAATGATGGAGCTTCGTTGCCAATGGTTAGGTTTTATGAATCTGGTGTGTGTCTGTTGATGAAATATTGAAATTGTGTGTCTCTATATATAGTATTGACGAGTGGAGAATTGGCGTGTGGTTTCCACACAGCTGCTTATCGATTTGAGATATAGTTACTGGGTTAAAAATTACTGGGTAAATAAAATTTGGTCATATGTTGAGACATATCACCATGTCTTCCTTCCACATTCTAGTAATTTGGTCATATGTTGATTTTAATTCTTGTTTGAACTAGATTTATATTCGCTTTTATAGTCATTCAAATCGACGAAGTTATTTGAACCTAATTTTTCTGGGGACAATATATATGAGGATTCTGTTATTGAATAAAAATGTAAATAAAGAGTTCCTCTGCAATTTTAGAACGTTTTCATTTTTTTAGGTGGTTCTAATCACTTGGGTTAAATATAATTTTTTCGATGAAATTGGAAATCTCTCCGACATTTACATCCAATATCAACTGTTTGATTTGTTTTTTTTTACTGATCAAATATTTCACATATCCTTTTTTTTCTCTCTCCTCATTTGAAAGTATATTTGTTATTTCTAAAAAAGATATTAAAATCTAATTTAAAAGTGTAAATATTTAATGAATAATTGTTATTTTTTTCCCTGAAATGCGAAGGGCCTATTTGTATTTTATTAAACCAACACAAAAAGGTTATAAATATTTACATGGAGTATATATTAAACAACTATCACATATTAATTGTGGTAAATTAGTTTTGATCTAGTAACTAAAATAATGCTCTATGTATGAAAATTTAAAATCTAAGTGAAAAATATATTGTGAATATTTAAAGTTGAAAGACTTGATTTCATTTATATGTCAAAAAAGAAAACTATACTTAATTTGTGACAATTTATTTTAAGCGATATTATTCTTGAATCTTAAGTTCTACACCTTTTATCTGCAATTAATACTAAGTATAAATATTTTTAAAAAATATATGTTTTAAAGTTTAAGTTAGATACTATAATAATGAATAACTTTAAATATTTGAGGTATAAATAAGAGATACGGATAACTGATATAAACTATAAAGATGATTAGACTAAGACTGCAGCATACGAATTGTGACAATTATTCCTAGCTGTTTTGAAAATTCCTAGATTCCTAGATATTTAATAGAATATTGAGAAGGGTTTAAATGCCTCCACTTTTGATGCCTCCATTATCTCTCTACTATTTAATTTTTTAATAATTCAAATTTTAAAATTAAAATATCAAAATAAAATTGTTAGATGTGATCTATATTATTTTCTTTATATGTAAGTAAAAAATTATAATATTTAAATATTATTTTATTTGACATCAAGAGCTTACAAAAAAATATACTAATGTGGATAATTTCTAAACATTAATTTTTAAACTTATTTATTCATATAAAATGCAAAATGAAAATATCAATAATTTTTTAATATATGAAGATAATATAATATAGATCACATTTAAAGATTTTATTTTAATATTTTAATATCAAAATTTTTATTATTAATAAATTATAAAGTGGACGCATGATAGATAGAGATATCAAAAGTAGAGGCATTTGAGCCTTTCTCTATCTCTATCTATATATAGTTCAAATGCATAATATAGTTGAAATGCACACTTGTAATTGAAATCAGAATGAGGGATTCTTCCGAATATAATGTACACGTACATACTTATTTTAAAACGGGCTTACGTGCTTTTATTATTATTAGAAAAATAGCTGGTTACGTCTCGTCAATACGCATGGGAGATTTTTCAGAAATATATAAATTAAAGATAAGGAACTAAATATAGTAATTCTTGTTGATCTATCACTTTAAAGTACCTATTCTACCTTAATTTGACTATGCTCTAACATATTATTTTATTTCTAAAATGTTAGACAATTGGTTTCCAGCTGTGTACGTAGTTAAGAAACTGTCATCTGCGTTAATGCGTAATTATTCTAACAAATTATCTTCGTATTTTATAATTTTTGTTAAATGGTCCAGCAAAACTATAGTGGTTTGAACTCATGGTATTTAGTTTGAAAGTTAACATGTAGTTTTCAAATGAGATATTAAGCATTATCAAGGAAATAAAATTCAGATAAACATTGCCAATTAAGGCAACAACAGCTGAAAATCTCTACCAGCAAAAGCCATGATGTACCTTTGTTATTGGACTGCAGATTTTGCATCTGAAGACCATGTTGCAGTTGTAATGATCTAGTCTTAGATGTTGATTTTCAAGAGTTTTTTGCTCATTAATTGTCTCCATTTGATTTTGTTATCATGATCGAAGAGAGCACTAATTAAGTTGTAACTTGTAAGAAAGAAAGTCTAGTTACTTTTTTCCAAAAGAAAAGGAAATAATAGTAAAAAGAAGAGAAAGTTCGGTCATACATTACCAAATATTAGAAAAGTAAAAAAATTAAAGATTTATCTTTTGAACTTAATCAAATTTGATCACTAAATTTCGGATGCTTTTCTACTAAGAAAGAAACAGTAGAAGGAGAACAGGTGCATTGTAGCAAAACAATAAGAATGGTGTTAGAAATGTGGCCTATTGCACAACTCTTTATAGGAGGTTTTTTTTTAGGGGACTCTTAGCAGCTAGTGGGCCTATATTACGTACCATATAGGGCTCAGTTGGGCTGGACTGGTAAGCAGGCTTGATGAGATTAATTGGGTTTAAATGGCTGGAAACATCTTTTGTGGTGTCCTCTTGAGCTGAAACCAAACAGAGAAAAAGAGAGAGAAAAAGCTGCATTGCTCGTCTTTTAAGAACATTTCTATCCCACTTTTAAATTAATTTGCTGAATTTTATGTAGTGATTATAATTGTAATTTCAGTGATAAAGAACACTTATTAATTTAGCAATTTTACAAAATTAACAAACCTTGCTAAAAAGCCACATAAAGCTTAATTTATCCATGGGTTAATTTCTAAACGTTTTTCATGTGTTTAGCAACCTGAATTACCCTTGCTTGTTGATTTAGAGATTATGAGGTCTTCCAATCATAGGTTTCCTAGTAGCAAAGACCTAGGCTGGTATAAAAGTTATTGCGAGTGCATGCAGTGGCGGAAGGAGGAAATTATGTCAGTAGAGTCAATGCATATAATTAAGAAGAGCATAGAACAAACTTTTTCAATAAATTTGCATTATTTTCAAGGTATTTTTGCAAAACTCTATATGGCTCTGCCACTGAGCGCATGTATGTCTTACATTTTCTGTACTGGTATATATCGCATGCGCGTACTGCTGATATTAGTCAAAAGGCAAATTTCATATATAAGCCAGCTTAAGCAGCGATCAAGATTATTATTTCAAGTTCTGAAACACATGAAAAAAAAAATATTGCATTGCAAAAACAATAAAATGACAGCAATCAATTAACATTTATGCATCTTAATTATGACATTAAAAAAAGAGCACACTTTGATATTTATTTAGCAGACTAAACACAACATCAATGCAAGCTCTCACATTACACCCGATTTAAAACCAACAAGCAGTAAAATACTGATTACCAGTACAAATAAAGGAATGAATGAAATGCAACCAATCAATTAATCACACCATTATACAAAGATGCCAGAAGCAGAACAAGCTTAATTAGGATAGAGGCAAGTCTTGCTGATCTCGCCATTGTCTAGCTTTCCAAGTGTCGCCATGGAATTGGCAGAAGCGTTGAAGAATGCATTTTGGTCGGCCGCAAATTTGTCCACTATGCCTATTGAAGTTGGATCAAAGTATAAGGCACTATCTGAGAAGAGAACACCCATTTTTTCTTGCAGCATCGAGAAGTAATTGTTGTCGAATTTTATCACAAATAATGAAAATGTGATGACAATGTTGGGGTTCATGGTTTCTTGGCATCGGTCTTGAAGTTCACTAACAAAACCAGGGCCCAAATATTGATCGCCACAGTTGGAAACACAACGAGTGTGACCACCTATATATCAATGAACCGATACTGATTGTTGAACAATCAGTGTCGGCCTTTAAAGAGCTGACATTGATTGTTATATAATCAGTATAGGTTTTTCATTAAAACCAACACCTGATTAGGAAAAATCGACACTGATTGTGCAAGTTAGTGTCGGCTTTATATCTGACACTGATTGTCAATACTTTACTGCACTTCCATTAATGTCGGATATTATACTGATACTAATGACACTATAAATCTGACATTGATTGCTATTTCTGGACTAGTGATTATTCTTGCATTGTCTCAAATCTCTTCAATTTTTATTTAGCAAACTTATACAAGCTTTGATGTCATTACACCCAAATTGAAATAACAAGCTGTAAGATAATGACTCTGGTAGGAATAAACAAACAATTGAAATGCAACCAATCAATCACACCATACATTACAAAGATCCAATGCCATAACAAGCTTAATTAGCGGCAAAGCAATTCTTGCAAATCTCGCCATTAGCAGCAATCTTCACACCTAATTAATAAGTCTTAATTGCATACACTTTTTAATAGAATTTGATTTCTAAAACGATACAATTTTACATAATTTTTAGATCATTTAGTCAAATATTGTATAAAGTTCGAGATACTTCTATGTTTTGGTTTAATTTCAGGAGTTTGGAGCATTCGAGAACAAGGGAGAAACGTTGAAGGCAAGGCAGAGCACAAATACAGCACCGGAAGCTTGCTGGTGGAGTTTTGCATAATTATTGCGGGCCGCAGTAAATATTGCGAGTCGAAATTTCTCGTGGCTAAGAAACAGTTTTTCCTGCGAATTCGCTGGCGCCTTTTCACCCCGATTTTACGGGTCGCAATAATTATTGCGGGTCACAAAATCGACCTCATTTCAGATCTGAAAAGCCCAAAACAGGCTTGTTCGTTTGGGAAAGATATAAAAGGGTCTAAGCTCGACTCCCAAGAAACCCTAGCCACCCTTAGACCTCTTCTCACCTCTCTCCATGACTCTCCACACCTAGGAATTGATTTGGGACCAAGATTCGACGGATTTTTGAGTTGTTTGAAGAGATCTAGCGCGTGACTTGGAGAAGAAGAAGAAGAAGACTACTCTTGCTTTGTTTTATCTCTTTATTCTCTCTCCTTTAAATTCTTATCTGTCGTTTTAGATACTCTTTTGAGATGATGTATGCCTCTATGAGAGGCTAATTCCCTTTCTAGGGACGATGGCATGTAAAACTCGAAACTAGTGTTTTAATTTTACTTGGTTTGTTGTTTTTAACTGATTATTGTGATTTGTTCTTTTGCGAATTGTTAAATGCATGAATTGCTTGTTTAACCAATTTTAGCAATACGTGTACTTAAGATTTTGAGTAAATAACTAATCAATTACTTGCTTGAACCCGGATCAAGAGAACAAAACTAGGCTAGAGGTGAGGTACCTAACAGTGAAACCAAAGGTCTAGACGGGTATTTTTGGTTATGTTGAATTGCTTGTGAGATGTATCTAACGGTGAATTGCAACTAATTAATAGAACAAAAATCTATAAATTAACCCGCACATGTTTAGAAAATATAAATACGCAAATCAAGTGAATTAAAGTCTAGTGGAAAGTAAGCCAAAGCCCCTATAATTCTTGTTATTGAATTAAATCCTGAGATTTTATTATTTGTTTTGTCTTCATCCGATTTAGTTTAGAAAACCAACAAAAATTAATTCGTCTGGTTTAGTGAATTAGTAAGAATCGATACTTTACGAGTTTGTCTCTGTGGATTCGATACCCCAATTACTACTTGACAAGATTGTACGCTTGCAACTGAATTAGGTAAATTTAAAATATTATTAGCTATAAGTGAAATATCCCAACACTAAAGAATGCATTTTGATCTGCTGTGAATTTGTCCACTATTCCCTGGGAACTTGAATCAAAGTATAAGATGCTATCCGAGAAGATAACACCCTTCTTTTGTTGCAGCATCACGATGTAGTTATCGTCAAAGGTTCCCACCATTTGGACAAAGGAGGTGAAAGAAAATAAGTCATTATTAGGATAAGTGAATGTGCCTTGTAGATAGCTAGCAAAAAAAGGGTCTACGTAAGCATCAGCTCGATAAATACAATTGTTGATAAATTTGCAGGTTGTAACTCCGAGTGTGTGACCACCTATAATTTTGAATGTTATAAGTTCTTCTTTGGATCCATCAAGGGGGCATTTGCATGAAGTACAAAAGCTAGTTAGGAGGCAAGTCAGTTATGAAATTATTGTCTCAAGAACTTCACTATCATGTTCTTGCACAATTAGTAATTATTTAATCCAAATCAAATATAATATTAGGTTTAGTTGCTGTATATTCTTATGAATATACATTATATTATTATTGTCCAAGGAGCACAATTAAGGCGATGCAAACATGAAACATTATCCAACCTGAAAGTGCAACCAAGTCAGTTACGTTCAACCCTTGAGCAGAGAACCTCGTCATAAGTGGGGTCACATTGTCAGTGTGGGTTAGGAGATCAACATCATTTTTATTTGATGCTAATGCATCATACCTTCCAAGCTCCACCCTCCATGTCGGGCCACCACTCTGTCACACAAAGCTCAAATTAATTTTGCATTCTCATTGAAAGAATAATAAGGCAGCAATTACTTTGAATTAATCAAAATTACCAAAACAACACAATCTCTGGCAGCAAGGGCCATGATGTCTGCACATGAAACCTTGTTTTGCACATTGTGGATCTGCATCTACTGCAGCCTTTGCTTGGAGAATTGTCATGAACCCCTTTTCTGTCACTCATCGTTATTTGTATTATTGATCATGATTGAAGCATCACAGCCCTGAAGTCGTAACACAGAAGATCACATTACCACATTTTAGGATCTGATATATAAATTTGACTACTCATTAGCAAAAAAATGTAGCATTGATCTGAACTTTTCAGAATGCGCAGAGCATAGAATGGTGAAGAAACAAAAAATGTTAACTTTTTTAAAGAGCACCCAAAAAAAGTGATAGTGAGAAATATCAGACACTGTTGGCATAATTAGGTCAATTCTTAGGTGCTGAAATGAAGCATTAGAAGGAACATACTGTAACAAAATAATCATGAAAGAAGAGGCGTAGTGTGGCTTCTGCAGCAATCGGTGATGAGTTCTTCATCCTGCTAACAGCACCTTGAACAAAGCTTTCGAGATTGGGACATATGTTGGCATAGTAGTCCACACTCAATCCCCCTGTTCCATTTTGTGAAGGTGCAGGTGGAGGCGCAAGTGCAGGAGCAAGTGCCAACGACAGTGTAGGAGCAGCAGCTGGTGATTCGGATGTTGTTGGTGGCACAGATGGTGCTGTGCTCTGTGGAGTTGGAGCGCCACTGGAATAAGGGCACTCCGCCGCCGCTGCTACAAGAAGGGAAACTAAGACTAACAACTCGAGTACCTTCATGGTTTTTTTAGTTTCCTTTGCTGCACTCTGGCAGTGATAGAACTTTCTTGCTAATATTTAGGTCTTATAAATCTGGCCTGTGTCTGTTGATGAAATATTGAAATTGTGTGTCTCTATATGTAGTACTGGCGAGTGGAGAATTGGAGTGTGGTTTCCACATAGCTGCTCATTGATTTAAGATATTAATTACTTGGTCAATAATTAAGGAGACTTCTCTGCACGTCTTCCTTACTCATTCTAATGTAATTTGGTCACATGATGATTTTAATTCGTCTTTGAATATCTATATATAGTTGAAAAGCGCACAAGTAATTTAGATCAAAATGACGGATTCTTTAGAATATAATGCACACATATTGATTTTAAAACGGGTTTACGTGCATTTATTATTTTTAGAAAAATAGGGGTTATGTCTCGTCAATAGGCATGGGAGATTTATGAGAGAAATATAAATTAAAGATAAGAAGCTAAATATAGTAATTCTTGTTGATCTATCACTTTAAAGTACCTATTCTATCTTTGACTATGCTTTAACATATTATTTTATGAGAGTTGATATATATATGAAAATCGTAATCGATATCATAATCAATATTGACTTTGTTATTCAGATTGAATGAGTTATTTTTCATATTAACGACTTTATTATACAATTTATTTGTACAATACTTTTGTTATTCAACTTAAGTGAGTTATTATTTATATTAGTGATATTTGAGTTGAATGATAAAAATATTATAAAAAATAAATTGCATAATAAAGTCGTTAATATAAATAGTAACTCATTTTATATGAAATAAAGTCGGTATCCATATCAATGATGATATCTGCCAAACATTTTTCTTATTTGATTTCATTTCTGAAACGTTATACAATTGGTTCCAGCGGTGCAGTTAAGAAACTGTCATCTGCGTAATTATTTTAAAATATTATTTTTGTATTTTATAATTCTTTTTGAATGGTCCAGCAAAACTATAGTGGTAATTTGAACTCATGGTATTTAAGTTGAAAGTTAACATGTAGTTTTCAAACGAGATATTAAACATTATCAAGGAAATAAAATTTAGATGAACATTACCAATTAAGGCAAGAACATCTCTAGCTACCAGCAAGAGCCATGATGTACCTTTGTTATTAATTGGACTGCAGATTTTGCATATGAAGGACCATATTGCAGTTGTAAAAATCTAGTCTTAGATGTTGATTTTCAAGAGATTTCGCTTATTGTCTCCATTTGAATTTTGTGATATTGATCGGAATATTAGAGAATTCAGTTGTAAGAAAGAAAGTCTACTTACTCTTTTAAAAAAATAATAATATAAAGAAATATAATAAAAAATAATAGAAAGTTCCGTACGTTATCTCATATAAAGAAATATTAAGAGATTTGTCTGGAATATGAGTGCTTGTACATGAACCCGCTAGATGAATTGGTTCTATCTGGGGTATTGCTAGAAAAATCTCATTCTTCTTTCGTTTCTGCAAAGAATCAAGAGATGTCGTAGAGGAACTACTTTTCTTCTCCGATTCTACAAGAGTCTCTTTTCTCTTAAAAAATAAATTTTGGTCATACATTAAGATAGGTGCTTCAATAAGACAATAACACAAAACATAAACTTTGCATATTACCAAATATTAGCACAATAAAAATTAAACATTTATCTTTTGATGTTAGTAAATCTAATCACTAGAATTCGGCTGCTTTTCTACTACTTACAAAGAAACAGTAGAAGTATATATAGCAGATGCAAAAGTATGCTGTTAGAAGGATGATTTTACTGATATGCTCTACCATACTGTATTGGCTAGGACATGTTCAAGACACATTGCTTAACTCAGTCAAGAAGTGGATGCCTCAAGATTTGGATGAGATCCCTTTACAGACGCTGGAACCGATACTGCAGTTGGGGCCTATACCAGTGGAAGCTTAATGGAATGCCAGTCATATAGATCAAAACTTCAGTTGTGGTTGTTGCTATTTAGCATAATGATGGCTGTTTTTGTTTGCTTAAACACTTTGTTGTTGATGTTTTGGTAGTATAGTTCTAGTTAGTGTTTATTGTTTAGTATCTGTAGCATCTGAGGTATTCTACATTTACTACTTCCTTTTGTGGCGGCTAGGTCTTTAGAGTATGTATCAAACCTTTGTTTCATTTAATGAAACGCGCACCTTTTTTTCAGAAAATATATAGCAGATGCACTGGAGCAAAACAATAAGAATGGTGTTAGCTAGAAACGTGGCTCATTGCACTGCTGTTTATAAGAATTGTTTTTTTGGTGTCAGAGTTAGCGCCTTAGCAGGCCTAAATTAGACCATATAGAGCTCTCGTTGGATGGACTAAACGTGGCCCATTGCAGGCTTCTTATGTTCTAAATCCAGACAAACAGAAAAAGAGGGATAAACGCATAAAGTGCTTCTAAATGTGTTTTAAATCCATGGGTTTCTAAACTGTTTTCATGTGTTTAGGAACCTGAATTACCCTTGGGTCTTTGTTGTTAATCTGGATTATGGGATCTTTTAATCATGAGTTTTCCTGGCAGCAAAGACCTAGGCTGGTATAGAAGTTCTTGTGAATGCTGAGGGCATGTATGTTTCACACAAGTTATACTGATACCGCGCGTGCCACTGAAACTAGTCACCAGATGATAAACGAATTTCATATATAAGCTATGTGGGCAGGATGCAGTGATCAAGATTATTATTTCAAGGTGTCAAACACTTGAAAAACAATAATGCAGTACAAAAACAATAAACTGATGGTAATCAATTAATATTTATACATCTTATGACTTGAAAAAAAAAACTTTGATGTTTTATTTAGCAAACTGAACACAACATCCACACGAGCTCACATTACACCCCATTTACTAAAATACTGATTCCCAGTACAAATAAAGGAATGAATGAAATGCAACCAATCAATTACATCATATACAAAAATACCAAAAGCATAACAAGCTTAATTAGGGTAGAGGCAATTCTTGCGGATCTCGCCATTGTCAGCAGTCTTCAACCCTAGCTTTCCAAGCGCCACCATGGAGTTGGCAAAAGCATTGAAGAATGCATTTTGGTTGGCAGCAAATTTGTCCACTATGCCTATTGAAGTTGGATCGAAGTATAAGGCACTATCTGAGAAGAGAACGCCCCTTTTTTCTTGCAGCATCAAGAAGTAGTTATTGTCGAATTTTATCACAGATTGATCAAATTGGATGAAAATGTTGGGGTTCATAGTTTCAGGGCATTGGCCTCGAAGTTCACTGACAAAACCAGGGTCTAAATACTGATCGCTTGTTGGATAAATACGTTTGTTGACATAGTAGCAGCTTGAAACACCGAGTGTGTGACCACCTACATATCAATGAATGAATTTAGAAGTTATCAGTTTTGCTATCGATCGAAGTGAGAATTTTGTATGGAGGAAATACAAATGCTAGTTAATTTTAATTGGCAATTATTTAATCAAAATACAATATTTACTGTTGCACAATTACAGAATTTTTAACCAAAATAAAATATCAATTACTTTTTTATTCTCTAAGTGAATTTAATTTATAATTATCTAAGTAAGAAAATTGAAATGCAGTATATCCATGTTCAACTGGTTGTTCGTGTAGTTTGTTGATTATCAGTTAAATTGAAACAAACATCCAACCTGAAAGTGCAACCAAATCAACTAATTTCAACCCTTTAGCAGAGAACCTCTTCATAAGTGCTGGCACATCCTCAGTGTCAAGAGGGAGATCAACATCGCTAGCTTTTGATACCAATGCATCGTACCTTCCGAGCTCCACTTTCCATGTGGGGCCACCAGTCTGTCTCACAAAGCTCAAATAAAATCTCACATTTTAAACAAAAAAATAACACTATAATAATTCATTTAAATTAATTCAAATTACCAAGGCAACGACATCTCTAGCAGCAAGGGCCATGATGTCTGCACAGGAGACCTTGTTTGTGCATTGCGGATCTGCATCAACTGCAGCCTTTGCTTGGATGATTGTGTTGTACCCCTCTACTTTCATATACTTATTTTCAGGATGATGTCGCTCATCATCATTAGTATTTAGATTTGTTATCATGATTGAAGCATCACAACCCTAATGTTGTAACAAATAAAATCAGATTGCCACATTTTACTTGACTACTTATTGAAAAGCAGCACCAATTGTTATCATAGCAAGAAAAATCAGGCACTTATCATTTGAACTGAAACATAAGAAAAGAACACTAGAAGGAGAACATACTGTAACGAAACAATCATGAAAAAAGAGGCGTAGTGTGGCCGCTGGAACTATCGGCGATGAGGCCATCATCCCCTGGACTGCACCTTGAACGAGGCTTTCAAGATTCGGACATGTTTTGGCATAGTAGTCCACACTCAATTTCCCTCTTGTTTCGGTTGCTGATGCTACTACAAGAAAGAAAACTATGACTGACAAATTGAGCACCTCCATGGTTTCTTAGTTTAATTCCTCTGAAAACTGTGGTTAATTTTATGGATCTGGTGTGTGTGTGTCAAAGTGATGAAATTGTGTGTTTATATAGTGTTGAGAAGTGGAGACTTGGCGTGTGGTTTCCACATTATAGCTGCTCGATCGATCGATCATCGATTGATTATTTATTCCTTGGTCAATGAGGAGACGTATCAGTGCAAGTCTAAATTCTCATCATTCTAGTAATTTGGTCAAATAATAGTTGTAATCTTGTTTGAACTAGCATTATATTGGCCATAATTATGGTCGGACATAATTTAATTTGTAGAAAAAGAAAATGGACTTCTGTTATCAAACAATTAGTAATTAAAATAGAGAATTCCTTTGCAATTTTAGAACCCTTCTCTTTTGTGTTAGTAATCGTTTTGGTAAATGCACTTTCTTGGATTAAACTGAAAACCTCACAGATGTACCTGAACAGAGCTATATTTGACAGCTAATTGTGCAATTTTTTATTTTAATTTTGAAATTTTTTTAAAGATTGTCAGGATAAAAGGATTCTCAGACACCTTCTATGCTTCATACATAAAAATGAACCCTTGTTATGACATAATAACTCCTTTCGATTAGAATGCACGCTTAGATTTAAACGGGCTTAGTTGCTTTTATTATTTTTAGAAAATTAGCAGGACACTTATCATAAACAAACATTGGAGATTTGTCTGTGATAAAAGATTAGGAGCTAAATACAGTATTAGTATATTGTTTATTTATCGCCTTACAGTGAAGCATATTATTTTCTTTATTTCTCAAAGGTTAGACAATTGGTTTCCAGATGATTTAGTTAAGAAAATGTCGTCTGCTTAATTATTCAAGCACATTATTTTTGTATTTTATAATTTTTATTAAATGGTCCTGCAAAATTAGAGTGGTTTGAACTCATGGAATTTAATTTAAAAGTAATTAACATGTAGTTTTCAAATGAGATGTTAAGCATTAACAATGTAATAAAACTTGGAGACTTCATTCAGATAAAGAAAAATACGTCAAATTAAGGTTGTTAATTAAAAATATTAATAAAATATTTTTATCATGTTGCTTTTAGGAAGAAATGAAAGCAGGTGACACCTTTTGTCGCTTTTATTAAAAAAAAAGGCTGTTAATTAGACTAACGCTAATTTTGGACGAAGTTGCTAGCTTAAAAGAAACCAAAGAACAGTACATATACACATACAAGAATATATTTGCAAAAAAAAAATTATGAGTGGAATTTAAGCACAAAAATATTGGGTACCATATGATCCAGATTACATGAAAATTTTCTGAACCATCCGATTGTAATCTTGCAGTGTAGAAGAGCTATTTTAGCATCAGCCACACAGAAGACCACACATGATCAGCCGCAGAAGTTTATAGGATAATTTTCCTACTGCTAGGTTTGTATTAAAACCTGCCCGGATTCTTGGTCCGGTCATATAATAAGTCCTAACCCAGGCCTGTTATTTTATGGGCTCATTTAATTTGTAAAATCCAACAACAAGCGGTGTTTGGATTTCTAGAAATTATTATTTTTTGATATAAGATTTGTTAATTTCGATATTTATTTTTTTAAAATATTTTTTATGAAATTTAAATTTACGTCTTTATGTAGAAAAATGAAATCTATTATCATTATACTAAATCTATGATTTTGTAAGAGAGATTATTCAAACCACGAAAAGACTTTCCCATCAATTCAGTGTCGCACTCTTCAATTTTTGGAGCTAATTGCCTGATTGTATCGTAGAAGAGAATCCCTGACACATTGATAGCGAGAGCAATGAAATGTACTCTTTGTTCCAATCTATATGTGTAAGATAATTTCAATGTGTGAATCGCATCTCTCTGCAGCGATATTACTTAACAAGATTTAATCAGGGAGAAAGTACCAGAAAGTTTTGTCAGTTGAATACAAATATGTTATATCAGCCTCTTTGGAGATATCCGACAAACATGTTATATCAGGATCTTCGAAGACATCTGACGAATATATTATATATGATTTAATTTTAAAAATAATTTTAGCGTATTTTTAATTTTTATGATACATCTAGTTATGACAGTACATTTAAAAAAAATATTATTCAAAAATAAAAAACTAAAATTGTGAATGTATTTCTTTTCCTCCTCTTTTATTTTCTCTAATAGTAGAGAGTTTTTTTTTTATCTTTATTTATATATTTATTTGTGATTCGTCCGTTTAGTTATACATAGCAGTAGGAAAGAGCGCTGAAGAAGATGATATAGAGAGTCATTCGATCCGGCGAGCTCGGGGGACTTCTTTGGGCGGAAGAGCAGCCCTTCTAATGATATTGAATGAAGAACAAACTAAATTTGTAAATGTATTTCTACTTACTTAAATAAAACGTATATTAATTTTGAGTAATGAAAACATTCAAACTATAGCTATTCCACAAAGTATAGTCTTCAATGGGATATATGAAAATAAAAAAAAAATGTTTGAAAGTAATGAGAACATTCAAACTATAGCTATTCCACAAAAACTATTGCCTGCTTCTCTGCTCATAAGAATTTGAAAAAAAAATAATAAAAAAATACATACTAAATGGAAAAATACTCAAGACTTCATCCTGTCATATTTCTTCACGAAGTCACACAGTTACATTATTTATCATTATATAAATACTTACAATATAGATCACAACTCCACAATTAAAACATTTAACCAAGAAATTTGCATCAAAAAATTACGAACAACTAGAAACAAACAAACAACCACACTGTCTTAAATTCCAACAGACTGTAGACTGGTAGGTACAATTAGATGATCTTCCAAAACAGCACTTAATCAGTTCGGGAACCGACAGTCCTTGCGTATCTCCCCATCCTTGGCAGTCTTAACCTGGATTCTCCCTAGCTTCGTCATGGCCGAGGTAAATGCATTGAAAAATGCGCCCTCGTTGGATGCGAAACGGTTTATGGTCCTGCGAGTCATGGGGTTAGTAAACAAGAGGTTGTCAGATGCTAGTAGGCCCTTGCCCTGCTGCAGATTCCGATAGTATGCATTGTCAAACTTTTGAGGGGTCATGGTGTCGAGGAAACTGAATGCACTTGAATTGGAATTTACTGGGCAGGATCCTTTTAGCTTGCTCACAAACTTCGTGTCCATGCTGAGATCTGTTGTCGGGTAGAGTCGGTTGCTGAAGAACTTGCAACTTGCAGCGCCGATTGTGTGACCCCCTTTGAGTGGATTAAGGTAAAGTTGATTAGTTCACATTAGTTCAAAGTGAAAATAAAAGTAATACTTTCTTCTTCTAAATAAAAGAAAAGGGAAGATAAAAAGTTCGAGAAACCTGATAAAGCGACGAAATCAGTCATAGACAGGTTAAATCTTGTGAACATCTTTAAGAGAACTCTGAAGGAGAAGTCAGGATGAGGAAGGGAGATGCCTCTACGTGTCGATATTTTCCCGTCATACCTCCCAAGCTCCACTGGCCATGAAGGCCCACCACTCTGCTCACAAAAGTAGTCTTAATTTAATTTAGTATCAACTTATATTCTTTGCATTAATGAAGCACAAAATAACAAGTTGAACAACAGATGCGCGCAAGAATTTTTACCAAGAAGACAGCATCTCTAGCTGCCAGAGCCAAGATGTCAGCACAGGACACCTTGTTGGTGCACCGGGGATCACTATCCACTGCCGCCTTGGCCCGCATGACAGTGTCAAACCCAGAAGGTTTTAGAGAAAAATCATCAGGGTGGAACCACTCGTCGTTTCCATTCGGGTTGATGATCATTAATGATGCATCACATCCCTATTCAAATAAATTATACGAATTACTTTCAAAAAGTTCATATTTCTAGTATACCAGTTGAGATATATATTTATTTCTAAGCAATGGAACTGATTTCCTTCATTTACCCTAACAAAACAATCATGGAAGAAGAGACGCAGGGTTGCCGGTGCTGCAATCGGTGTCTGGGCCATCTTTGTTTGAACAGCACTGCGCACAATGCTTTCAAGATTTGGGCAGGTTTTAGCATAGTAATTAAGTTTCAGAGCACTGGCATGTTGTGAAAGAATTATAAGAGCAAGGATTGTTGAAAGTATGACTCGCGCTCTCTTCATTTGGAAATCTTTTCTCTTGTAACTTATTGTTTTCTGTTTAATTTGTTGCTTGCTCAGGTTTGGAATAAGGTGATGAAAGACATGGGTTTATATAGAGCAGCTTTCTTGAGAGATTAACTTTTTGTTTGGTTAAAGATAGATCAATATATTGGATCATATTTGTGTGGTTTTGCATACTAGGGTTCTCTAATGATGTATAGTTTTGATACTTCTTTGTACCAATTTATAGATATCAATAAAAAAAAATTAAATCATCAAATGTGCAAACCTCCAAAGTTTTTAGGTGCGAATATCTATTATTTGTCGCTTCTTTTACAATGTATGTCTTCTAGCTAAGTCTTTTTCAATGTCATACACAAATCCAATTTGAGCTATATAATTTGTAGCTATTTTAGATGCTTTAACAATGTACAAAACAGTTCTGTGTAGAAGCCTTACATATATGATAAGATGCGGAGTTCGATGCTACGGATTGAGTGGATGTTTGTAACTTCATATTCCTATTTGTTAAGAATTTAATTTACACATACCATACTCCTATTCATTAATTTAAGTATAATCTTAATTGTTTACTATCCTTAATTATTTGTTAAGGTTAACAGATAATAAATAATTACACTAATAACTAATAATGATTAATAATTAATAAATTATATCATCTAAATACAAAGAATAGAAAGTATTTGAATATCCAATTTTTGAACATGATGTTCACATAATATGGTAATATATAAGAAATAGAATATAATTATGTTGACCCCCCAAGATACAGTCTACACTGATTCAACAATACTTACGCTCTGTTATGCAGGGTGTTAATGGATCATTATTTTATTATTATTTTTGACATGACTCGATTTAATTCGGGTCAAATTTTTTTGACCCGTATCCGACTCATTCAGATCACGGGTTGACCTGATCTGATCCGAATAAATTGATTAATCATTTAATAATTATTTTTATGCAGCTTATTTTTAATTAATTTGTAATTAATCTTAATTAGTATATAAATAAATTTTAATTATGTAAATTTTCAACATTAAATCTAATTGACCCGACCCAATTCAACTAAAACAGGTCAAAAATTATTCATTCATATCCAACTCATTTTCTCTCGACTCATTTCGGATCAGATCAGGTAAAAAATTGACACCCTTCGTACTAATTAAGCTCTTATGGAGGCCCAAATACCACTGCATTACTAAAGCGCTAGCTAGTTACCATTGTCCATGGAGGCCTCGGAAATGGAACGCTCCTGGAAAAGAAAAAAAGACACGAGGGAGAGGGACTTATAAAACAGTATTCCGAATTCATATCCGCTTCCGTAGTTTTCTTGACATTAATAAAATAATGACATGTAATTTCAATAATAGAGTATTACAAATTTGTATAAGAAGAATTGGGAATAATTAGGAAGACTTTCTGCAACGCGATGCTGAAATTAGGTAGAAGGATAAACTAAAACGAAGTCCAATTAATTGAAGTTCTAATTAGTTAATATAGAACGCTTGCGTAACTGGATAAGTGTACTCCAATTAAAGTTGGTGTAGACCTGAGAAGATTTCCAGGTCTACCACATGGATTCATGTGCACTAGAGTATACGATATATATTACATTGCAAAATGAAGATTGCTCTCTAATTTCCGTTAGGAGTTTAAATTCATTTATTTTTCTTTTTTGATATTTTTTTGTTGAAATAAAACCTTTCGTTAATTTTAACATCTATTTTTTTTTAATATTTATTACGGAATTTGAACTTACGTCTCCCCATAGAATTAAAAACGAGATCTTCTTTTGACAATACTTGCGCAAAATCCATGCTATTGTTATTGTCAAAATAAGGTTTTTTTTTATGTTGCAATAAGAAGCTTTATTTGCTATTTAAATAACTTGAAAATTTACTACAAAATTTTTCATAACTTTTTTTGTCCAAAACGAAAAGTTTATACAAAATTTTTGGGATGAATTGAGGCAAGGAAATGAAAAAAAAATGGTCCTTCTATGTACTTGAAAAATTGAAATAAATTGATATATTTCACAGTACAACGATATTACTCAGCAAAGAAAATATTTTAATATTGGTAATTATCTTATTAATTACCAAGATAAATAAGATCTTATTAATTATGCATATGTATATTGCACAATTCTGGGTGTTTATCGACAAATACATATATATAGTTTACCCAATATATGTTTTTTAGGTTAATTTTCTATATATTATGTGTATGTGTTTATCTAGCATTTTTGGACTTTTTCTTGTTTAGTGGATATAGCTATTTCTAAAGTCAATTTTATGTGTCACAATTATGCCCTTTATCTTTATACGGCTCTCACTATTCCTCAAGTCAATTTTTTACTCCGAGGGCCTAGAATCCTTCAGGTAGAATCTCAGGTACAATTAATTCAATCAAGCTTTTATCTGCATATCCGGACAAATGGAACCAATTCCATTATCTCTACATAACACCAAAAGCAATACTCCAGATTCTTAGTTAAATTATGCAAATTATATTTGGACATCATTCTAGTGGAAATCATTCTATCCATGACATCGGAGATGTAAAGAGACCTCGTTTGGCTCTTTCGTCAAATTAATGTATGTTATTATCTAGATAATCCCACCATATATAATATATATTGCAACTTACAAAGTTGATGCAACGGAGCAATTGATTATGTATTATTACAATCTTACATGAATATGATCCTATGTATAATCATTAATTATAAAACATGCAAGGTTAAGGCACTACCAACTTGGTGCTATTTTTATATTTGGTCAATCCCCAAGCGTAAAGAAAACATAAAGTCGTCATACCCTAATCCAATGGAGTAAACTATATATGATCTTGTAAAAAGAAAATCAAGAAAAAAAACATTATTTTTGTTAATAAATTTTCATACAAAATAACAAATAATACAAAGTACATATTTTTTTTTTGAAGATAATACAAAGTACACATAAATTCTGAAATACCAACAAACTACGATCTAATGATAAAAAATAATGAAATAAATTATTGTATAACAAGACACAATTACATAAAAAAACTATATGAGAAGTACCATATTAATTTGGGAACCGGCAATCGCGACGTATCTCGCCGGTTGAGGCAGTCTTGACCCCAATCCTGCCAAGCTTATTCATTGCATTGACAAAAGCTTGGAAGAACGCTCCTTGGTTTGATGCGAACAAATTTACCGTGCCTTGTGATCTCGGATCATTGTAGAGAAGCTGGTCAGATGCCAATACACCCATGCCCTGTTGCAAACTCCTGTAGTACCCATTGTCGAATGCGGTGAAGGTCATGGCGTCAAGGAAGACAAAGTTATTAGGGTTTAATATTGCGGGGCAGGTGCCTCTCAGTTGGTTCGCAAACCGTGGGTTCATGGTTGGATCAGCTGTTGGATAAACCCGATTGTTGATGAAGGCACAACTCGCAACACCGAATGTATGTCCACCTAGTGGTCGAGATGAAGGATCAATATTAGCGTAATTTTGCAGAAAAATGTAGAACACATGATCCGAAAAGAAAATTGTCTTACCTGAAAGAGCGATCATGTCAGTTTGGTCCAGGCCATAAGCAGAAAACATTTGATTTAATTTGTCCAAATTGTGGTCTGGATGAGGAAGCACCACACTGTTTCTCGTTGACACCTTTCCATCATACCTCCCGAGCTCAACCGGCCAGTACGGCCCACCACTCTGACATAAGATAAGTATATCAATTAATTAGATCATCATTGGACTTGAAACATTGAAAATGAATTTAATTATATATGTCATCGCCAATGTATGAGACCTACCAAGAAGACTGAATCTCTAGCAGCAAGGGCCAAGATGTCAGAACATGAGACCTTGTTGGTACAATGTGGATCAGCATCGACAGCCGCCTTGGCCCTCAAAACTGTGTCGAACCCATCTGGTTTAAGTGTGAAGTCATCAGGATTGCGCCATTCGTCATCCCCATTGGGATTAATGATCATGACAGAGGCATCACATCCCTGTTATCAATCGAGTCAAACAAAATAGCAAAGTAATTAAGCACAGAATGCTGTTGTAAAGAAAATATATAGGTGCAAAACCATGTCTATTGTTCATTCTTTTAATTGACAAATTGATTAATTCCATATATTACATTTCTCATTTTGACATGTTTTACAGAAATGACGAGAGTATGTATTGAATGCTTACTCTAACAAAGCAATCATGGAAGAAGAGGCGCAGTGTGGCTGGAGCAGTTATGGGTGTTTGCGCCATTTTTTGTTGAACAGCACCGCGAACTAGGTTCTCGAGATTGGGACAAATCTTGGCATAATGATCTGTTCTTAATGCGGCAGCTGCCTTGTAGGGATAAAGAACTAGAAGCACTGAGAGTAGTACAAGTTGGATTATCTTCATCATTTCTCTCTTCTGATCTCTCTTGTTTTAGTTGTTGTAGCTAGATACTACTGAATGAGGTTGTGTTATCTAATTGTGATGGAGGAAAATGTGGGCATAGGTGGAGTATATATAGGAATACTTGCATGTGAAGTGCCTTCAACGGGAAAAAGAGAGCAAACAATTGTACTAAGTAATGTTCTACTCTGTGCACAACCTGGAGAATTTGTCTGGATCAAGTTGTAGTAGTTTAATATATTTTGGGTGGTAGTTCATTACGTGTCTAGTGGACTAATATAATATATTTAGGTTAGGAGTCTACGTGAGAAGGTATGTTATTTCTGAATTACTTATTTTAGTTACTCTTAAGTCTTAACAGACGTTATATATATATATATATATAACATGTGATTCGGGTAAATATGTAGAGGTAGATTCCCAGGGAAGTTAAAAAAAATGTAGTTTTAGATATTTAATTGTTTTTATACTATAATTGTCAATAAACATTTGAGTTGTTTCCTCTGCAGAAAGTTTAAGTCCTTTCTGTTAATTTGTACAAAAAATTTGTACAACAAATTAACTCTGGCTAGAGCACGGATTGATGTGTAATTACATCAAACATGAGATGTGAGATGTACGATAATTCTCTGAAATATATGAAAGGAGTAAAATCAAAGAATTTTTTCGATAGTAGCAAATACACCGCGTCTAGTGGCAACAAAATCATTAAAGAGGCAACTAACTAGGTGACTAATATTTAATAACATTAATTTAATTAATTTGAGGGTTCGGGTTACTTTACTTTAGTCGTTATATATATGACCTTATAATTTTTTTGGTTTTATTTTTTTGTATTTTTTATATTAATAAAATCACAAAAACAGGCAAAGATTATTCCCTCAAAAAAAAAACTCCGGTTAGAGCATCGATTAATATTTGAGAAGCGACTAACAGTACCTCAAACCAAACCCTCCAAAAATTCTCCTAACTTTTTATTTTGATAAAAGATATATATATTCACGTGCACTGGCTTTTCATTTTTGGTAAAAAAAAATAACAAGAGAGAGAAGAGAGAAAAAAAAATCTCGAAAACAAAGAATACGTAAGGAAAAAAAAATCAAGGACATTGACAAAAGAGAGGAGAGAGAAAGAGTCTTTGAAAAATAAATAATACATGGAAGAAGAGAGAGAAAGAGAGTCTCAAAAAATAAAAGTATATCGAAAATAAGTCATATGAGCTACTCGGTTATTTATATAATTAAATAGTGAAATTAATTTGGAGATAGAAACTTTAAAAAAATGATAAAAATCACGTGAGCTAAAGTAAAAAATACATAGGGACAAAACTAAGGATAAAGTTACGGGATATAAATATTTTATGTAATATTTGATCCCTATATATGATGTACTTTTCTAATTTTGGCTTGGACCATGAACGAAATCAGAAAATATTTTGATAGATTTCCTATGTTATTTCATATATAATGATGTCAATACAATGGTTACATAAAAATATATCAAATGGTAACAATGCAAATCAAAGTAGACTATATATTTATAAGGGTCAAATATAATTTTTCTCATGCATATATAACATGGAAATATCACATGTACAACAAAGGATGAGAATCTCTTGATAACATTGACAACAAATTTTTAAATAATTTAGAAATATTTTTTTAAAAATTCTTAAAAATATAAAAAAGTTTATACACATATTTTTTAACTTATAAATTGATTGTGTTTTAATTTTCATACAATTTAAGTATCGTGTTATATTTCTATTGAAGACCAATAAATTTAAACCGTTGTAAATTTCATATAATTTTGTTTATTTTTATGAAATATGAAATAACATTTAAATTGATGAAAATTTAAAACACAATTAATATATAAGTTCAAAAATATATTTATAAATATTTTTTATTTTTAAGATTTTTTTGAATTTATTTGAAAAATCATTGTGGAAATTGTTAAATTAATAATTATTAATGCATGGATCCTCATCTAAGATAAAAGAGTAGGATCCGCCATGTATAATTAAATTTGTGATATCGGTTCCTCCTGTTATCCTTCACATGTGCTTTCATGTCTAAGGGCTCTTTAATTTGGTGAATTATTTAGATCGTGGTGCATAAAAAAATATATATTTTGAGTTACATTTAAAATACAGGAGTGTGGTGATCATAAGTAAAAGTCTTATGCATATGAAATAAGAAACAAAAATGTGTTTAGAATCTTTAGATTAAAAATGAAATAAAATATGTACTTCCATCTCAGCTAGTCAAATATCATGCACATGACGAAATAATTTAAAGAATATAATTAAAGCAATGAAAAAAAAGAAATTAATTGCTACATACAATTAATGATATGCATGGTTGACAAAAAGGAATAAACAAAATGAAATACAAGACATTCTCCAGTGCATTTTAAGAAGGCTAACTTTTGCATGAGTTCCAGTTTGAAATTAAGTGGGTGAAGCATAGAATTAATTAATTTCAAGAACACCTACCATTGCTTCAATTTGGATTTTGAAAGATCTTAATTAATTTGTTTGGAGAATTAACTTGAAATTGGTTGATAAGAATAATTAAATTGCCATTTTTTCAGAGTAAAAATCTAATTAATTCTTCATGTCTAACCGCAACAAAATTGAACATTTACAGAAAATATAATGTTTTTATTTTCTGAGAACGACAGAAAGATTAAATTATTCAAACATTCTTAGTACGTACATTGGATTTAGAACATACGGTCTTCTATTAGATACTAAAGGAGATGTAATTCTCAACAAATCAGATGCCGAAATAGTAAATTTGAATATTGACAATAGTAAAAGTTCAAAATTAACAAAAACAAAAGTCTACTATATATTAGCAAAGTCAAACCTTTAGCATATTTGAACACCAAAAATTTCAATTTTGTACTTTCTTGGTACTAATAGTTGCAAACTTGGACACTACAAAGTTTGAAATTAATATATTACCTTTGCTTTTTTTATACATATTGTCATGGATTATATATATGAATATTGTGACATACATTACTATATACATAACTATAGTTAATTAATAACAGAGATCAAAATAATTTCTTTTCTCTAATATTTTGATTTCAAAAAATTCTAGCCACATTCAAATGTGTTTACATATGTCATATCTTACAGTCTTAATTAACATGCATCCAAAGGCTAAAACTTACTTAGCAGATTTCACATTTTTCCTCTTTTATTCACATCCATAAAAAAGAGTATTATTAATCTTTAAGTGCATATTGACTCTCATAAACTAAAATTAAATATCTCCGCCTCTGGTTTTCTAAGTCCCAATGATTCAGTTTCTTACAGGGTGTTCAAACCACTCAACATTGTTTAATTGCAATCATATATCCTGAATACATGCAAAACAATTAAAAGAAAACTGAGGTGTTTATCACAAAAAAAACACTTAGGAAATGGACTAATTAATTAGTTCCTTCTGTTTTCAATTACACATGGTCTGGTTATATCAAGCATCGATATATATTCTACAACTTCTTCTTTATTTCCTTCTTTCTTCTTTTTGGTTTTAAAGTTTTTATCATGGTTGAAAGTAGAGTTAAATAGCACTTAATGCATGAGAGAATTGTTAAGAAAAATTGCAGAAGTCAATGTACGTAGGTCATATATATAATGCTCTATAATGGATTATTAATTGTAACATGTCACCTGTGAGACAAAAACGGGTGTTTAATTAAATCATAAAAAAAGTACAGGGTATATAATCGTATCTCTACGTACCTTCATCAAATCATATTCCAACATACATTACTAATTCTATGAAATATAATATTCTATCATGTTTCCACTATACTGTGTGCGTAGCAAGTTGCTTTGTGAGAAAGTCGCGTACCATTCAGTTAATTTAAACCATGAAAGAACGCTAGCTAACATTGGAAAATCATGCACATGCATAGGACTAATTAGTTAATAAATATATACACACACATTAGCTTCTTAATCGAGATTCTTCTATAAAAACTAGTATAATATTACTTCTCTAGAACTAATGCATATCGATCGACTTGGGTATGTATAGCCTTCACGTGGTTTAATGCAACAAGCAAGGATATTGACTTAGTCCAGATTAATATCATATGGATTTCTGAAAATATAAGGAGAGAGTTAAGTTACTTTGGAGAACTGAGAAAGAGGGAGGCGTTGGAGAATTAAGAGAGAGACAAAAATGAATCAAAATGAAAATGCGCAATCACAGATTTGTTACTAAATATTATACAATCATAAATTTGTTACTAAACATAACACAGCTGATACCAAACATAACATATCTTAGTATATTTGTTTTTTTTTTTTTCAGAATATCCTTCTTTCATCAAATGGTCCAAATCAATCTAATTTTTTGTTCATAAAAAAAATGATGTACTGCATGAACAATATTCAATTTTTATGATACATTCAACTACATCTTTTTAAAAAATATTGTTGAAATATTAACAATAATTATATTTACTTTGCATGCGCAAAGCCTTGCAATTCAACTCAAATGGATCAAATGATAGATAGTTCTGAAAATAATAAGTGATAGTTAAGTATTGAATCTGAAAATAATAAGTACATAACTTGTGTATATATGGATCAAGCACTGACGGAGGAAGGGGGTAATGTGGGGCCATGGCCCCCATAACTAGCAAAAAAATGTTATGTACATAATCTTTAGCCCCTCCATTAATTGATCTTCCACATAATATATTTTTTTTTAATAATTTACTTCCCAAATTGTATACACCTAATGTGAAAAAAAATTACTATCAAGTTTGTAAAAAAAATATAAGTTATTATGCAATCTGTTATCTTTGTCTTAGCATAAAATATTTTCCCTCATTCATGAGATATTGATATTGTCCATTAATTACATATCTATTTTTAAAAAAAACACATATTTACATATTTTATAATTGTACAAAACTTAGGATATATACATGTCATAAAAGATAATTTTACAAAAATACAAGCTATACAAACTTCCATAAATTTATATGACAACTATTGAATTCTTGCTCTCTTAAAATAAAATGCACAACAAATTAGACTTTATAAAAGCATAACAAATTGAATGTTTTATTTATATGATAAATATCAAATTCTAGCTCTTCTATTTTAAAGTCAAATATTTTTTATTTCAATAATAATAATAATAATAATCATCATAATCATTATTGATTTTGATTAAAATTGACTTTTATTTTAAATTTATTCTGGTTTCGTCACTGAAATCAAGGACATACATATATATATGTCCTTATCCATTCTATATGGATCAAGAACATACATACATATACATATATATGTCCTTATCCATTCCGTTACCACATAATCATAATTAAGGGGAGGAGGATACTGGATACGTAAGCTTAAAACAAACTCGTTTACCTGAATGGATAGAGTAGAAGTAAGTTCAGTAGTTTGGTTTCCTCGCCAGATAAAATATTATTCATATTAATATTTTTTTAAGTTGAATAATAAAAATACTGTACAAAATAAATTGTATAATAAAAACATTAATATGAATAATAATTTATTTTATATAAATAATAAAATTGATATCGATTATGATATCAACGGTAATATATCTTAAATATTTTCCTTTTATTAATGAGGTACTAAGTCAGCTTGTTGGCGGAATAGGGTTCGGGATTGGCCATGTGGTCCAAGAATTTTACGTATTAGAAATATTAATAGTAAACTTTTGGGGGCTGCAATTAAAGCAGGGCTGTAATTTCAATTTTCAACAAGAGGGAAGTCGGAGAAAATTTGATAAGAGTAATGACAGTGCGTGGCTTGTGGCCAGTCTCAAAGAATAAATATTTGAAAAGAAATAAATATTGGTAATTTAGTACAGATAATGATATAGGTTTCATTTTTTTATGAAGAAATACGGATTCAAATTTTATAAAAAATATTTGAAAAAAAATAAATATTAGGATTAATGAGAATCCTTATTTCAAAAAAAAATAAAAAAATTTAAGTCACGTTGTAAAATTGGTGGAGAGTGATGCTCCAGTAACTACCTTTCATGAGAGAATTTTGAGTATCCGATCAAATAAAGATAAGTAGGAATATTTGCTTAATTTACTTTATTTGTTTTGTATTAAGACTAATTTATACATTTTAGTAAGATAATGTCACTAATAAGTATGTGTTATAAAAAATAGAATTTATTTGTCATTTGATTTTAGAAAAAAATAACTCACTAATATAGGATTTTTTATCAATTAAATTATAAATCATCCAACAAAAGAAAGATAAACATGATGCATGTATTGTAATTCAAGTGCCTTTGGTGAAACAGAGAAAGATAGAGAGAGAGAGACAGAATTAACTTGGAAAAAATTCCCAACTTCATCTCAATCTTATAAAAAAGAATATCAACATGCATAAACGTTTTGGTCCAAACAAATTGATAAGCAATGAGGATAAGGCTAAAATAATGAGATACTTTTATACTTATTAAGCGTTATTAAGTGTGTAGTTATTCTGATTCTTTAACAGTTCAGATTAATTAATTAATTTTCAGAATTAATTTTAATCATTAATTGCGTTGTCCTGATCATAGAATAATTGAAATTTACTCACCTAATTTCGCTTATTAACACAGATCTTTACATAAACTTTTGTTACGGATTTGCGCCTTCCTAATTACATAATTATATTATTCCTTTTCAAATATTATACGTACATATTTATCCCTTTACAGAATTAGGAATGGTCGCATAACAAAAAAGGAAAAAAAATAAATAAATGCTGCCATAATAGAAGACATTAAATACCATTTTTTTCTCTTTTTATATTATCATAATTTCTAATAATGATATAAGGAAAAAACGTATATATTAGAAAAAAAAATAACATAATTATTATAAATCATTAGAAAAGAAATAACAAGCGAATCTGTACTGATTACTATCAAGATCTTTGAGATGAATGAAGAAAATACTCATACTCTTTCAACTAGCAACATGCAAGCAAATAAAGTCATCACGTCAACATTACATAATAAAGTACATTTATCTTTTTCTCATGAAAGTTTTGAGGATCTAAACTTTTTATTCGAACTTTTGTTAAATTTCTTAAGTGAACTGTTATTAACTTTTTTTTTATTATTCACTCCAATCTTCATTTTGATATTTTTATTTACTAGATTTGAAAAGTGTGGGGTAGCTATTTATGTAATTATCATATCTAAAATTTTAATTGGATAATAATTTAAGTTTATTTTTTTCTTTTGAAGAAATTTGATTCTCAATTGGTTGTAGACAAATATATTGGAATAGAGTAGACAAGAATGTCAGCACTAAAACTAGAAAATAAGAACTTAAAGTTTCAAGTATTTTCATACTTAAAATAATTTTAGCACAATTATTTTTTTGTAATATAATTGTTGCATGTAGGGATAAATATTCATGATGACAAAAAATGTGTTATTTACAAAGTATAATAACCATTACCTTTTTTTGTTTCCCATTTGAAGTTTTGAACTTGAAAATTTTGTTTATTTGTTAGTTCAAGGATATATTTTTAATTTGTCTAATTTGCTTTATGAAAACTTTGATGTAGGAGAAAAATGATTTAAATATCAAGATGATAAAATATCTGTCCAAATATATTTGTCATGATCATGATAGTTTAAAGGTGAATGAGATTAATATATGAATTTTTAGTAATTCAATGTATTCTGTATTACTTTTTATTAACTAGTTATTGAGCTTTCGTATGCATTTCTATCAAATGCGCATAATAATTTGTTTTAATTTCATTTATGACAAGACTTTTTCTTTCTTTTTTTTATATTTTTTTAAGAAAAATATGTTCTATATATGAAAATTTTGGCTCTTACAGAATGTCCCCGTTGCAATATACGGGCACTATACTACTACTTAATAAAAGAATTACATTTAAGTTACAAATTAAGAAGCTACGGCTTCAAGTTCCTGTAGTCAGTTTGTACCGAGAAGGAACTTTTCACAAATACAGAAATCCTATACTGGTTGAAGAATCAGAAGAAAAAAAAACAGAAAAAGGAATAACACAAAGAAACTACATAAATGTTGCCTTTTTTTGAAGAAATTATATACTGCCCCCATTAATTTGGGACTGTGCAATCCTTACGTATCTCGCCGTCTATGGCGGTCTTAACCCCGACTCTGCCAAGCTTAATCATAGCTTCGGTAAAAGCTTCAAAGAAAGCAGTTTCGTTCGATGCGAACCATTTTACCATGTCTCGTGATCTAGTGTCAGTGTAAAGGATCTGGTCAGATGCTAGTAGGCCCCTGCCCTTTAGCAGATTTCTGTAATAGGCATTGTCGAATTCGGCCATAGTCGTAACATCGAGGAAGGCGCCTTTGGTGAAATCTTCTATGATTGGAGGACACATTGCTCGGACTTTGCTCATGTAAGTTGGGTCCATGGTTGGATCAGGTTTCGGATAAATGCGATTCTTGAAGAATTGACATTTTGCGATACCAAACGTGTGGCCTCCTTGTGAAGGTAAATAATGTTAATTAGTGTCAGTGTATAACATATTCGGAAACTATGTTGTTTTTATGAATTTAAATGCATAATACCAACAGTTTTTTTAATGCTTTTTTGGACAAAATAATAAAAAATGTACTCAACATTTATTTGAAATTGTTAGTGGAAACGCTGTTCCGTATAGTCAATATCAAAAGTTGCGGATAATTTTCGCTTGCCTGAAAGAGCAATCATGTCAGTTTGGTTCAAGCCTATGCTGGCGAACAGCTCGTTCAATTTGTCCAAGTTAGAGTCTGGATGAGGAAGCACTGCACCGTCTTTTGTCGATACCCTTCCATCGTACCTCCCGAGCTCTACTGGCCATGAGGGCCCACCACTCTGTCACATGTAAATTATGTTAGAAACTTAGATCAATCATCTTTTTTTCCTGGATATGGATATTATATATCCAATAATCCAATTCTGAACCAATGTATGACACAATACCAAGTACACCGAGTCTCTGGCAGTCAAGGCCAAGATATCAGCACAGGAGACCTTGTTGGTGCACCGCGGATCTTCATCTACGGCCTTCTTGGCCGCCAAAACAGTGTCAAACCCTTCTTTTGAAAGCGTAATGTCATCGGCATTGTGACGTTCGTCATCCCCGGTGGAATTAACGATCATGATTGAGGCATCACATCCCTTAAACAATTCAAACATAAGCAAATAAGCATTTTTTTAAAGAGTTCTGTATGTGCTTTCAGCAAAGAAACTATATTTAAGGGTACATAAATGCATGCATTTGCTGATTTTTTTTCTGCACCACACCTGAATTAACTAATTTCAATTGTTTTGTTATTGTTTACCAAACTGATTCTAATTATATTAGCTAGCTTTATAGTCAGATTGGCTCAGACAGAGCAGAGTGATTATTCTGATACTGTGTTGGAAAATTTTGATCCTATATACTTTCTCTGATAAGTAATAGGTATATAAATTCATTTCAAACAAGAATACCAGAAGTAAAATGTATTAATTCTGCTTATGCTTTTTGTTTACTTTATATGTTAACTGTATCATACAACGTATCTCGCTATTCAAGTTGTTGTATTCATATATAATTTTCAAGTATTTATTTTTAATTTATATTATATTTTGTGAATAAAAACACTGTTAAATTCAATTCTGATCACAATCCACAATCTAATTTGTTGGACATTGCACGCCGACATCACCATTTAAACATATACTGGTAAGGAAAGAATAAAGGTGCTGATAATCTGAAATGCTTAATTACCTTAACATAGCAGTCATGGTAGAAGAGGCGTAACATGGAAGGAGCAACTTTTACGGATAGGTCCATCTGTACTTGAACCACACTGCGAACTATGCTTTCGAGATTTGGGCAGGTGCTTCCATAGTAGTTCACTTTTAATGCAGCGGCAATCGGAGAGAGAACAAAAACTGCAAAGAGCAAAACATTTTGAATTTTCTTCATGTCCTGATCTTTTTCGTCTTCTCTTTCGCTGAAAGTAATTCTGGTGTTATTTCGTTTCCGTTAGTTGATGGAGGGAAGGGTTGGGGGGAGATAATTCTGGACCGTTATTGCTATGAGAGAGAGAGAGAGAGAGAGAGAGAGTGCTTGGAGCTGCACTACAATCGGCATTTTGGACCGTTACATGTTGACAAACCGCTGACATAGAATATTCAATCTGAAGTAGAATTTCTGGACTGTCATTGATGATCAAGGTTAGGCGCACACTCTTGGATTAGGTTGGCAAGCATATGTATCTTTAGAAAATTATCAAGTAATTCTCCTGCCTTTGATTTTACTATTTTTCCGGTGCTAAATCGGAATAGTAGTCTTTGTTTGCCCAGTGTTTTTGGTGGTTTATAAACAATACAGATCATGGATAAAGAGCCCAAGGACAGTTATCTGTAGACTGTTTCACATGTAAATAAAAAGAAAGAAGATCACAGAAAATCCTAACTTTAGACAGCAATAAAAAGTATGGTTTTACAATGAAGAAAGGTGACTACAATACATGCACAAGATCCATTAATTAACCTTTATGTAAATAAAAGAACCATCCAGATCCATTAATTATCTAGAACCAGAACTAAACTACCCATGTTAGATTTCTAGTCTAGTGGATCTTACAAGGCACACTAGATAATTCTTTGGGCCCAATTTGAAACATGATAATCAGACTAACTTGGTCTCGGATCCTCTCCAATCCTCTAATGGATCTTTGCCAAATACAAGATCCATACCGTAAGAGATATACTTGAGCCCAAATTGCTATTGGGTATTGGAAATTTTTACTGCCAGTACCAGAGAAATTGGGAAATTTTATTATTTCTGATAATTATTGGTGCTCTATTCTTTTGCTTTTTTTTTTTCCTTTCTTTTTGGGAATAAAGGTAGGTACCTTCATTTTCTTAGAGATGTTTTAGGTGCCCTTTTAGAAAAGCAGAGGAGAGGAGAGATATTGACCTGTCATTTTAGTCAAGCATTAGCCAGTGATGAAAAGACAACGATGACAATCTCTTTTCTTCTTTTTCGTTAGAAAAGAATTTCAGAATTTTGTGGTCCACTAATAGCTAGTTGAGTGGAGTGAAGTTGTAAAGGTTGAAATTATCTATTATTCAAAATAGAAAAGTAGAATTCTGTTATTTTAATTTTAATTTAGTATGTTGGATTAAAATTGAATGAATCAGATTTATTTAGAAAAAGACTATTTAAATTCTAAATAGTACCGATTCAATTCGTCCGTTTTAATTCGACAGTTCAGATTAAAATAATAAGATTCTATTTTTTCATTTAGAATAATAGCAGATACGGACTCTAGTTGCTATATATCACCATCACATAAATATGTAATTATTGTTATAAGATGCTATCATATATAGTATATAGTGCACCCAATCAATTAGCTGAGTGGCAAAACAAATCAATTGATGGAATGCTGAAAAGAATAAATTATACGAATAGTTTTTGAATTTATAAAGTATTACATGTTTATAATTTTGATCCTCAAATTTTAAAAAATATTAATTAGTCCTTAAAGTATTATCATTTGTTATTTTAGTTCTTAATGTCCAGAAAGAAAATTCAATCTAGTCTTTAAAATTTTTCATTAATGCCAAATTAGTTCTGAGTTTAACATCTAATAACTTTAATTTCTAATTTATAACAACATCAACTTTTAGGGTTTTAAATTAATGCCGATGTACCTTTCTTTACATAAAGATAGAGTTCAAATCATTCCAATTTAAATATTCATAAAAAAATTATCCTTCGGATTTTAAACTTACATCTTTTACATATAGATAGCATCGTGTATTTATTACTATACCAAAAACTTAATGTGGATGTAGGTCTCAAACAATATAAATAATATGTATATAATATTAAAACGAATATACTTTACCAATAGGCAATAGTTTATTTATATTTTTATTTGATATAATGCCCTTACTGGTAAGCACGCATCATAGTTCAGTTTTGTTGTTTTTTGTCTGTTTTTTTTTTCAACTACAGCCCAGAGAGACAGATGCATAGAAATTCAAATTGTGCAAAATCTGAGATTCCCAGCTGGGGCAGTAAGATGCAAAAAAATGTTGTTATCAGTATAATATATATATATATATATATATATATATATATAATAATTAAAAATCATACATATGTTAGTCACCCAAGACCTATGCAACATAAAAAAAAATAGCTTGCTTCCATGCATATTTTGTTATCTCGTGCAACGGCACAATAATATAATAATAATATAATGCTTGTGCATAGTTTTTTCTGCTGTCTTCTGTGTGCTAAGATTTATGTAAACAATTACATATATATATATATATATATATATAAGGTTAGAATAGCATATATAGCTTTCATGTGAAGAGATCTGTATATATCATGTTCTTTTGGCATGATGTGTGTGGAGAGTAAAACGCTCTTTGACATGTGATAAGTGGGGCCCACCATCACTAATCTCTAATGGAAGTTTCTATCAGAGATCAATTTTAATAAATCAACTAGTAGATTCTCGACAACAGTACACGTATCTCAATGTACATCATAATTAACGACAAGAACACAAGTCTATTTTACTAATTAAACACTAATCAAAAGGTTTTCCTAAGATCTAATTACATCATAATTTATTGCACCACTTGATGTGTATATATGGTTGGTTACCCTGATCGCATGTTATGTTAGCAAAATGGAGTTAATATGTAGATATTTATCGAAAATCAGTTTTTTGTTTAGTGATAAAAGTAATGTTTAATTTTTTATTATGTGGAAAGTTATAAGTTTGAAATTTAGATGAAATTTTTTATGAACATTTAAAGTTGAATATCTTATATTTTTATCTTTATCTAAAAAAATATCTAATATGCATCCACTTTCATCTTTATCTAAAAAATATGTAAATATGCACCCACTCAAGACAAATTAAATGAATGTTAAATTAGTATATATTAATTAAGTAGTTGTAAGAATGTTGTTGGTGTGTCACTTGTCAGTAAAGATACTGCTTCAACTTTTTTGAAATAATTTTCACATATGTTATTGTTTATAACCACAGAAATTTAAGGGGAAAAAAATGGAAGTGTTGGGTCACTACATGTCGGCCATAGAATCAAACTGAAACATGTCATTTTCATAATGTTACTTTCAAAAGTACCAAAACTTAAATCAACTGTTTGATTAGCATCTAACATATATAATAAATTGAACCGTTGCATTAAGTCTTGCTAAATAATTTGATTATGACAGATTGATGACATATGAATAAGTGAAGATATATACGGATAACTACCAGTCAAGGAAAAACAGCAAAAGCCAGAAATCTTTCATGGATGCTCTCCATTTCATTTAAAAATAGACTGTTTAATTCCTTATGAAGACCTGTACTGAAAAAAGAAAATGAAAACATATAACATATAACTGTAATGATGTTCTTTGTATAGTTCTCCTGAATATCTAATTTCATCATTTTTCTCTACATAATATACATATAATATAGAATGTATTTCAAACATCAGATGTCAAAATAAAAACATTATAATTATTTAAACTTTTCCAATTAATTCATTATCAAAGTCAAAATTATTTTTTTTGTAATTATTAAAATTTTCAAGCTAATCCGTATCTATACATTTTTAAGAGCAGTCAGTACACTCACGCAATTAATTACCACTACAACTGACTCTTCTGTGATGCATGTTTAACATTAAACTGATACCTTTAAAAAAATGTTTTTTTTATTTAATTAGCTTTTTTTAATTTAATACTTATATAGTTCTCCTAAACATTTAATGGTTAGGATAACTACAATTTTCAAAGTCTTTATGTGAATAACATATAACTAATTATTGTAATGATGACTACTCATATGACTTCCATATATACCATTCCTTAACACACCTTGAGAATTTAATGTTAAAAACACACAATCACAAAATTGATTCTCTGTGAATATATGTTAGAAACAACTTACTTTGTATTAAAGATAATTAATTAAGTGTTTACAAATACAACATTTTTGTTAAAAATTTACTAGCTGCTTGACATATATATATAGAGATGGACGCCAGATAAACATTTAAAGGATTGTACAAAATATTTTCCAATCTTTTAGTAAAAGAATTAAGCTTAATTATCGATTAACATGTATACATAAGAACATACAACTTGTAACATAGTGATCCATTTACAGAAACCAAAATCAACTTAATTTACTTCTGTATATATATTGGATCCAAAGACAAAAGTATATGATACACAAACCTTGCTATCGAGACGATAACTTGTCACATGAACAACAAAGAATAGGAACAAATATGAATATACTTCCCACAGGGAAAAAAATTGTCAACTACACTCTTCAATGTCACAAACCACAGGCATATATATATACCCAAAACCCTAATTCACAGCGGTGCATACTCGTCGAATCTCTCCATCACTTCTGGTCTTCACACCGACCCGACCGAGCTTCGTCATGGCAGACACAAACGAGTCGAAGAAGGCGGTCTGGTTCGATGCGAACCAGTTCACGGTTGCTCTGGACCTCTTGTCACTGAACAAAATCTGGTCTGAGGCCAGAATACCTTTCAACTGTTGCAAGTTCTGGTAGTAGGCATTGTCGAATTTAAACGGGGTTTGGTTGTCGAGCATCGTAACTGCCGACGGGCTGAAATTGATCGGGCATGTCTTACGCAACTGCCGCAAGAACCAGAGGTTCATTGGCGGATTCCATTCTGCCTTTGATTGCGGTGGCTGCTTGAATGTGTAGATACGTCGGACGAACTTGTCGCAGTGGGTTACTCCAATCGTGTGTGCGCCTAAACATCAAGGAAATATATTAGTTAAGTTATTAAAAAAGAAAAAACAGAAATGCTGAGGGCTAAAGAAAGATATATAGCAATCTAAATACTAGATTATTATTCTGGTACTAAATTGAAAAACTTTCTTAGATATGATTCCTGTATTCAACAAATTTGGGAATACTGTTGTGGAGGTATGCGCCAACATGCTACAGGAGCCGAGTACTATGGGGCTATTATTAATAATAAGACAATTTACAGTTATACATTTTTGATCATTAGACAACTGCTGGTGGGCCCACATTTGTCTTGTAAAAAGGTATACCTTATGGAGCAACAAGAAGAGGCGGAAGTACAGTTGGGGCTCATTTTCCAATAATTGGAGGATCCACCGACAAATATACAGCTGGTTTAATTTAATTAGTACCAGTAACCTTTTTTTTGTATTTAGTTTCTACTCTAATTAATGGCTAATTGACCCCTTATATAATGATCAATTTTCCCATCATGCACATGTGTGAACCAGAAAACCTTAAATTTTCCAATTTTATATATCAATTTTTTAGCCATTTGAAAGTTATATCCTTGTTGTTTGTATTTCATGCATGAACCTCATGTGTTATATATATATCCCCTTATATTCAATCATCCAAGTACAGAGTACATGAACATTTTTCAATCTTACAAGATCAAGAGAATTTAATTAGAAGCATTGTTTATTATTTTTCCAAGCATAAAATATCCCCCCCCCCTTTTTTTTTTCCTTATCAGCATCTTTGTTGTCTCTTACCAAACTAACATTTGGGACCCAAAAATACCAGAAGATTTCAAAAATATCAGTCATGCATGTTAGGGGCTACATGGAGAGATATGCAATATATAAATATATATTAGCAAATAACACCGAAATTCCTACAGTATGTGAACTATTATCTTGACTATTTATTAATTCGACGACATTAATACATGCATTCTGGAATTAATTAATTACAGGGTATCAATGTCATACCAGAAAGCGCAATCATGTCGGTCTGACTGAGCCCATTTGCAAAGAACAAGGAGTTGAGCTCATCCAAGTTGAAGCTTGGCCCAGGCAAGCTGTGCTTCACTATGGCCCGTGTCGACACCTTTCCGTCGAGCCGGCCGAGCTCAACCGGGTAAGAAGGCCCTCCAGTCTGACAATTTGAGACATGATTTATTAGTACTTAAATCAAATGCACTAATGCCAACAATTACTTGAAGCCAATTTCGGAAACATCACTAAATGATATGATATATAGGAATATTTACATGACAACCAAATAAAAATTACATGCACTTTAAGCTTCAAGAGTATACTCATGTACATAATAATTTTCATTTTACTTCAAATTTGGGCTGATAACATTCAAATTAACAACGCAAAAGAATATGGAAAACGTTTCAATAATCAAAATTAATGAATTATCTACAGCTAGCTTTGTAGAAAAAAAAATCTAGAATGCTCCAAAGGTTGCAATCTAACAGCAGGAGCTAGAGCAGTGCCATTAATGCATGCACACCTAGCAACTCTCCAGCTAATGCTCCATATTATTTCTTGCAACCTTAATTTTATTTTTATTTTTATTATATTTCTTTTGTGGAAAAAAAAAGGTCCCTGAGGCCAGCTAAATTCTTGCTGTATCCTTTTATCAAGAATTGTGGGCGGTACAAAAAGGAAGGCGGCTCTTTTCTTCTCCTTTCTCATATTAAATGGAGATGCCTACAATTATGATTTATGGAACTACCCTTGGTCATATTTATTTATGAATTTTATTCGGAAGATTGCATATTTTAGTCAAAGTTAAGTTATTATTATTTTTTATTTTGGCAAGGAAGTATTTATTGCCATATTGTCTCCAACGTACCGGTTCTTTTTATTTTATACGGAAGTAACAAGACAAATATAATATTTTTTTAAACATCAACATATTATATTCTGCATGCATTTCCTTTTTAATTATTATAATTCTCACTTTTATTTTATATCTAGTTTTGTGTTAATTGAATTAATATGCCATAGACCATTACACGATATATAATTTCTTATGCTCTTTGTATGGCACATAAAGTTTTTCTCTAATTAACTCCAATTATTCTACTAATTATGAATGCATGAACTACATATCTAACACAATGATAGTGGTGATAGATTTTATCTTTCTATGAAAAGACAACGATTCAAATTCCTCCAAAAATTATTTTAAAAAAAATAATATTGAGATTAACAAGAACCTTTATTTAAAAAAAATTATGGAAGGCGTGTTTCAATTAGTATTCAATTACTCACTGGACGTCTCCGTTTATAACGAAATGGAGAAAATGATTGATAAAAAAAAGAAAAGGAGAGCCGAAAAGAGACTCAGAGTAGACTATTGCCGCGTGTACGACGAAAGGGTTAACGGGTCCTACCCCGTTATTAGCTGTCAAAATTAGATATCACAAAATAGTACCCAAGTCCCAAAAAAAAACATTGGTCCAATTCGCACGCTTTCACATGCGAATGTCACGAGTCGCCACTTCAATATATATTCCTTTTTTTTTAATCAGAAAGATTAACAACAATTGCACATGCATGCATGCAAAAACTTAAATCATAATCTTCACGAGAAGGGAAACTAGAAACTAGATTAATTAGGTAAAACGACACCTTAATTAATTAAACTATATGAGTTGCATGTATGATAAAACCCAGTGAAATGTCTCTCTACTAAATTAAGGATTGTATATGTCAGTAGTGCATGCAGTGTTAATTATTGTAACGAGTAATTAATTAAAAAGGAATTAATTAGGTGTAGTACTCACAAGTGAAACCACATCTCTAGCAGCCATTGCCAGAATGTCAGCACAGGAGACCTTGTTGGTACACTGAGAGTTGCTGTCGATTGCCGCCTTGATCTTGTTTACCAGGTCCAGTGCATCTGGCGAGAGCGTCGCGTCGGCACCAGCACTGTGCTCGTCATCTCCGTTTGCCGCTGATAACAGTACCGATGCGTCACAGCCCTTCACACACCACAAAATTACATATATAAATTCCAGTTAATTTGATGCATAATATGTTTTGAAATGCAAACAATTTGAAATTCAGAAAAGAAAAGAGTGATGCCGACTGTTTCGGATCCAATCTAATGCAAATTGGGACCCAAAAAAAAATACTATTGCTATCAGTATCAAAATATGATGTTACAATTGCAAAAAAAAAAAAATACCCTGACAAAACAGTCATGGAAGAACATGCGCAGAGTTCCGGCTGCGGCCGCGAAGCTGCTTTGCAGCTTTTGTGACACGGTCGAGCGCACAATCGACTCGACATTCGGGCATATATTGGAATAGTAATTCTGTCTCAACTGTGCTGTTGCTAGGTTTGGTGCTAAAACCAGCAACACAACAACTGAAAAGAGTAAGATTTGGGGCTTCTCCATTTGGTTAAATGCTCTCTCTTCTCTCTCTCTCTCGCTCTGTATATCTTGCTCTGTTATGTGGGTAAGTGAATGTTTATATAATGGCGAAGAGAGGGGAATTCAATTTAGTTTGTAGAGGGGACTAGAGAGAAGGGGGAAAAAAAAGAAAAGAAAAGAAAAAAAGAAAGGAAAGGGAATAATGAGGTGGTCCTACAAGAGTCCAATGTAACACAACCTGGATAAATGAGGCCATTTGTAAGCGGCTTGAAGGTTTTTGTCAATAGAAAAATCAATTTGCTTTTGTGTGTATCTATCTACACAGGATAATGCGACGAGTGAGGCAGCACACAGGTAGAAAAAGGTATCCAAATTTAAAATGTTTGTATGTATATGATATCTGTGCTGTGCTGTCTCTCTGTAGAAGATAACAGAATTATACAGAATTGGAGATGTCCAGCACAGATACAACTGGACATGTAAGAGAATTCAGAAAGAGGATTGTAACTAATTTTCTCTTAATAAAGCCCCTTTTTTTTTATCAATTTTGAAGTCCAGGTCCCTTCAAAACTTGTGCACGGAATGTTTTTAACGAAGAAGTTTGTTAAAATAGTTTTGTGCAGAATAATTTGTAAATAGTAGGAAGTTGTTTGCTGCATAAGACAATCCAGTGATAATTTTCCATGTGTATCAATCATATTTTAAATTTTTTTTGTAATTTATTGTGATTGAGATTAGGGTGAAGTCAGAGTTCGAATTATGACACGGCAAAATTTCATAATAGAACATAATTTTATAATTATTTTCAAAATTAAAGATTTTTTTGTAATATTTTATGTTAGAAATATAGTTTCGAAGACATATCTTATAAGATATTTTATAAATTAAAACATAATTTTATAATTATGTTAAATTTTACGCATATTTTTATGAAATTTTACCGTCAGAAATATAATTTTATGAGGCATATATTAAAAAAAATTAGGGATTCAGTGTCCTTTCTGCCACAAGTCGGCTCCGTCCAGAATTTTAACTTTCAAACTACAATGTAAGAATTTTCCAAAAAAAAAGTATCATTTTATGGTAAAAATTCAGTTGGTCCAACTATCAATGTAACCATAATGGATCCCAACCCTTTTTGCAAAAAAACATTTTGTATTGGGCATGGATGTAAAAAAACCAGTGTGAAAAAGAGACAATAAAAAATTGAGGAGGATAATTGTAAGGATTTAATTAATTTTGCTCTCAGTCGCTCTCCAACTTCTCTAATTAAACATTCTAGCTAGTGACATTCATAGCAAAAAAAACAAAAACAAAAACAAAAAAGAAGAAGAAGAAAAATGAAAAAATAACTTCCTAACTAAGCATTAATTCTCCAATTTTTCTCTTTCCTTAATTAAACCTCACTTGTATCTTTGGCAGTTAGCTCCTCTTTCTTCCTACTATGCTACTTAATTTGATAATTTCCCTTTGACCATGGATGTAGGTGTAAGTAACTGGGTAAATTTCTTTAAATACTCGGTAAGTTTGTGTAATTATATCACTGATGGTCAATTGATTTTTAAAAGGTTGGGGTTTATTGAAAATATAATTATCGAACTAATTTTTTATTTTAAAAATTTAATCATTATGCGAGCTATATTATTTTTTTTTATCAGTTATTATGTTCATAAAAAATGGTCAATGAAAATTTAATTGTTCATTAAACGACTTAATACTAACAACCGTTTTATAATTAATAGTCTTCGATATAATATTAAATAGTACTCAAATTAAATGAAATTTGGTATACAATCAATTCTTAAGACCAACAGCATGTTTATAGAAAATTTTAATAATTTTTTAATTTTTTTTTACTTAATTTCAATCAAACCAATAAAAAATTATCACCTTTGCTTCGATTAAATCCTTTTATTTGGTTCAATCTGGTAACATTTGCGGTAATTGGATGTCTTGTCAGTAAAAACTGACAATAAAATAATTAGCATGCAATTAATAAAAAATGGTTCAATTGATTCAAAGATAATAATGTAAAAGCTTGATTAAATAAATAAAAATTAGGAGCTTAATAGAAACTAGAAAGGAAAAGAGGAGGTGAGGTCCAATGTCTATCAGACAAAAATTTAATCTGATGGATAGTTCTAATCATCAGATCTTTAAATTCAATATTTTATACAATTATTAAAGCATCTGAGTAAAATTTTGATACGTATCTTGACGTCATCGAATACAAAAATAGGTCAAGATGAGCATTGTATATTTCTTATCCGAATTTCTTTAATGAGCTATTTGAGATATCATATGATGAAATTATAGATTTCAGTATGTCAGTATAGTTATTAAGTAGAGAGCTAAATAGATTCTTCATCTTCTTAGCAAAAATAAGTCTAACAAAACCATGGAAAATTTCGGCCCGAACTTTTTTTTGTGTCTAACTCTGAAAATTAAACATTTGATAATACTGCCCTTATTTCATAAAATTTGACAGATATATGCCTATGTCGTATTTCAAAACAGGGGTATTAGTGTGAATTTTTCTTTTTTCAGGGTTAGCCAAAAAAAAATTCCGACCGAATCAGGATTTCCTGTACCCGAATCAAACTCCAAACACACCTATTGAGCCGTACAGTCCTGACACGTGTCCTGCGGAGAATGAGAGACTACGCCAACACATCCGTATTTGATTTTCGGCTCGTTTCGTCTTGTCGTACATTAATTTTCATGTTCCCCCCTCCAAGTTCTCCATAATTGGAGAATGTCCGGCTTACTGCAGTAATAATGTAATAATATACATCACGGAGAGAAGTCCTTTGAGACAAATTTTGAGCTTTTTTGGGGGGCTCAATGGAATATTTGTTATCACGGATACAGCTTATTATAGCGACCTGTGATTTTTCAGGATACAGAGCAATGTAAGAAAGGGATCAATAGGCCAGTTGTTGCGCATATAATGCCAATTGCGTGCTCTATGGGGTAAGGACTGGAGAATAAAATCCAAGAAAAAGTTTGGCTTTTTAATGAATTGAGCGCCAACACAGCTTCCTGTTGTTTTGTACTATTTTGCTCCTCTTTTTACCATTTTCTACTGTGTAAAAAGGTAAGAGTAATAATATTTAGTGTTGCACATGTGATTCTTCAATATTCATATTTCTGTATAGCATGTAGAAAGAATCTATACGTGTTTGGGTGATTTGAGATTCCTCACGGATGCCTGCTCATAGAGGGGACAATCGGACAGATCGGGTCGGGTTCGGCTTAGGTCGAATGACTAAGAAAGATTGTTAGATCAAGGATTGAGTTGGGTCAGATCGGATTTCGGATCATTTAGTGTCAGTTTTTTTCGGATCTCGAGTCATCTCAAATCGAATCGGGCTAATTTGATTTTTTGAAAAAATTAGGTCAGGTCGGATTTCGGATCATTTAGTGTCAGTTTTTTTCGGATCTCGGATCATCTCAGATCGAATCAGACTAATTTGATTTTTTGAAAAAATCAAGTCAGATCGATTCGAGTGTCAGACATGTTGAGTGGAATTGTCGAGTCAAGATCGGGTTTTTGTGTTTTGCCACCTCTATAAGTGGCAATCAGGAAGGTCCAATCGAGTTTGGATTATGTCGGGTCAAGTCGGATTAGTTTGATTGAAAAAGATTGTCAGATCACAAATCGAGTTGGATTGGATCGAGTTTTGAATCGTCTAGCGTCGTTTTTTTTTTTAATCTCAGATCATCTCTAATCAGATTGGATGAAGTTTAGATCAATTTAACTTTAAAAAAAAAATCAGATCAAATCAGATCGAACATCAAACAAATCGAACGAATTTGACGGATCGAATCAGATTTTACACCTCTACCTGCCAAACAGAAAAAGCAAAGCTAGAAAAAAGAAATTGATCCACTTTTCAGGGTATTTGCCTCGACATTGTCAGACTTGGTGAAATAACTTTTAGTTTAATTGTCTGGCTTGGACTACGTACTGGTGATCTTTTTTTTTACTGGTAATGCTAACTGTACTCTTTATACTATTCCCCATTTTTTTTAATTTGTATCTCAGAACAATGTTGTTGTACTTGTGCATATTTCTATTTACATTTCTCAGAGTATTATTAAATATTGCTGATTGTGTTCAGATTCTCTGACGGAAGCGCAAAGCGTTGCATACTGTCTTGGATCTGGTTTATGAATTAATTTTAAAGAGTAGGTTGTACATGACTGTAAAAAAAGATATATTTATGTTTTATATTGTTAAGAGATACATAAAAAATGGTTTAAAATTGTTTTTTGTATCTGTTCTACAAAATATTTACACCAACTGGAAAAAAATACTAATAAAAGTACGCGTGTAATTTTAATTTTAGTTTATAACCTGAACAAAAAGTTTAAAAAAAATGCACATTATTACTTATAAAAATATTTATACCATTAACGTTGATACTTATATATATATATACACCAACATTCAAATTAAATTCAAAATCAAGATGGAGGGACCGTTATGAATAATTAAATTTGGGTAAGCCATATTATATAAAAAAAATTAAGATATATATATACTTGAAAATAAAATAGGTATCGTTTTTTCTTCTTAAGGACAATAAAAATTAGATGTCTAAATTAATAAAATTTGGAATCTTGAAAATTGTTTTGAAAATCTTATTATTTAATTAGTAAGAATAAAAGAAAACATAATGATTGTTCTTCAGCATTTACTTTTGTGAAGCATTTGCGATATAAAAAAAAATCAATCAATTTTCAAAATTTAGAAAATTCGTTTTGATGTTGACTAATCAATTTCGACAGCCAAAACTCAACCAATTAAATCTACAAAATATCCTTTTAAAAAAGTAAATATGTCGACTTATCCACAATTGGCGAGTCGGTTTTAAAGGCTATTTTTATCACATTAAATGAATTAAATTAGTAAAATGATTGAATTTCGGCGATGCACATGTAATGTTTTATTTCAATTCTGTTCTCATCGAAAGAGTCAAAATCAATATTAAAAAAAAACAAGGCTTATGATGAATAAATTATTAAACTAATGATTCATAATTAATTGCATCATGACACTGTATGTGCTCAGTGTTTAGAGTGCAGATCAAGTCTGAGCAAAACAACCAGATTTCATGTATATATTATACATGTATTTAATTTTTGTGCGCCATTTTTTTTATAATTTAGTGTGTTTTTGGATGGAGGTGAGAATAATGCTAACTCTAGTTAGCGATTATTTAGAATTGATATTTTATGTTTTGATAAAACAAATAATTATTTGGAATCTTTAGATTAACGAGTTAATTCTTATTATTCTATTAATTTAATTAAAAGTTGGGTTAGCGGTTATTTCGAATCGTTGGGTTAGTCACTAATTTAGTGAACGTATTTTTTTTTTATCCAAACACATCTTTAGTATAGATAAAGTTTCAAATTGAATTTGTCTTGAAAAATAGTATATAAATGTTAGAAAATTTAGAAAGATTGGAATAAAAAAATTGGACTTCATACACATTTTAAATTAAAAAATTTTAAATATAAAAATGAAAGTTTAGTTCTTGGAAAAAATATAAATATGAAGTTCTGGTTCCTGAATTTCAAAGTCCAACCTGATATATGGAATAATGGAGATATAAAAAAACTTCCATTCAAATTTAAAATATACGACTTCTCACATAAAAAACATTAGTTTTGTTACTAAATTAAAAATTAATTTAAAAATTGATTCTCGACTTTAGTGATTTAATTTAGAATTTATATATACCCAAATAGGAGAAGACATAGGGTTTCTATAATTATGAAGTTAGTGGCGTGCAAGGAACTGATTAGATTTGTGACACTATTTTTTGTTAATTAATCCGGCCACTGGCCATAATATGTGTACACCTCATGACAAAATATGTAACAATCACTATGAATATATAAAATTTGTACCAATCTCCGTCTACCAAATTGAAAGATCTGTGTTTGGAATGTACATATATTTTGCAATATCCATACAATTATGATGGTTTCTGAGCATGACATGTGACTTTCAAAGTATCACAAATGTTTAATATGAACTAATTGAGTTCGTACAAATTTTATTAGTATTGGTTAAAAAAAATGATTCTAATGTTATTTAACTTCTGTTGATTAAGTCTTATATTTCTCAGCAATAATCAGGACACTTTTGTTAACTTAATTAACTTCTAAGTACTGCTGATGTTAATCAATAAATCTCCTTAATTAATTAAGCTGAATACTGTTGTTCAATCAATTTTACTTTTTTGAGATAAAAATAAAAGTTTAAGTTATTCAACTTTAAATGTTTATAAAAAAAAAACCCTTTATATGAATTCCAAACCTACAATTATCCATATGAAAAACATTGATTCTCCTAAATTTTAATACTTATTCTGTTTACAAATTTGTTGAATCTAATTGTGTGCACCAAAAATAAAAAAAAATGCCCATAAGAATACAAATACAAAGGCACTTCCAAATAGTAGTGCCACAATCATTAAGTGCCTTATTGAAGAAAGTAATCCTAATCTTGGTCCCTTAAAGAGACAATTAATTGTGTCACATACATGCATGATGCATTCATTGCTCCTTCTCTAATCCTTTTTTTATTGTGAGTTAGTGGATTCTCTCTATGATTTATTTAAGCTTATAAGTATGTGTCTATATATTGATAGAAAGATTGCGTTCAAGAGAGAACTTAGAATGTTGTAGGACATGAACTTTTTGTAATGAGTTGATGATTATCTTTTCTTCGTTCTCAATTATATTAATAGTTATTTGATTTTAAGCTCATGATCTTATGCATAGAGAGAGAGAGAGAGAGAGAGAGAGAGAGAGTAATAATCTAGTCAATTAATTGTATTAGATGGTGATTATTGGGTGATTAATTGGGTTAGATGGTGATTATTGGAGTTTTGGATCAACGCTCCACCGTTCGATCTCTTCTTCTTCTTTTCCTTTTTTCACGCCCGTAAATTTACGTAGTTACTGTCACGGGTCAAAACACAGTGGCAGCTGATCTGACATGGCATGCATGTGGTCGTCCAGTTATGTTGGAGCTTGCGTAGGAAATTCGTAGGATCTGTACCATATCACACGTGGCAAGAGAGTGTATATTTAATTTCCGAACGCAAGAGCTAAAACCATGTGGCAGCACATGGTGTTCTCTTACTATTATTAGTTTCTTTTGTCACGGATGTTGTGCTGTTGTTGTTGCTTATTGAGTATTGACATGACAAAAAAAAAAATTTGTGAGATGTAGTAAAATTTACTTGAAACAATTTTATCATTTTAAAAAAAATTTGATGGCATTTTTAATTTGGGTAATTTCTTTTCTTATTTATTTTTGTGATTATTATTTTCATGTAAAACAAATTAGAGGACATATAAAGTCATTTTTTTTTTAAAATGGAGGTCAAGCCTCTAGATTCCATTAATTAAACACCAAAAGTGACAAAATACAAAATAAAATAAAAAATGTTGTTAGGTAATAATAATATAAAGTCATTATTATGTGATAATAAAATAACTAATATGGACAATATTATCAAGTAAATTTAGCTTCCGTGTATAAAGTTTTTTTCTCCATTTTTTTGGTCATTTGTGCTGTCAAATAAGATAAATATTTTTTACAATGAATAGTACATAAATGTTGCTTATTATTTTTCTTTCTACTTGTCGAATCCAAAGTAGCTGTAAATCTTCATTTCTGATTTGTACCAAAGAGTAGCAATTTTATTTTTATGTTAATCTTTTCGTTCTTATATTATTTTATAAAATATACACATCAAAAATAGTTTATAAGTATGGATTAGCCTATGCAAGGGAAAATATACATTAATTGTTAAAAAAAAATTCATGGTATTGACTCCTCCCAACAATAATGCAATTTTATTACAACGGAAAAAAAATACAAAAATATAATCGTGACATCATATGAAATAAATGAATTGATAAAGGTACAATACCAATTCAAGCGCAATGTTAATCGTACAACCATTACTCCAATAACTTAATCTCGTTTTTAGGCAAGTAATTAAGTATGGATTAGCTGCCACTACATGCACACTACTATAATAAAATAATTCCAAGCGACATTGAATTGGAATATTAATTTAAATGGATTTGTTAGTAGATAGTAAAAACAAAAAAAAGGAGGTAAGTACTGATTAAGTAGATCCAAATATAAATTTTTTGCTTGGATATTGTAAGAGAACAAATTTTGCCAGAATTAACACAGAGTCCTTTTAATTTGACTTGACATTATAGTCTTTTTTGGTTGTCATTTTTCTTTTCCTTCTTTTTCTCTTCTTCTCATTTTGGCATTTGTAACAGATAAAATATACAATTTTATATCGATTAATACAATAGTACACTTTGTGCCTGATTATTCCAAAATTTGACTGAGAAAGAAAGACAAAAGCATCTTCATTTCACTTACAATTGATTTATAATTTCAAAGTAACAGTACAATTTTTAACTTCAAAAATGTAAAGCACTTAATATTTTTTTCTAAAATAACAAATGTGTGAAGTAAAAATTACAGGAACAAAAGAAATTTGAAATTAACATGTTGAAAGTTGCTGATATGACATTAAAGATATTCTAAACAATATCAGTCCACACATTCCCACTACTAAATTGTATGTAATTTTTTAAAGAAAGTGGGAAAAATAATTATTTTGGCAGTTATTGAAATTGTCAGAACTTTTACTTGTTAAATCACAATTTCTTATTTCTAAAGGACAATAATGTAAAAAGGTGTGGGCCCCATATAACCGGAAACATTCCCACAAAACAAGAGAAAAAAAAAAACAAAACAAAAAGGTGGTCCATTTGGTAATTCATGAAGGAAATATCAAAAACCCATAACTCAAGTAACAAACATACATAAACCAAAATACGCAAGGCCCATAATATATAAACCAGATGAGACACAGCTTTGAAAAATGGAATTTTAGCATTTAGTGTTGGCATGCATTGCATTCCATAATTACTTCCAAAATTATATACATTATATTGTACCACAAGCAACGCAATCTTTCAAAAGTTATAATTCCTTGCTGATTGTATTGTATTGTATTGTATTGTACTGTACTGTACCAAACCCCACCACCCCCACCATACTGTGACCGAAATCGAAACGAAAACCCCGTCATATTTGCTATGATTGCGGCCGATTTTCCTCTGTTTTCTTCTCCTTTGTTGTGTGCCTCTCCTTCCTTCCTTCCTCCTTCCTTGGCACATAGTTTGTTAAGAGAGAGAGAGAGCTTCGCGTGAAGCAATTGACATCAATTGATGATTGTTGTCATGTTGTGTGAACATTATTGGGAATTAATAGTTTAGACAAGATGGAATGCAGATGTTACCAAAGGAAGTACACTAATAGCCTGTTAGTTAATTGTATTATCAAATTAAGTTGTATGAATTTTAAAAAGTCACGAATTCATGGAGCAAATTAGGGATGTAGAGAATTTAAAGAGAGCTAGAGCTTGAAAGCTGCTGTAACAAGTAATAGGCTCTGAAAATAATGTTATTCAAGATCCCTCATCAAACTAATAAATGATCATAATTATATTACGGAACCACGCCGGTGTAGTGATCAAGCATGTATCATTCGTATAGGCGGTCACAAGTTCAAAATTCAACGCACGCACCGGAGGTGAGATTGAAGACTTTACCAGAACTACTAGTCTGCTCTTATATTTACAAAAAAATGTCCAATTATGTCTGTTTATCCCCTTCTTGTAGAATCTAATAATTCAAAGTAAAGAATTGACAGATGATATAACATCATTTTCATTTCTCCTTTTATCTCCTTGTGCAAGTAACAAAATTTTCTAATTGCAAAATCACATATCTCATCTTATTTGCTTCAAGCATGAATTTTAAAACAAGTGTTAACAGACTGTTAGGAGGCCGACATGCCGACTTGATTTCTTATAATTCATACTTTGTTTACAGCTTATAACAACTTATAATTATTATTCTTGTGCCATCTTAGTATAGAGGTAATTGTCAGCATCAAGCAGTTTTTTATTTTATTTTATTTTTTGCTTATTTTCTGAAATTATATATATTTTATTCCACAGAAGATCCTTTGGCTACTGATTGGAATTAAAGCGTAGATTCTTCTCTTTTCATGATCTTTTAATTTCAATGATAGATTATCCTTAGAAAAAAGGTGGACATTGACTGATAATTGTAAACCAATCTGACAAATGTACTTTAATGATATATTCCTTGCCGACATCAAATATAGTATATTACATCAACATCTCCATCGTTATGACATGGCCACAGCCAGAGTTATAAATTTATCATTATAATCAAATTAATCACATTAATTAGCTTGGTTTGTCAAGATAGAGTCACTTCTAGAGAATACGTGTGATGGATTGAGAATTAAATTAAGAGGAGTGATAACCGCACTCCTTAATCGCATCTTTTGTTTGTATTTCAGATGTATTTATATTTCGTTCAAAAAGTATTTGTATCTAATGAAAAAAATATTTATATTTTATATTACTGATTTTATAAGTTTTGCAAGTTGTATTTTTTTTTATATAATAAAATTTTTAATTTGAATTTTTCTATAATCATTCATGAAAAAAAGTAATAAATATTTTTTAATATTAACTATAAATACCTTCAGTTTCGAATATAAATAAGTTAACTTTTTAATATAAATAATTTTGGTGTGCAGATAAAATATGTAAAATATTGGGTGCAGGAATAATTACTCTTAAATTAGAGGAATACTTTGCAACCTAAGAAATAAGAAAAAAAAAGCTCATTTATTTTTTATTAATTCTTCCAAAAAATTATAAAAATGAAGGCCAACAGCTTAGTTCAAACATCATAAGCTATAAATTTTAGACCAATCACCAACTTTACACAGATCAAAATACTAAAATAGTATGACCTACATGAAAAATGCCTGCGTGCCAACTAACAATATATGGATTGCAATATAAGGCCTAATCATTGATCCCAATGGACTTGTGATCATTAAACTATTTATTATAAACATGCAGATGTTTGTCTTTCAATATTAAACCATGATTTGCAGTATTGCAATCATGCATCTAGCCAATGTATGTGATTTAACCATGGTTACTTGGTTCATGTCAGCATGAATTTGTGTTCAGTCCAAAGTGTAGGAACTAGCATTTTTTTCCTTAAAAAAAGGTCTGTTTATTTGCAAGGAATGGAAACAGAATAGTAATTTCTGTGAAAAACAATATTATGGAGGAAAATAAAAAGTAAATTGTCATGTTAATTTGTAATTGTAAGGGGAAAAAAAAACAGTTTTCTTTTCTTTTTATTCTTTTTTTTCTCTTTCTTTGTTTTTTTTTTTTGAAATAGTGGGTTAACCACTACCTTTTTTTATTGAAACAAGGTTCTTAGATACCACAATGCGGTATCAGTAGAGAGATTCACATATACTATTAAACCTGAAGTAATTCTACTACATACTTGTACCAGATCCCAGTATACTGGGAAAAAACCATAAAAAACAAGCATCTCAGTATCCGATTTACTCGAAAACAATCAAGTACTGAACACCATTACTGGTTTTCGTTTCTCACTTGTTCATTTTTATGGAAAGCATGTAAAATGATTTATGTGTGATTCCTTCCATTTTTAAACACTGGAGGGGTAGAACTGGTACATGATTGTATCAATTGATCATTCTAAGCTCCAATTAGATATTAAACAAGCCAAGAACAGAACCTTTGCTGACTACTGTGCCTAACGGAGTATATATGACAGTAGTTGCTGTGAAACACCTCAAGGAAATGTATGTTGCATTGTTTGTACTAATATATTGATACCAAGTAATTTTTGGCATAACATTTGCAACCCTTTATTTAGGCAGCAAATACCATGTTTTATTTTTATTTTTTTACTTTTTACAGTTATGACCTGAGAATGATACCAAGTCAGTTTTGGTGCAAGAACTACAAATTATTTATAGAGGGCCCACAGCATGGATCATATATAGTTGCAAAATTTATCTTCCTTCACTAAACCACAGGTCATAAAAATGGAAGGTAATTTTTCCTGGGCCTAATCAAGAATAGTTACAAAAAACCAATGCGCTTGAGTGAATAACTGGAGCACAATACTAAGTAAAAAAAAATAAAACATTGCTAGACAAAAGGAAAAAAAACAAAGGCATTTAAATCAGGAATAAATTTATGCATTGGATTCTTAATGGAGAACTGAAACCAACATTCGGAATATATACAACTGTAATGGCTTCTAGAGGTTTCTAAGTTTTCCTTTATTCAGCAAGTTGAGTGAAACAAAGAACAGATTAAAAAAATGAAATCCATAATATTTACATGAATATGGATGGAGGCCGAAAGAAAGGAAAATCATCTATCACTTTGTGATGCCTTGCATACTGGGCACCAGCTTTTCTGACAAAGCCATTCGTGGATGCAACTGACATGGTACCAATGCTCACATTTCAGCATCCCTATTTCCTCTCCATCTTCATACTCTTCCTGTTAGGAGAGATAGTGACAGAGACAGAGAGACAAAACGATACACCATACATTAATCAATTATTAAATAACTTAGAGCAGCCAATATCTCAGATCCCAATATCTTGAAATAACTGTATTGCTGTACCACACGGATCTATCCTAACCAGTTCAGCAATGAACCCGCTAGGCCAAGTTTTGGTTAAACCAACAATACCAGATATGACTGGCACAGTATAGTAAAAAATTTATACTTATTTTCAAACCTTTCTGTACAAAAGAGGTACCTGGCAAATGCTACATTTGACATCATCAATGGAATGAGAAGCAGATTCATGGTAGATACTTCTCTTGAGACAGTTTGTAAATTCCTCTTCTGAGAGTGCTGTGCTAACTGTCCCCATTTCCTCCTCCAAAGCCAATAATTCCTGATTACCGATGCAAATTTCAACATGAAGCAAGTTAATTGAAACAGAAAATTAAAAAATAAATTTTTAGTGTAACAATCATAGTGCTGAATTTCAGCACTGTTTTTGATATATGCTGAATGAAATTAGGTACCAGCTGAATTTCAGCACTGTTAACATACCAAACTACCAGTAACTTGGCATACACATCACCACTATTTTCTCTTGAATACCATCACTGGTATAGAACAGAAAATACTTCATCACAGGCGAAACTGGCTTTGGTAATTTTCAAATTTGGAGATATTTATTATTCCACACATGGATAAATGAAATGCAACAAGTATACCCCTACCATTAGAACAACATACAATTGGTAAATGGCCTATAATCTTGTAGAAAATAGGAACTATATTTTACCTCATATGACATGTTATCAATATCCATCCTCATATCTCTATGCTCATCATGAAATGTCAAGCCATTAAGTAAGAAGTTGGTCTCTATTATCAACAATTGCTATAATTTAAAAGGAAAAAGAAGGAAAGAAATATTAATAAAGAAAAGGTATACTATGAATCTAGGAAGAAAGAAAAGATCATATGAACAACCTCTGCATAGCTCAGCTCTCCATGTTGTTCAATCCTCTCTAGTGCCAATAGGACCTACATATTCAGAAAACAAGTGAGCACAACAACAAATCAACCTTAGAACCAATCACTTGGACAGTTGTAGAGCAGTTGGAAGGAAGCTTTTGGACAAAAAGGCGAAATGTGTTCATAATTAAAGTCCGGTGCTTCAGAGTCGTCAAGCTGGCAGCTTGCATCTTTAGTTGGCTTGGTACAAAGGTCTGCAAATTTCCAATTTTGGCCAAATTAGCTCCCCAACTGAGCATAAATACTGCATCCACACCTTCATACACTACAACAAGCTGGACCGCTGTTGATTATCTGTAAGCACAACCTGTTCAGTTCAATCTTCTTGGCTACTTTAATGAAAAGAAAACTAAGAATTAGACCTAATCTCCCCTCATCCAATCATTTTCAGTTCCATCTCCTTTGTATATTATAAAAGCGCCATCCTTTCATCCTTCCGAAACCCCAAAACCAAAAATTTTTAAATTTGTCTCTCCCCTTCCAGTGGTATCTTACCCCATCGTTTTGTTTCTTATTCACTGGGCCTCAGTTTCTACAAATCTCATTCCTCCTTCATGCTTAACCAAAATTAAAAATCAGGAAGACCCTAGTTATCATTGTGGCTGGTGCCACCATCTTCACCACCAGGATCTACTATCTCTTTTCTATAGTGTATTCACTCTCAGTTTTGATGTTCCTCCTGAACCAAAAAATCATTTTTTTCCTTGTCAAACCCTAATCCTTCCCCAAAAGTCAAGCAACTCAGCCATACGAAAACCACTGTGGAAAGAGTTCATAGAACTAAGTTGTCAGATTCCAGGAGATGATGGAAAAGCTGCACTTCTTTGGTATGATCAATAGATGATGGAAAAGTGCAACTTTAGCAATTTTACTTGTATGAAATATCATATGTAATAATCCTAACAGTCTTGTTTGTAATGCTTTGCATAACAATAGATTACACAGAAATTTAAAGAAGATTGCTACATAGATAGTTGTCAAAGATTGGACTCAATTGTAAGCTACGGGTTTCCTAGTGGTTTTTCCTCTTTTATTTATTTATTTTTTTGGTTGCAGTAATGGGTTTTCTTGGTGATTGCTGACAACAGATAGATAGAGACTATCTTGCTGTTGGGGTAGAAGGAAAAACAGGAATTGTGCAATTAAGTGAATGGTTGGATTATGGAAAGATTAGAGTGGATAACAAGTGTTATATCTGGAGATATAACCTGAATTGGCACAGGGGCCAGAAATGCATGTTTTCTGATGAAATCGGAACCATGGATCATTTATTTCTTAATTGATCTGCTGTAAGAAGTATTTGAGTGTGAATTGCTTGTTTCAATGGTGTGTATTTGCTTTCCTCAGAATCTGCAGAATTGTGGGTAATAATATAAAGAACTAACTAGGAGTATTAAAGGAAAATGCTAAAATTTTGTTGCCACAGCATGGACCATTTAAAGTATAAGGAACAAACTTCATTTACAATTATAGTAAGGCCAAACCTATACGATCCGTTGCAGTCTTCATAATTTCTTTGGTCTATTTGGGACAGGAACAAAAGAGGGAGAGAAAATGGACAACACGTTGATCCTGATGCAAAGATACTAGAAAAAAAAATAGTAACCATTTGATGAGCCTATCAGATGTTGAAGCTGTGCATTCCGCACTAGTATTTGGGGCGTGACCTCTAATTTCTGTTTGTTCTGCATTAGTGAAGCTGTGAATTTTAACTAGGAGAATTACTATGGAGTCAGAACTGGTTAGATTTGTATTCAAGATGCTTTACATGCTTGTTTTGGGATTTCCGCAGTTTATCATGCTGTGTTATGTATATGTAAGCTCTGAATTCTCTATGCAGCTCAAATGCTCAAGTAGGGGTTTCGAGGTTATAAGAGGTTGAATTTTTCTCTTTGAGCACCTTTCTTTTGTAAAATTCATAAAATTTTGTTCTTCACAGAGGAGGGGGGGGGGGGGGGGGGGGAAGCTACCGCAAACTGCTCTATTTTAAAAAAATAATAATAATAAATTACATAAATCTTCATGATAATGCAATAGATTTATAGTCTAACCAGATTAGGTTGAGTAAACTAAGATGCAACTGCCACTTATGGTAATTTAGTTTAGTATTAATATATATATATATATATATATATATATCTTCAATGTAAATAATCTGTTATTAGTTTTGTGTCAATACCTCAACATCATAGATTAAACTGAAAATTAGTTGGTGTTTTGCACATAACTGTCTCCATTAGAAAAACAGGTAATTAATTGTTAAAGTTTTGGTCATCTGTAGGTACTTGTCATCCCATTATTAGCATTACCTCCTCCATTTTATCGCATGTGTGCTTACTATATAAGAATTTGCATACTCTCTTTTTTGGTTGAATATATTCATCTGATCAACCTAGAAATTAAAAGCATCTTGGGGGTAATCCCAAATCCCAAAGATACTGGAAGATGATCACATTAGCCTTTCCATTTGCTTGTTTTCACAATTACATTGTAAAGGAAGGGCAGTTTCAGCTAAAATGGGGGAAAGAGGGGGGAGTATTACTTATGGTGGCATCATTAGAAGTATGTGCACTGAGGTGGCAGTTGGGATGATATCCAATTTACTGCAGTGACTGCCATGCTTTAATCATGCAATCAACCCCAATTCAATCTTATTTTGCCTTTATCCCCCCTTGCTCGTGTGATTAAGTCTCACAATATCCCAAATTTGCATCTAGTAACCCTTAATTCTGAAAACCAAGGTTCAATTTTTATGTTTCAAAATACTAAGAACACGCACCTCAGCAAATCCATCACGGCGATATGCCTCTCTATCCCTGAGCCGTAGGCCCTGCTGCACCGCTCGATGACTGGTCCTTCCACTATCTTCCTCTCCATATCTAGGAGCCATTCTACCGCTTAGACTAGAAGCAGATTCTGAAGTCGAGTTTGAAATCAAACTTGAACCAAATCCTGAACCCGAATCCAATCTCGACCGATTAGAAGACGCATACAGCTGGTGCGGCAACAAAAAAGCAAAACGGCTTGGTTGTGCTTCTTCTTCTTCCTCCTCCTCCTCCTCCTCCTCCTCTTCATCGTCCTCATCCTCCTCCTTTCTTTGATCCTCTTGTGATGAAGCCAGTGTCCGGTTAGGCTGTGAGGCCCAGAAGTCAGTCTCACCATTCCTAGCAATTACTCTGCTTATTCTACTTTCTGCTTGTGGGACCCCTCTAGTAGTAGTTGGTACATTTAAACCAGCAGCTGTACTGGTCAATGATCTAGCTCTGGTAGAAGACCCTTCTCCGTTGACTCTCTTTCTCACACCTTCTGCACTAGATGGTACCACATCTGATGCAGATGTGCATCCCAAGCTTTTAATACCACCGCGCCTGTGCATACCGGTACCAGTTCCATTTGAACTACTCCCTATATTTATCTGCTTATTTCTTTGCGACAGAAATCTAGAGCTTGAACTTGAGCCAATGTCCTGTGTCCACATTGATGGTTCAAAATCTGGTACATCGCCTGTTTCAGTGAGCACTTGCGCAACAGTCTTACCTGTGGCTGTACCAATACTGCTGCTGCTGCTGCTGCTCTCTCCAACAAAGCACCGTTTTTGCTGATGCTTCTCTTCAAATGGCCTTGTACCAAGGGTTCTAGAGGAGCTTCTGCGTACACTTCTGGTGGTGTCAGCCATTGAAAACCTGGGTTTCTCAGGGCTATGACTTTGCTGGGATTTGTTGTGGCTGCCACCAGCACTGCTGCTACTGCTGCTGTTGATCCCGAGTTTCCATGGTGGTTGCTGAATCCTATTATCTACCGAGCTTGGATTTTGGTTTCGCAAGGATAACTCGGGCCCACCTCTCCTTGAGTATTTATATATCCCAGCATCTCCTTTGTCCATTGTCGGGATTCAGATTGTACACTGCAATCACAAGTTCCAAAATCAAAGTTATATTCCATCAATTTGAGGCAGAAACTTAAGAATCATATTGCATAATTTAAGAATTTATCTCTTTCTACAATTTGGTGGTTATGGACCCAAATATATTGTACCCCTTTGTATGCAGATAATATGAGCCACAGAATTTAAAATTATTGATGCATTGGGCCTGGGTAAAAGGCTAAAAAGATGAAGGAATTGCGCAACTGCCTAAAAATAGAACATTTTTAGTTATTGTAATTTATAAACTCGTGATCACTCCAGCTTACCAACAATTCTATAAATAGCGAAAAAAACATTTACTCCAAAGAATTTGCTAACATTCAAAGGATACAACTAATCTACAAAATCTTTACTTTAAAAAAAAAACAACCTAAACATAACAGCTGAACTATTGACCTACTGTCATCAAATGTTTCTACATCCCCATATTTCTTATGGTTCCAAAATACAAACAAATAAACTGATATGATCCATAACAATGCTTATAGCCTTATACAATGTCCATTTCGAATTTCCTATTAAGAAATTTGAATGAACAACTTGTTTAGATGCAAAGATTTTCTAATAAAACTAAATAAAGTATCAGAATGCATTGTTTTCCCTAATAGATCAGAACTAACTATGTAGTTGGGCTAAAATAACCTACACAGGTAAAAACTATAAACACCATATATGAAAATAGGGTTCAATTCGCCATCTGACCTTAAAAGTAAAAAACCCAAAAGGTGATGAAAGTAATATTTATTTTCCTTTCTTTTTCAAAAGAAAAATGATTTGCCTTTTCAACTCAAAAGACAACTATCCCCTCTGTTACAACCTTATCAAAGAAAAAAAAACTTTAAGGAAGTTCCCTAAACAAAACCAAAGGAAAATAAAAAGACAAAACTCAAGCCCCAACAACTAGCCAACTTATTTTGCATTTGATTTAATTTTTTTTTTACCAGTAACTTTATAAAGAAATTAAACTCAAATCTCTCTCTCCAAACAAAACTTCAGAATGATAATCTCTACCAAAAATTCAGAATAGGCAAAATTGAGGACGCGATTATATTATATTGAACAATTTATCAAAAAGTAAAACGATCGGGGCTATAAAATTGAACAATTCCTCAAAGACCACCGATTGTTCTTCAACGGATGCTGATTTCTACTGGTAACAATACAGAATCAAATACGATCAAAAGAGATTCCTTCGCCATACCTCCAATCCAAACCAGGGGGGGCGTAGACAGAACGCGGAGAAAAAGGGAGAAAGAGAAAGAGAAAGAGAAAAGAGGGAGAGAGAAGGACGGGGGAATAAAACAAAGAAAAGGAAAGGATTGGATTGGAGCGATCCGATGCATTAAGTAACAATCAGCATGGAGATTATACCAATTCGGGTGGGTTTTTTTGAAAGTACCTTTTAGGATCCGGATCCGAGATGGGAGAGAACAAAAACTATCCAGTCAAGACTGTCAAGTAACGACTAGAACGGGGATACCAATTCGGGTGGTTTTTTTTCTGAAAGTACCTTTCAGGATCCGGATCCGATATCAGAGAGAGAGAAAACAATCCAGTCGGAATTGAATTAATTGATTCTTGGTCCCGGGCGACAGCGGGGAGTTCCAACGCTAATTGAACTAAAATTTAATTCGATGGAAAAATAACCATTCGATGGAATTAAGATTCGCACAAAGTTTCCTTTAATAATCGTGTAAATATCAGATTTGATAATCCAACGGTTATTTTTCCTATATGATCAAAATTTGGTCCGACGGTCGTTGGAAGGCCCTCGGTTGCGTCGCGGACGTGGTTTTGTTTTGTTTTGTTTTGTAGTGTGTTTATTATTTCGAACAGCCTGTTTGACTGTATTTATTTACTGCAGAGTGAAGATCAATTGTTGTCGGGTTGGGTTTCTTGTGCCACCTACTCTGTGGCCCTTTATATCACCAGAGATAACTTGGGTAAAAATTAGGATATAATTATCTAACGCCATTTGAGAATGCAAGAACGGGTTTATGTTATTATGATTTGCTTATCGAACTAGCACAAAATCAATGACAGGTTCTTTGTTTTGACACTCTAATGTCATTATGATTTCATTGATTTTGTTTTGTTGTTAACAAAAATAGTTTATTTTATTTTATTTCATCAAATACTGAAACTTTATTGGACTACAAAAATATTACTTGTGTTAAAAGTATAACTGTTGTAATAAAATATCTCATAAATATAGATCTTTCTAGTTACTTTGAGAGAAAAAAAAAACACTCGTATGACAATCAAATGTCACACAAATTATGTAAAATCTAATAGAAAATTAATTTATAGAGATAATATTTATTTATAATTATTAATTCTTCATTTTCCTCTTCTTTTGACTTTGATCTCAAAAATATTGTCGAGATTATCAAATTATATTGACAACAAATTTCTTTCTATTATAAGTGCAGTGTATTTTATGAAAGGATATAATTAGAGGGGGCTAATAAGGACCATGTTTTGTTAAAACTCAGATCCAATTTTATATCTCCAGACAAATAGCTTGAAATCCAAAATATTAACAATTTTTTCTTTGTTAAATATAGGTTAATCACTCTATATTCCAAAGAAACCCCACATTATTTTTACCATATTACAGAGAAATACATTGCACATTGGTGTAGAAGATCAAGTTCTTCTTTTTTTTTTCCTTTTTTATTTCCCTCATGCACACAGCTTTGACTTGGCAAAAGTGAAAAGTAAACGACTGGATCACGCCTGACAGTGGCAATGCTCCTCTATTATACCAATCCGGATTTAATTATGAAATGGATTCAAAAATCTGTATTTTTTTTTATATTTCTATAATATATTTACTAAATTTTTAATAATAGAAATTTAAAATTAAATATAAAAAAGTACTTAAGTTGGATCTATATTATTTTCTCTATGTATTAATTGATTATTTTTCGACTTTATCTTGACGGTTTATAAAAACTCGAAAAATCAATATCGAATGTTTAAATATTGTCTATATCCGTATTTTTTTCTTTTTGGAGTTCTCGCTTCGAATCAATAAAAATCAAATTATCAACTTTTCATGTATTTGTAAAGCAAAACAATATGAATTTTTTTGACATTTGAATTTAAATTCTAAAAATTTTAAAGTAGCTACATAAATATATAACAAATATAAAACAAAAAAGAAATGACATTTCAGTCCTTTACTATTTTGTTATAGTGATCATTCACAATTGGAGTTGGATTTATTATATTTTCGCAAAAAAAAAATTTGGTGGTTTGGTTTGGTTTGGTTTGGTTGGTGATTATGGAGCTGGTAGCACACGCTCTTTGTGGGCTGAAAATAATGGAAAGGTCGCTGATATATAGATATCGTTGTTGATATTATTATCGATATCGACTGATTTTATTATTTAGATTATATGAATTATTATTTATGTTAATGATTTTATTATGTAATTTATTTGTATAGTATTTTTGTTATTTAACTTAAATGAGTTATTATTCAAATTAGTGGTATTTGAGTTGAATAATAAAATATACTGTAGAAAATAAGTCGTATGATAATGCTGTTAAAATAAATAATAACTCATTTTATATGAATAATAAAATTAATATTGATGACAATATCAAAGTTGGTATTTCCCAAACATTTTCCAAAATAAAAATGCACAATTTCGCTTTTTATTATTCATTAATTAACTAAAATAATTGTAAGTAGACAGTAGTGGAAGAAAGAAAAATAAAAATGTAATTCAGTGGGTTTATAAATTGAAAAGGTCAGTAAGGACATGGTTGTCACAACTAACAGTACTTAGATTTTCACAATGTCAAAAAAGAATTAATTTTCGGAGAGAGAGAGAAGAAGAAAAAAAATGAAATTAAAATAGAGTTGGAAGATTTTATAAACTTCTATATAAGGTACTTAGCTCAAGAAAGGAATGGAGTAGTTTGAAGTGCTCATGGAATTATGAAAATGCGTATCTGCAAGTCAAGAATACATTTCTTCAACTTCAGTAGCAAGTATAAGAAAATTTTTCATATAAATTTCCTGGATAAATTAAAAAATTGAAGTTTAATAAAGGACCCAATTCAAAGGGATATGAAATACATGACAGAAGGCTCATGCACAATAAGTCTCTGAAAGATTAATTAAATTTTCTTATGTTAATGTACATATGTGTTTTTCCATCTAATTAAAAAATTAGATATTTTTATTTTTTTAAGAAATATCTTTGATATTATTTTCTTGCTATTAATTAGACTAATTTATTTTTGAAAGAAAACAGATTTTTTTTCAATTATGTTTGATACTTTTAATTAGATTAGAGAAGATGGATCGCTTAACAATTTTTTATTTTGATAATCTGGACAATATTTTTTAAAAAACTTAAATTTGAAATCAATATTAGAGGCATGATCTATGCCAATATGTCATATCATGTTTATAAAAAAAATATCATATGTAATATATGTTTCGCTATGAATAGAATGATTTCAGTCCAAATTTAGTATTCTTTGATGTATCAAATAAAAATTGTATTAAATTTGATTGTTAGACTATCAATATGTCAAATAGTATATATATATTTTTTTGGGACCTGATGTACATATATCATAATTGATACCCACTTTATTATTCAAATTAAATGAATTATTATTCATATTAATGACTTTATTATGTGATTTATTTGTACAATATTTTTATTATTCAACTTAAATGAGTTATTATTTATATTATTAGTATTTGAGTTGAATAATAAAAATACTGTCAAAAACATATTCATAATAAAATCATTAATATGAATAATAACTCATTTTACATGAATAATAAAGTTGGTATCGATTATAATATCAATGATGGTATCTCCCAAACATTTTCCTATCTTTTTTTTAGTTTTCAATTTTTTGAACTTTTTTTCAGATGCAAATTTTGTCAGTATGCATTGTATTGTTTTGAATTGTTATTAGATTTGTACTCTGCCACGGTTTGACCCAACTATGCCTATTTCGATTAAAATTGATGCAGCTTAATTAATCCGTTAAGCCTTATTTTTCCATCACATTAATCAACCTAATCTTAAACAATCAAGAATGACATGCATAGGTTTAATCGTTCCTTTCCAAGTTCTTGATAATTTCATGTTGTAGTTGCTTAGAATTTTTCGAATTTTGATTGATTAATTTAACGAGCAAGTGTCGGCCAGGTTAACATTTTTTTTTTTTTGAGGTAGCAGGCAAATAGTCATCCAGGTTAACATTATTTATAGGATTTAATTAGGTTAATGATTCATAGACGAAATGCAATCCACAATATAGCATTTTTTTAACTTACAAAACACAAGTGACAAACAATTAGGTCGCCGATCATCATACATCAAAACACATAATACTATATATGCAAACAAGCATCAGCTCACTACTGAGTACTGATACACCAAACCAGTAATCTAGCTACAGCATCCATGCACTAGGTTTCAACCAGAATAGGTAAAGAAGTGGTAGGATGGTAGACCTGAGATAACTTAAATTCCACAAACAATTCCTGTGAGAAGTGATACAAACCAAGATCAGTATAACCGAACTCCTCGTCTGCATAAAACAACGACGGGTCCGTACTGAAGTATATGCTATCAGCACTGCAATCTGCAAACTCGGCGGCAGGAACAACAATAGCGCTGTTGGCACCTAAGAAATATGCATCACCGGCTAAATCCGCCACTTCCTCCCAATTTTTCTCAACCAAATCAAGTATGAATGCCCGAAATGATTCGACGACATCACGACCAGCTTTAATGGTTTTGACATCCGCACCACTATTTCTAAACACAAGTAAGAGAATACCATCTTGGTGGATCAAGTACTTGATTCCTGAATGCCAGACAGTGACTTGGATATCAATCTCCCTCGCCATTTGATTTGGATCCAAATCGATAATCTATTATAGGTATCAATAGCGTAAAACTTGCCTTCAAAGTAAATTATGTCACTTACTAAGTGAGGAAATTTTAACAATGTCCACTGCTCATCTCCAGACTTGCAAAATGCCAATTTGTGATAGCCGCGAAGCATCACGAGGACAACAGAATCCTTGCACTCGCTAGGATCTGCGGAGAGTAATGCCCTTTGTACAATCAACGGTTGTGCATCTTTGTAGGTGAAACATTTCGGTCCACTCAGCATATTCTATCATTGACTCGTCCTCGACATAAGGACCATCGCCCTCTTTGTACGGGGGTAATGGAGGGAGGAGATATCGAGCACGAGAGAACGGATTAACAAGATATGCTTCTACCTTGGGACCCACTGCAAGAAGCCAACCATGGGATGAGCTCCAGTATATCAATGAAGTAATCATTCTTCTCGGATGTGTTGTAGAATTTCCTTTTCTTCGTGGCCTCATCTTCCGCAAGAACTAACCATGGAAGTTGTGGAAGCGGGGGATACCGCTTTTGCTTAGCTACTAAACGCCATGTGTGACAAAGAACAGCAAAACGATGGATATCGGTGAGAGTAAGAAAGCCGGTAATCAGTTCGAGCACATCAAAACTCAGTTCTGACCAATCAGCCATCTTTTTGATATAGGAAGTTCTGTATCAACAATATGAAAAATTAATCTTTTGTCTAGCGCTACAGAATTTTATTGAAATTTCCAAAAAAAAAATACATAAAAACATTAATTTCATTTGCATAAAGAAATAAAATGACTCTATGTAATCAACTAGAGCAATTTTTAATTGAACCACTAGACAACAATTTTAAATAGAAAAGATAAAATGGCACCTACTAATACTTGTACTTTGTATTTAGAAAATTTACCACTGTTCCAATAAACCCGAACAGTAGTCTCAGATTTATCTAAAAAAAATTTTGTGCTTAAATAAACAGATAAAAATGTTAAAATATTTTGATGAAAATTGACTAACATAAAATATTTCACTCATATAATTCACTTGATTAATATAATGAAAGAACACAACAATAAACATAAAACCAAGTAAAATTAATTAATTGTAATTACAAAGACAAACATAAAGCCGAAACCATCAGATATTCAGGAGAAATAATGAAATTATGCAAGAGATTGGTACCTTGTAAAGGAGAAAAAACGAAAGGCGTTCTACCTGCAACGAAATTAAAGGATGCAAAAATTTTAAAGTTTAAACGAAAGGCTGAGTTTCTCAAATCTAATAACCATGCGCTTTTTTCTCTCTGTTTGGCAGAGACGCAACATGGTATTTTTTGTACTTGCTATTTGGATCATATGCAAAATTTATGGAGTTCTCAATTTAACCTCTGTTTGGTCCCGGTCCACCAACTCACCATCCAAATATAATATTCTAATTCTTACGGTATGTATTCTTAAAAAATATTAATTAATTTTATAGTACGTATTATTAAAAAATATTAATTAATTTATAAAATTAAAACTATTCATATTTCTAATTATTTAATTAAATCGCATGTGTATCAAATTTGAGTCAATTTAAGACTTGATTGTTCATTTATCATCATAAAATAATTAAAATTCCATCATTAAAAATTTAATTATGATAGAAGACTAAATATTTTCCAAATTGATCAAACATATTTACAATTTTAATTTTTAATTGAGTGATATTTTTTAAAAATATGTTGTAATATTATATATACTTTCCGTGATTACCACGAATTAAAAAAAGGTTTCCAATTAAAGACAGTTGAGCTAGAATTAATTTTTGTTGTTAATCAATTTATTGTCTTTTTCCCTTTTGAAGACAGAAAACAATAAGTTCACTATATATAGTCATCTAGATACTCTGGTTTGGTATGTTATAAATTTTTTGAATGACATGTGTCCCTTTTCCATTTTCTCCTTTTTAGATCCAAATTCATTCAAGATTAGTTAATGATTTTCTCCATTAATAGGTGAACCAGGTAAGAAAGCTCAAGACAAAAAGGAATTTCACAATTCTCCAAGGATGAGTTTATGGGACTAAAAAGAAGTTATAACCCACATATTATCCAGATTACCAGCAAAATCAGTCTAACGGTTTCGGTCGGTTTGCAAGCTGTGGTCTCTTATAACACAGGATCATGATTTCATTGCTGAACATGCTGAGAACCAGAGAAATCATGGTGATCCCAGTATCATGTGTATAAATTCATTCAAGTTTTCTCCTCCCACCTTGGAGTATTTCACTGAAGGATATCGTCGCTATGTAAAACGGAGCAGCTTATGCCCACATGATGTTAGTCTTATGTCAAATTCTTGCAACGGACTCGTTTGTGTCTATGGTTCCTCCCCTAAAAGCACCGGGATATTTCTTGTTAACCCGACCGTCGATGATGTGTTTTCAGAACTCCCCAAAGAAAGAAGAACTACAATTAAACATGACAAGTTTATTGGACTTGGTTATGATGGTAGCTCAAACAAATACAAGGTGGTTACATTGTTTAGTCACCGTGACAAAACCCTTGGATGCGAGTTTCTCACCATTGGTGATGCTGTCTGGCGAAAAGCAGGAGAAGCTCTTCCTTTCAAACTTATCTGGCACCAGAACCCAGGGTTTGTTTATGGCACCATCCATTGGAAAATTAAGACAGAAAAAAGGTGAGATGGGTCTGAGAATACTTTGCTTTGATATAATACACGAAACTTTTGACACGATCGTTCGTCCCGAGTGCAACTGTTTCAGTGATGACATAATAAAGTATGAAGGATCTCTCTGTATATACAGGTGCTGTGCGGATTCCTGGAGGAATTCTCTCCTTGTCCTGACGGATTACGCCAACGGCACATGGATAAATCAGCATACTGTTGATTTCATGCCGATCAAGACCAACGAAGAATTTACAAACATTGAAAAGAGCAAGGGGAATGAAATTCAATGCATTGGAGTCCACAAGGAGAAACTTATATTTTGGGGGAGCAATTCACTGGTTTATTATTATAGCATTGTTACCAGTATGTTTGAGAAGTACACCAAGTTACATGCCAGACCTATTTCTCCGGGCATCGTAGCATCATATTCAGAAAGCTTAATTTCTGCTTCAATAATTTGTAGCAGTGAAGTTTAGTTTTGTGTATTTTTTAAAGATGAGTAAGTTCTAGTGACTCCTCATTTTTGGAATTAGATAGTAAGGGAAAATTCAAAATTGCTTTCTGATTTTCTGACATACAATCTTCCCCTTAGTTTCTTGATTCCATGTTTGGAAAATTAAGTCCACAACCTGATTCTTTTATAGTTTGTTAATACCAAAGACTTTTTTATGAAAATTGTTGAACAATCCATGAATTATAAACTTAAAAATGTTTAGTATCCTCCCTTCAAAATAGTTTCTCAATGTGTTGTGAAATGGCTCGCCAGTCGGACTCCATTTTGACGAATTATTTTTTTCAAACAAGAAGAAGCATATTTTCATAATTAATATTGTTATCAATATTATTATTTGTTTTTTTATTTTCATTATTACTGATGAGACGATTTTGGATATTGGCAAGTGTTAAAGCTTGTTGCTGATTGAATGATTGGTTTCATACATGATAAAAAAATTTCAGATTTAAATTCTCTTCCTTAATATTTCTTTTATTCTTAATGAAAATTGTTGGTTAACAATTGTCAGCCAACATCTTAATTAATTAAATAAATAAGCAAATACTGTATATTTGTAGAAATGGTGAAAAATATAGAAGAGCCCGTTCGAGCTTGAAAACTAATACAGAATTGTGGGCTTCGTTGAAGCAACTAATAGATAAGGCCTTGAAGATTGTCAACGGATGTTTCTTTTAGAAAAGTTTGATTAAAATAGTGAATGTTACAGGTGGCCAGGACAGAATTGTTCATGCATATAATCGTGAGTTCGAAATTCAGTATCTTAATTTCTTAATAAATAAACAGGAATATATATATAGACAATGCCATTCAAGATGCGAACCTTATATTTCGGGCTACATGTTTCCCTTAATCCTTAGGTTGTATATAATCATTGTGGGGCTGTTGGACAATATAATTAAAATTAAATTTTAATTTGCACTAAAAAAATTATGTTTGATTGTCTTAATCCGTGAATAAAAACTAATCGTATATACTGTCAACTGGTAAATCCACTTAGACAAATTTCATAATATCAATCTTAGTCATAATTTATACTGGTAAAAAAATGAAACCAGAATAACTTTAAATTCTGAAAAAAGACAAAAAGTTGCATTCCTTTCATTCATACATTCCTTTACAATATTTCAAAAATTCACAAATTTCAGTTCTTATTCACAAGAAATTAAACCAGGAGAATGGAACAAAAAACCCCTCAAATGAATGCACTTCTCACCACTGAATATACACCAAAGATCGATGCTTCCTTTACAAATCGAATTGATGAACAAATTAACTCAAAGAACACAAAAATTAATACAAATTCTCATCCCCATGGCACACTAGAAATCAATCCACAACAACCATCACTCCAAGTGAACAACACCAATTAAACTTGAAAAGAAATTAGGGAAAACAAAACGAAGAAAAAAAAAACTACAAACCCAATTTTGTTACCTTCTTGTGCTTCCTTCCTCGGGTTTCTGCATGACAGTTTCAAACGCACCTACAAGGGCCAACACCTTGTTCTTCCTCTTCTCCATTAGCTTACTCTTTGTTTCTTCTATAACATCGTTGCTAACTGCTCCTTCTCTTCTTGTTGCAACTGCATCAGGCTTTCTAACGGTTGCCTTTTCTTTCTTCGGCTCGGCAACTATGGTAATAACCGGCTCTTCCTCAACCTTAGGACTCTCAACTACAACTTCCTCTTTCTTCTCCTCAGTTTCTGTGGCAGTTGGTTTATCTTCTGCTTTAGGGGTCTCCTCAACGGCACCGTTCTCCTCCAATGTACCACTCTCTTCTGTTTTGAGAGTCTCCTCAACCGTTGTCTCGGGTTCAACTGCTGGCTTCTCTTCTTCAACCTTATCTTGTGTCTCAACTTCTTCTTTTGGGGTCTCATGGTTTTCGGCAAGTGTAACCTCTACCTCTTTCAATTCCTCTAGTTCTTCCTTGTTCTCTTTTGGTTTGGTCTCTTCTTCAGCACTGACACCTACTATTTCATCTGGCTCTTTCAGCAATTCCATAACTGCCTCCTCAGGTTTCTTTACCTCTTGATCTTCGACAATCACGACATTCTCGGTCTCTTGAGGCAATTCCTCAACTGCATTTACTGGTTCAATTTCCAGGACCTCTTCTTCTTGCTTCTCGCCAATCACTACATTCTCTGTTTCTGTCGGGGTTTCCTTCGCCTCTTCCTCCATTTTTAGTTGCTCTTCCCGACATTCTTCAATGACTTTAACATTGTCTACCTCCTTAGGACTTTCATCTATCTCCTCCGCCTTGACTTCTTTGTGGTTCTCTGCAATAAGATTACCTTCAGTCACCGCAATAGAGTTCTCTACAACCTCTTCATGCACATTGTCTTCGATTTTCTCAGTGTAACACAGTTCTTGCGGCTCAACTTGAGGAACTGTCGACTGGACCACAGTTTGAGGAGCATGAGAAGTTATCTCAACTGGGTCTGGTAAATTCTCTGGCAAATTATCTTCAATAGAACAGATACTCATAGTATCCCTTTCTTTCCTCTTGTTTACGACACCTAATTTTTTCGGAACGCTGTTACTTCTGGCAAGGTTCCTGTTTCCTTCTTTCTTTTTCGGCAAGGTTGCTGGGCTTCTCGGCCTCACAGGTGTGCTACTGCCACTGCCTTTACCAATATTGATACCGGCGCTGGTACTAGTTTTCCTGCTGCGTTTGTCACTTCCACTTTTCATCGCATTTGTTGCTCTAGTCAAGATTCCTTTCAATGAAAGTGAGCTCTTGCTCGATGAAGACGGGTTCTTGTGGTGTTGTGAATTTACACCCACCGAAGAAGGGGGTAGAAATGGCGGTTTATCAATCGACTTCCTAGGTTGATGCATGTTGGAGTTGCCATGGTGCAGAGTTGAGCTGACTGTCGGTCTGAGATATGATCTGGTTGGCTTGTCAGAGTTTGCAATACGGCGGTCTGGGGAGCTTGGTGGACCTGGTGCACGGGGAGACCGCCCATGGGCGCTCTCAGGAGTGCATGGACGGCGAGGCGTCGAGGGAGCGGTTGTGTGGCTGGTCGAATTCCTTGGTGTAGACATGGTGTGGTAGTCTGCATGCCACATATTTGTCAATAATTAAATCTTTATTAATCTATTATGAAGCAAATGACAGAAGTATATTACTAGAATACAATCATTTTTTTGTTTCTTGACATGGTTATATATATTCCTTGTAATACAAAAACTCAAAGGTACTTTCAAATGAACCAATCTAAATAAGCAATCATATTTAGACCTGAAAAGATTTGCAATCCAAAAAGTCAGTTTCTTAAAATTAATTTTTTGACTTTTTACCAAAAAAAAAGTTCATAAAATGAGAAGATATACCACTATTTCTCTATTACTGCAACTATAATTAGTGAAATTAATACTACAGGCAGGAAATTATATAATTCATCAACACATCTATGCTATTTAGGAAAATTGAAAATTATATGACTCCTGATGATCTGCTACCACTAATATCTTTTATTACCATTGACATGCTAGCAAACATATTAATTAACAGACTAAAGTACCTTAATTGCATGAAAGGAATTAATGTTCTAAGCGATCAAGCAAAAGAGAACACATGGTTATGAAAAGATTTGAGTGCGTTTCATTTGCTTTCATTGAACATGAATTAAACAAATCATCTTCATGTCATAAATTTATTCAATTATTTATTTATGAAACTCATCATTAGAAGTAATCTTAAAAGTCAAAATAGTTGATCTTCCGAACGTGCTATCCAATATGCATGGGGAAAAAAAGGAAAATAATGATCTTTATTGTGATAAAATTAAATCTACCAATCTTGAGAAATCATCAGAAACTAAAATGATTTTGACAATTTCATGAGACACCTTTGGGTTTTTTTTTTTATTTGGAATAAACTGTTTACAGAACTTGTATAATTAGGGGCAGATAAAATAGATTGACCATTTGTTTAAAAAAAAAGCACACGATTTTATGAAAGCTAAAATATTAATAATTCACAATAAAACATGTCTGAGAAAAGAAATACAATTTTTCAATTTTTGGGAGAGACCAACAAAAAAATATGCGTACTATTTACCCTCAATCTCATAAAAATTACATTTGAATTCAAATGCATTATTTTCTGTATGCCAATTGATCATCGGAAATAAAAGAAGTATGAATTCATAGTCCGATCATGAATGTTTTGATTTGAAAAGGTAAACGGCAACAAAAACATTCCTTCCAAAAACTAAGAAATTTCATAAACATATATAGACATATAATAGAAAGCATCAAAAATTAATGTAACTTTAATTAGGACATACCTTGATTTATTTATCCTATTACTTCATAATTATACGAGACTCTTTGTTCCAAGCTTCAATTTCTGCTATTGTACAGAGAGAGATAGAGAGAGAGAAGGGAAGAATGAATGAAAGAGGAGAGAAACTGTTTTGTCAATTTTACAAGGTGGCTGTCACGCCTAGGAGAGAGAGAAAGAGAGAGAGAGAGAGAGAATTGGAAAAACCAATTAAAAAAAAGGGTCTAAAAACAGAGAGGCGATACACCCAGAAAGAATTAAGTTTATTAAATTGAAGGAAAGGAAACTGAATCATCTCATCTCATCTCATCTCATCTCATCTGTGTGATGAAATTTGGTGGAAATAGACCGTGTCAATTGCTGAGGCCGTTTTGAAACGGTTTTGTTCTGTTTGGTTTGGTGTACTAAGATTAGCATTGCACATCATGGTACCAAATTGAATTGGGGGATCTGGATTTTCCATGGATGAGATCAAACAAAACTATTTCTGCTTTTGGTAACTATTGTGCTGATAGGGGTGTAAACGGATCGAATAGTAGTTGAATTATATTCATATCTGCATCCGCATTCATTTTTTAATATGAATACGGATACGGATACGGATAATACTCGAATACGAACACGAATATGAATATAGTTCGGATATAAATATGGATCTTTTTTATATGCTATAAAATGCTTCGAATTTATTATAAAGTATTTTTTTTCATCTATAAACAAATATAAATATTATAAAAAAATTAAAATCTATACTATATATCTAATTATAATGATGAAGAACATAAATATTTTTATAACAAATGTTAAATTAGAAGGCATATATCTTGTTAATCAACTATCCATATTTTCAAAAAAATACGGATACGGATAATTAAATATGAATATCAGATACCTATTTCATAAATACAAAATCATATCCGTGTTCATATCCACACAGATAATCGGATACCGGATATCTGTAGTTAATTTTGCGGATACGGAACGAATACAGAGCAGATAATATCAGTTGTGTTTGCATCCCTATTTGTGCGTCGATTTTGGTGATATTGGGTTCATTTTTCTTGTTTTACTCGGTTGAAATTGGGAAGTTTCAATCTAGTATTTATGGAAGGAACTTATTTATATTAAGAGAGTTGATATGAATATACGGTTATTGATATCATTATCGATACGATCTTTATTATAAATGTTAAATGAGTTATTATGTAAATTTATTTTGTACAATACTGTCATTATTCAACTTAAATGAATTATTATACATATTAGTGATATTTAAGTTGAATAATAGAAGTACCGTACAAAATAAAGTCGTTAACATAAATAATAACTCATTTAACATGTATAATAAATCCTGTATCAATAATGGTATCTTCATAACATTTTTCTTATATTAATTAAAATTACTTATGTATTTATTTTGCTTCAAATGGAGTATGTATGTGTGAGAATTAATTAACAATGTATAATTGTATGATGTATGTATCATAATATATTAAATTTACTATTGGGATTGATTGTTGATCAATGATCACACTTAATTATAAATTGGCAGTATGTATACTTCCAAAAGCAAACCTGATCATGTCACAGAATATCAAAAGCGTAAAAGCATGTGGAAATTGGGGGTACCTCTAACAGTTTTTTCAAACAACAGTTTCACTGCTTCGGAATTAGTAGAATGCAAATACAACAAGTAGAAGGGTTTTTTTGCTTAGATTAATTAACAAATAAAAATACCAAAGGAGAAAAAGGTGACAAACCTTTTGCAAATATACCCAATAAACTTTGCTATTTTGCACATTACTATGTCCTAAATGTCACCTTCCATCTTCATATCATCCTTAGAAATTTCCGTAGTTTAGCTTGATTATTATTTTTGATCGGTTGATTGTTATTAAACAGAAGTTATATTAAAAATATCGTTATAATTTAACATCTATTACAATATCCGATTAAAATTTAAGGATGACAAAACAAAAAAAATTTCACTCTACTTAAGTATTAAAATATATATTTAAATAATCTTTCAGTAGTCATACCTACATTACAAAATTTGTTATTAAAAATACATTTATAATTGTATTTATTTTTTTATGTTGTCTTTTTAGATTTCATTTTGCCTAAAATAATTTATAAGAATATCGCAAATTATCAAAAATGAACTAATCTAGTATAAATGAATTTATAAAATCATTAAAATTTATGTGTATGCATCTTAATTTCATGGAAATGAACAAAATCAATGATTAAAATTTAATATTTGAGTTTCAAAATTTTAAAATATAATGAAAAAAAAATGAATGGGGTGAAATTTTGTAACACCAAATCTTGTGATATTGGAACTATTAATATAATTTTTTAAAAATTTCAGATTACATGTTTTACTTTTTTATGCTTTGTTTTAATATATGTATGAAGGATCATAGTTAATAAACTAACACTGATATTTTATTATACACAATATTATATTATAAACTATTTGAACTCTCTTTCGATACAAAACATAATTACAAATTTATTAAACTTAATTAAAGAACTAATTAACACAAAAACTTCGATCTTAATTATTAATGAATTCAAATGTATACCATACTAATTAAAAACACCTTCTTAAACGAATATATCACTTCTTTCCATAGGTATTAATTATTAATTGTTCTTAGCAATAAATCGTTGATTAAGAATCTAATTTAATAATATTTAGGAGCAACTGTGTTGAGCATGTCACCATATATTGAAAACGAAATTGATATTTAATTATTTATGTTGTCCACAGACATGGCCTAGCTAGTCAAATATATATAGTCGGTTAATTAAAATATACATTAATTAACAATAACAAAATGGTCAGCATATTAAGATAGATAATTTTTAATAGATGGTGATGATGGCTCCACATTAGAAAGATTGGTTGAGAGCAATTATCTTGTCCATTAAATTTTAATTTATTTTATGTATGTCATGTCTTACATTACTTACAATCTTACATGATGATTAATATTTGATAGATTTTCGAATGCAGAAAGATAATTTTCGTTCTGGTATCAAATTAGATATCAACTACTGATCGATATCAACTTTTGTATTTCAAATAAGAGTCGAGTCAAAAAATAAATAACTCAACATATATTTTCAAATTTTAAGAGAGAACCATGATATATTGTGGTCGTAAAGAAGTTCCGGCCTGATCGCTAAATATATATATTTAATGTGAAATGTTTTTCTTAATAACATAAGAACTAAAATAACATGATAAAATTCCTGCCTTTTTAAAGATCAGCTCACATTTAATCTGAGCTATCAAATTAGCAACAAAACTGTACCTAACTCAAGAGAATCAAATTATATATTTCTATCTCCTTTCAAATAAAGGCCCAGTTACAATCAATCAATCCAATCTCTAAACCATATAACAAAACCAAGAAAATCAAAAGAAGATTTTTTTTTAAAATCTTTTTATTTGAAATAAACTGAGATTAAAAAAACAGAAAGAACACCAATAGCATTCAGTCAAATAGAAGCTTCTGTTACAACAATTTGAATCCACTCATTGGGGATTCCGCCTATGGATTTCCCCACGAACTAATTTCCTGTGGCAACATGGCACAGATTCTCTGAAACGGGTGGCAAAATATATAGTAATAAAATTCGCGATTTATTTACAAATTATTCGTGTTTTATTTGTATTTTGATTTCACACAAATTGAAACACTGACGGTTATAGAGTTATGATCATCAGACTTTTCCTACAAAGATCAATGTAAACTGAACTACGACAAGTCGACATTCTTTTCGCTTGGTTTTAAATTGTAACAAATTCTCTCCCCAATTTTCCAGAGAAACAGAGTTTCCGAGAAAATGGCGGAGCCAAGGAACTCGTCGGCGACGGTAGTGGTCGTCGGCGGAGGTGTCGCCGGAGCATTTGTCTCCAAGTCCTTGCAATCTCATGCTCAAGTCGTGCTCATTGAACCGTATTCTCTCTCTCTCTCTCTCTCTACCCTTCTTTCTGGAAAATGCTTTTCATATAATCGTTTTCTGGAAAATGCTTTTTATGCTGAAAAGTACCAAAAAATTCGTTTGAATTATGTACCTACAAATTGACATTTGTTGGCACCACATGATCAGCAAAGAATTCTCACGCTGAGTTTTAAGTTAAACATCAAAAGGAGGTTTTAATTCATTGATTTAGATTTTTGTATTTTTGTAGAAAAGACTATTTAGAGATCCCCTATGCTGAACTGAGATCCAAAGTAGAACCATCATTTGCTGAGAGATCACTCATTAAGCACACAGATTACCTACCAGATGCGCACATTATCAATTGCCGTGCAACGGGACTTACTGAAAAGGAAGTTCTAACTGAAGACGGTGGCTCAGTACCTTACAACTATCTAGTCATTGCAACTGGACACCTCGATTCATCTGCAAAAGTTAGAGATGACAGGCTCGAGGAATTCAAACAAGGTTTCGGGATTTCTATATTAATTTTTGTTTTACCAGACAAGTCAGATCTCATACCGGCATAATCTTAGAAGCCAGTCTGGTAATGTTGACCAAATAGAGACATAATTGCACAATTGAGGGGCTGTTGGGTTCAATTCGGAAAAGTTGCAAATGTAAATGTAAATTAGCCCCCAAATTAATAAATTCTCTTGGCAATTTGAAGTGGTAAATGTTGCTTAATCATAGAATATCTCTTATGATTGGTACTTGTTAATGTGATATAATCCACTAATACTTGCAACAAAATTCCCATGCACAGATAAACAAAAGATAGAATCCTCCCAATTGATTCTGGTAGTAGGAGGTGGTCCTGTCGGTGTTGAGCTCGCAGGAGAGATCGCTACCGACTATCCTGACAAAAAGGTCACTCTGGTCCACAAAGGCTCAAGACTACTTGAGTTTATCGGGCCAAAGGCCTCAAAAAAAGCACTAGATTGGCTAATCTCTAAAAAAGTAGATGTTCTCTTGAACCAAACTGTTGATGTAACAAGCCTGGAGGCATCCGATGGAACATACACGACATCAAGTGGCGAAAAAATTACAGCCGACTGCCATTTCGTGTGTGTGGGGAAGCCGATTGGATCAGGATGGTTGAGTGATTCGGTTTTGAAGGAAGCATTGGATGCTACAGGGCGGTTGACGGTTGATAAACATTTGCGGGTTAAAGGGTCTGAAATAATTTTTGCGGCTGGAGATATTACTGATATCCCGGTAAGTCTGGGAACTTCGTTTAGTTTGGTTCCTTTTTTTATTAAGTGATAGATGTTGTTGGAAATTAACAGCTCAGATGACATACTACTGATATACCGGTAAGTCTAGTAACTTCTGAACTAATTCTGGGGATAGAGTATATTCTGATAAAATGTTGATTGTTGACAAATTTACCCAGAAATTTTTGAGGTATTTACCCAGAAATATAGTGAGCCAATTTTTTTATAACCCATAAAACTAGAAATCTGAAATCTAGCAAAGCGAATTTAAGCTATTCCCTGGATGTTTTAAATAGATATGAACACATGACTAACCAAATTTTGATTGGACGCATGTTTGGTCCAGATTGGTACAATGTTAAAATTGCAGAACTGTTAAAGTGTAAATTACAACTCAGTGCTTTAATTCTCCATTTTGTTTTTCTCTTTCAAAATAATAACAGGAAATAAAGCAAGGGTATCTTGCTCAAGAACATGCAATGGTGATAGCTAAGAACATCAAGCTTCTCATTAATGGATCTAGCGAGAGCAAATTGGCCACTTATAAGGCCAAGTCTTCAGCCCCAGCACTCGTTTCTTTGGGAAGAAATAGCGGGGTGGCGCAACTTCCGTGCTTCTCAGTCAGCGGTTGGTTGCCAGCTGTCATTAAATCTAGGGACCTCTTCATTGGGAAAGTTAGAAAAGAAATGGGCTTGAAAGCATAAAAATTGAAAGTTTGCCATGCATTTGCCCTGTGAAGTGATTTTGAATGTACCAACTCTTTAATTGTTCCTTTTTGCATCCTTTCTGTATTGCTTCTCAGTTATTAAATTGTACAACTAAAGAAGTATGGTACTCACCCATGCATGATTGATATGTTTACTTTTCATTTTTGTTAGATTTTATGGTGTTTGATTAAGCAAAATATTCAGTAATTGGATCGAGTAAAAGAGGAGAATGAGAGAACGGGAAAGAGGAAGAAGAATAAAGTTTCATTTCTCATTTCATCATACTGAGTTACAGACCTAATTGGGTTTTAATGCAATTTTATCAAAATGACCCACAAACTATTATAAACTACAATTATGCATTAGCACCCTTTTAATTTTCTATATCACAAAATACTCATAAATAACTACTTTTCCAACAAATTTCTAATGATTTTATGTTTTTTTTTATTTTATTGATGGCTCTGCTCGAAACAGGGTATTTTATTGCTACAAGAGCACAACCACATTTCGTTTTTAGCGATTGAACCAAACACTAAACAAAATACAATGTTGTTATAAGTCTGTTACTATCTATCAGCAACTTTAACCATACAATATAACTTCTTGCATGTTGCTACACTCAAGACAAATTACCCAAAGCAGTACTGACTGTTGCAACCGTTCTGACAAATGCAAACCTAAAAGATCGAACCGAACCGAACCGAACTACAATCAGCTTAGTTCCAAAAACCGACATGCCATGGGGTGTTGTGCTTCTGACAAGCGGGATGCCTCGAGCACCTCCACCAGTTCGCCATCAACCAGAAGACACACCACATCTGCAATGCGTTGTATCTGCTTCACACTGTGCGACACCATTATAGTTGTGAGCCCCTGGGTCTTTTTCAACCTTACAATCGCCTCCTCGATGTTTTGGGTCGAGATCGGGTCCAATGCACTTGTCGGCTCGTCCAATAGAAGCACCTATACAAGGAAAAGTTTAGAGTGATTCATGTGTTCTTACAAAAACAAGTATAATTTTCATCACCATATAAGAATCACTTTATGACTAATGTTAGTTCTTTATACAAACAATTATACGGCTGTTTTGTGTCATTTTTATGTCAAATACTCATAAACCATCTACACAAAATGCATCTAAAATTAATGGGTATCAACCATTCTTTGCTTACACCAAATTTCTTTTCTTTTTGTTTTAAACACATATAATATCTAAAAATTTATTTCAGTGTGTGTTAAAACAGTACAGATATGCACCTCAGGGTTATTGGCAAGGGTGCGGGCCAGGGCCACACGTTGGGCCTGGCCCACAGAAAGCTCAGAGGCTGGCCTTGAAGCAAGAGATGGATCTAAATCTGACAAGCTCAGAAGCTTTTGCACCTCAGCATCTGTCAGCTTTTTACCTCTTAAATGGGGCCCAAATCTCACATTGTCTGCCACAGTTCCTGTTAAACAAATAAATAAATCTAAATGAAACAAACAAACAGACAGACAGAAAAAAAAAAAGGAAATTAATTTGGGTAGGTTTACCACTTGTCATGTGATGATGAGATTAGGAGATTATGTGAATCCAAGTATCCAACACTTTGATCTTTATTCGACAGATAATTTGTTCATGGAATAACCACGTCTTTCTCCTCCCCAAAAAAGAAAAAAAAAAGAGAAAAGAAAGAACTAAAAAAGGTGCTGTTTACAAAGACTACTGGTATATAAGAAGTTCGATTTTTTTTTAAATAGTGGTTATACCACTGATTTTATTAGAAACGCAATGTCTTGGGTACCACACTCCGGTATCATAGGGAATTTATCAGTAAAAATATTAACACATAACAAATTAAAAGTACTTATGTTAGATATTACAACCCGATATTATTAGAATAAGAATTTCAATTAAAAAAATGTAATTGATTAAAGACCCCTAGTACCTCTCCTTATCACAAAAACCTAAAGTCAAAGCAAAAGGAGCACAATTTTTAATTTACATGAGGTATAGTTTGGTTAGAGGATGTACGCTATTAAATTCGGCATGAATTTGGACGCATAGACAGCATCATTTGTCTGGTCTAATAAAAATATCTTTTTTTGACAATATGTTGTTCATACTTTTTAAGAAAAGGATAGATTGAATTTTTTTCTTTTTTTTTAAGCAAAATGTTATAGAGATATTATTATTGATATCATCGTCGATACGGACTTTATTATACACACTAAATAAATTATTATATATGTTAATAATTTTATTATATACAAAACTTTTATTATTTAACTTAAAATACTGTTAATATGCATAATAATCTATTTAAATTACATAATGACAATACTGTATAAAATAAATTTACATAATAAAATTATTAATATATACAATAACTCATTTAAATTACACAATGATAATAGTATACAAAATAAATTTACATAATAAAACCATTAATATACATAATAATTCATTTAATGTATATAATAAAATTTATATCAATGACAGTGTCAATAATTATATCGCTGTATCAGCTTTTTTTATTTTAATTATACAAGCGGTTGGTGGTCAAAATGTACATTCTCCTCCTCACAACGTGCTCTCCAATGGCTATTGCAATTGTTTGTACGATTTAATTACATGATCATCATCAGTTGTTTTCTATTTCATAAATGAATTAAATATTGTTTAATCCTCTTAAGTCCATTTCAAAGACATCATAGCACCATACCAGCCTGTACATGTACCGTGAAAAGTACGGACAAGCACAGAAGTGATGATATTAATTAATAAGAAATGGTTTTGTAGCCGATTTTTTTTTTAGATAAAAGCTCTTATAATCTGATATTTATTTTTTTAAAATATTTTTTTATTGAATTTGAACTTACGATCTATAATCCCTTTCAGTTGATCTCTAATAAGATACTCATATTACATTTTAAATTTGTGATCTTCCACTAATTGCGGATGTATTCATTATTATAATGAATTCTAATGAATTAAAATTAAGCAATAACTATATCCAACTTTGCACTTGTTATATTGTAAAGTTTGAAATTTATTTATTCAGAAAATTATGATTTAGATATTCGGAACACTTTAAGTTGTTAATTTAAATGAAAACTGACACTTCATATCAGTATGGTTGACACCTATATATTAATTAGAAAAAATTTATAATTTTCTTCGTCATAAATAGACAGTTATATTGCCCGTAAAAATGAGACTCATCATTCATGATGCAACACAAATAACAATAATTCTTGGAAAAAAAATGTCTAGTGCCCAATATATGTACATATTGTAGTTTTTCTTTTGTGCATATAAATAAAATAGGATAAGAAAAAAAACAATAATAGTGGAACCAGAAAAATAAAAAGGAATTGATATATAAACATCGTTATCGATACCGACTTTATTATTCATATTAACAATTTTATTAATACAACTTATTTTGTATGGTATTTTTATTATTCGGGTGTTTAAGTTGAATAATATAAGATGTACAAAATAAGTTGTATAATAAAATCGTTAATAATGATAATAATAACAATATATCTCAAAATAAAAATTTAAGAAACTGTTACTTCAAAAGTAAAACAAAAGTAAGTCCTGCTAGAGCTTTTCAAACCTATTTATATAGGAACAGATGGAAGAAAAAAAAAATAGATAAGAAAAGGACATAAAAAAGAGAAGCGCACTAGAGCAGGTACTCCTAAAGCTATTACCTTGACTAGATATGAATGGAAAAATATTTCTTTTTCACTTTAATTCAGATCGTCGAATCAAAATGTACGGCTTTAATCAAATCGATTTGAAATTTTAGAAGACCTTTTAGACGAACTTAATTCATTCGTTTTAATTCAAAATAATTCGGATAAGTCCCTTTTTTTTTTCTTTTTTTTTTGTCACAGATGCCAGTATTTCAGTTGCAATTTTTACTCGAATATTTAGAAGTTCTTCGTGAAGGTTCATTAATGCATCGAGGATATCATTCTATATAAATTCTGAGGTGATTATTATTATTATACAAGTCAAACCAAACAATTTGCAAATTAAAATAACACAATGGAAAACTAACCATCAAACATGGCTGGGAGTTGAAAAAGCATGCCGACCTTTCGTCGCAAGCTCAACACGTCGAGCCGGCATATATCCTCTCCATCCAAAAACACCGATCCAGGTGATGGTTCCCAGAGTCGATTCAGCGCCCTGAGAAGAGTCGATTTCCCGCTTCCGCTCGGCCCAATTATCCCCATTATCACGCCCGACGGCACGTCTAGACTTACATCCTTTAGTATTGTTTGTTCTCTGTTTGTGTCGGATAGTTTTGTCAGCCTGTGCACATGGATTTTTGTCGCTGTTCCAACGGCATCTGTCGGGATGCCGGTACCGCTTTCTATGTCGACTAGGAGTCGTCGTCGGATTTCATCTGTTATTTGGTCATATAGGAAATTTTATTTCTGTTATTGAACTCCATGTCCTATTTTATGAAGAAAAATGTTGAGATCATGTACTTTGCCTTCTCAATATAAAACTGAAAAATACAAACTAATGATCTTTTGTACATAACTTATAATACTATTTTGAGTGGAGGGTTTTGAATAGAGAAACAGAGAGAGAATATTAATACCTGGAGATGAACCCATATGTAATTTGAATTGGTTCTCTTGGATCCTTGGAGATGAGAGAAAGTGGAGCAAGATGCTCAAATGTTAGAGAGAGAAAATGGGGGAAGGAGAAGGGGGCATGTGGGGATGGTAGAGTACCAGACAGAGAGAAATGGACTGGTAACTTTATTCTTAAATTAGAGGTCTTTATGTTATATCTTGTACTAGAAGACATTTTTTTACCAGTAATCAGTACTTGGTCAGAGAAATAGTTTAACATGATATGATATAATATAGCAATATTTCAGGAGGGAAGTCAATGCCATTTAGAGAGAACAATAATTTTGGTATCAAGATATATAGCAGCAAAAAGTCATATTTCGATTGCAAATATGTCAGAAGCAATTAATTTAGTATACAAAAAAATATAGAACATTTATCTAAATAATATCTCAGGGCAATTCTAATATACTTTAATTTTTATGATACATCTGATTCTTACGGTATAAATAGTTGACAAAATTCATTTGAATTTAAAAATTAAAAACTCTGATTCGTTCTTCATTATTTAGTATCAAATTTGAATCAATTTGAAATATAATTTATCACTCATCATAAATAATTAAAATTGCACCATTAAAATTTTTCAATTACTTAATGAAAGGCTAACTGTTTTGAAATTGATCCAAATTTAATACATATCATATCCAACTAATTAAAAAAATTATCAAAAATTTTAGTTTTTTTCTAATTTGAATAATATATTTTTAATATATATCATAAGAATTAGATATATCATATAAATTGAATGATTCTAACATATATCTAACTTTTGTAATACAACAAAATCCTACATTAAATATATTTAAAAAATATTATTCAAATTAAAAATCAAAATTATAGATATATTCTCTATTAGTTAAATAGGATATATATATATAAATTTGAATAGATTTGAAAAACATTTAGCCTTCCATCAAACAACTTAAAATTTTTGATAATGTAAATTTTAATAGTTTTATAATAATGACCAATCAAATTCTAAACTGACTCAATTTTATACATATCGTATCTAAACGATTAGAAACACATCTGCAATTTTATTTTTTTTATTTAAATAATGTTTCTAAAAATACCCCCCTAATAATTATATTTGCTATAAAAGCTAAATACACCCCAAAATTATTCATATCTATCGATCTTTGCATATCATAAATTCATTATAATATTATTATCAGAATGCTCTGCAGTCTACGCAATATAGCAAACGTATTATTTTTACTACATATATAACAGGATGTATCAAATGGATTGATTGCCACTTGTTTGTTTGATGACCAGAAAAGTGACATTAATTAGTTAGTGTGATTATTTACAACATATGGACCTTACAGAAATCTCACTGCTCTTTAATAAATGCAACTTTTTGGCTGAGCCAAAAAAGACTCAATTCAAAAACCAACCAGGTTTTAAGTATACTTTCACATTTTAATTTTAATTATGTATTCTCTTATGTAGTTAAAAACAAAAAACAGAAAAAAAAAAACCTCTACATTTTCATGTGAGTATCAATTATTATCTCTCAATTTGATGCGACTTTACTAGCCATGTGGATAAATAAACCTACATAAAGCTTTTCCAATATTCATTGGAATAACATGGTTCGAACATTATCTTATTTTTACTACACAATACAAAAAAAAATATATTTCATTTTGATACTATTCTTTGAAAGATTAAAACTTTTTTCTAAAAGCACAAATTACTCCATCATGAAGCACAGAATATAAAATATAAATGCTTAATGAGGCCAACACACAACACAAAAAGGAGATCCGGCGTTAATCACAGAATAGGTTGTATTGTAATTGAGCCCCCCAGATCCCACCTCCCCCACGCCAGATCCCCAAAAAGTTAATGTTAATATGAGTATGTAATATTAATGATATGATTAGTTCAATACGTTATTGTCTGGTATACGTACGTAAATATAGTTTAAAATTAAAATTATTAGCGTACGTATTAAACTACTCACATGATTAATATTGCATATCCACATTAATATTGAAAATTTTAGTAGTGGGAGGTCTATACATCCCGTGATTGCACGAGTTGCGGACCAGTGCTTTGCCTCTGATGGGTCCTTCTCCCTTATCGTCTCAGCCGGTGCCCGGCAGTCTGAGAGAATGAGGGCTGGGGTTGGGGCTGATGCTTGTCCAATGAGCGAGAGAGCCTTCAGCACAGCCTCCGCCTCAGCTTCTGGCGGTGATGTTACAATCTTGCCTTCAAACTGTATCCATTGGAGTCCCCGTGTCTCGTTGTACCCCACCAGCTCTGCAACTGTTTTTCATAACTCTCGCTTCGTCAGAAACGAACGAAAGGTGAGATGCTGGACATGTATTGCGCTGACTGCTGAAGGTATTCAGTGAAATGTTGACATCTTAGCCGCACGTTTTTGGGTCAGTCTTTTAAAATCCGGCCTCTTATATCTGTAATTTTTTTCTATTATTTTCATACTTATTTATCATTAATATTGATTTTCTTAAATAAAAAAAAATATATCGGACAGAGATGCGCTCACAATTATTTTGTTTGAAAACCTACATATCAGAATTCTAATTGAAGTTCCGTTACTAATCTTCTGTTCGTCATGTTTTTGGGCCTATCTTTTTACAACTTTTTGTACTCGTCTCCCCCAATTTTGGGCCTATTTGGTCCAATAAAATATAAGGTCTGTGAGACATTTTTATAGGCCTTATCTACTGGAGAAAATTGATCATAATTGAGAAAATTATCATGATTTTATATACTTTCCATCCAGTGTACATTAATCATTTTTCTGGAGCTGACATATTGGAGAAATTAATGGGAAGACAAAAAGGAGCATAAAATTAGTAAGAAGAAACAGAAGGTTTTTTTAGTTAATCTGTAATGTTGTTTTAAAATAACATTGTATTTTTAGGGTTGTTATATACATTAATATTATTATTGATATCATAATTTATTTGACTGTTCAACAATCTTTTTTAACAATTCAGTTATTTCATTAATTAGTCTTCGGTCTCAATAAAGCTCCGACAGACTGTCGAAGGAGCCTTAGCAAATAGACGACAAATTTTCGAAGACATTTAATCTGAATAATAAAACACAAAAATCTGAAAAATAAAGTAATTAGCATGAATGATAAAACAACACAATTAAAGTGAACAATAAATAATAACTTCTCATATATTCCGATGAACTTAAGACAAAGATATTTTAATTTAAATCATAAATCATACAAATTGAACAAAAAATAAGCAACATGAACAACAACAAAAAGCAAGCAACAAAAAACTGATTCTCAAAATCACAGGCTGAAGTGAAACATGGTCACAAGATAATTAACAAGATCCCCTTTAAAAAATGCATGAAATTTGAAAAAAGAAAACGAAAAGAGAGAAGATATGATACAAATTCAATTCATTAAATTGTCTATATCAAACTTCGTGAATGTAATTCAAAAAATGCATATATCAAGTTAAGTGTGTGTTTGATATCACTTCCGTTACGCTTTGGTTTTTTTGGGAGATAAAAAAAAACACAACGTGTTTGGTTCACTGCCGTTATTTTAAGAGAGCTAATATATAAATACTATTATTAATATTAACGATTTTATTATGTATTTGTATATTATTTTTATTATTCAATTTAAGTAAATTATTATTAAAATTAGTATAGTATTTGAATTGAATAATTAAAATACTGTACAAAATAAGTTACATAATAAAATTAATAACATAATAATAATTCATTTTATATGAATAACAAAATCGATATTGATACCGATATCAACGATGACATCTCTCAAATATTTTCCTTTTAATTTTTTTCCACTTGAGCGTTAAAAAAAAAATCTCACTCTTCCTCTTCATTTTCATGGAAAAACCAAAATCTTACTCTTTCTCAGTAACCAGTCTCTTCATCACTTATATATACATTTATATATATATGAATTTTCTAAATAAATCTAAATTAATTTGTATTTTTCATACCAACGGAATCAGTTTTTGAAAGGCCAAAATTGACAATATGATAGAAAATTTGTGTCTTTCATTGAGTTTATTTTTTTGAAGAGAGAAGTAGAGGTCAAGCCTCCAGATCCCATTAATCAGACACTAAAAATGTCAAAATACAAAATAAAATAAAATACGAAATTAAAGTAGAAATCCGTTGCTCTGTTTACATTTGGGAAGTTATGTAATGTTTGCGTTAAACCAATTTCGATATTCATTTGATATTTCTAAAGTTAAGTATCATATATTCTTGAATTCTTGTTGGAAAATTTTGCAACTTTTTTCTCTCCAAATAACAAAACACATGTTTCATTGAATTTATTGATGTGAAAATTGTGTTAAATTGAGAACCCCCTGGTTGTACCAACACTCAATTTTCTCTTATTAATTATATCATTAACTTGACTGAACTGATCATCAATTTAAGATATTTTGTTGGAAGCAACTGAAAGCAAAAGGTGCACAAATTTAGTTTAGTTGTACTTCAATTTAGTGCAACATAATTCCAATTGAACAAGATGTAATTTAAACCTGACACAATTATAGTCTGTTAAGATTATGTCGTCTTGATTTTATCACCAAGGTGGCTCAGGATTGATTGCTTTGGTTTCAGCATGTTTAATTCACTTTTTCTTTTGCATAGAAATTTAGAGACATGAATGATGAATCAAGCTGGAGCAGATCTAATATATAGATAAGTTCATATCAGTATTTGAGCTTATTTCTTAAAAATAATTATTAATGTAGTAAATTTTCTTTTAAAATTTGTAAAAATAGTATGAATATCTATTGTGTTTTAGCTTGATTGAGATTTTGAAATGGAAGAAGGATACATTTATCTACGTTTAAGTTTGTTTACGATCATGGATCCGCTACAATCAGGGATATATATAACTAGGATAAGATTTGGTCCTCTCTTTGATTTGTCTTGATCCTCTTTCTTCATATAGTAATTAACATTTTAATATTTCATATACATGCCAGTCAATTGATGTCAGCTTGTAGAAGTAGAGAAAGTTGTAACCCCAGCTTTACATTTTTTTAAAAATGAAAACGGAATTTTCACAAACAAAATAAAAGAAGAAAGAAACCAGTTTGTAGTTTTTGAAAAAATAAAAAAAACATTAATGATCGATGCCAAAGGCACCTAACATTTCTAATTAACACCTCAACGTTATTGTTATACTGGATGAATGAAATTTTTTATACAAATGTTTCTTTATAGAGTAAATTACACAAATGATCCTTAAAATATCACTTATTTATCATTTTAGTCCTTAAAATTTTAAATATATCAATTTGGTCCTTAAAGTATCACTTAGGTACCATTTTGGTCAATAAAGTTTTAAAGATACCAATTTAATCCTTTAAATTTTTAATTTGTACCAAATTGATCCTACATTTATATTTATGAAAAAAAATATATATATTATTTTAATTAATTTTTATGGCACAAACTTGAATGTTAGCACTAATTTAATTGATATATGATATTGTGAATAATTATATTTATTTTCATATTATTTATATTATATTTAAATCAGTCTCAGTACTAAAAAAATACATTGTATAGGTATAATTATTATTTTTTTAATGGATATTAAGTATAGGACCAATTTGGTACAAATTAAAAACTTGAAGGACTAACATGATATTTTTAAAATTTTAAGGACCAAAATGGTAACCAAATAATACTTTAAGGACCAAATCGATAATATTCAAACTTTAAGGACCAAATTGATAATTTTTAAATTTTAAGGACCAAAATGATAAAGGAGTGATACTTTAGGGACCATTTGTGTAATTTACTCTTCTTTATAATTATATAATAAATGTTGCAATTTGAAAAAAAAAATTAGAAGATATTAGTCCCCCCCCCCCCCCCCCCCCTCCTCACGTTCCATTGAAGCTCCGCTACAGGCACCTTAGATTAGATTCTTAATTCCTTGTTTTTTTTGTTTTTTTGGTAGTAGACAATCAATCCTACGTACTACGATTTCATTAACCAAAAATATGAAAAAAAAAAGTTTAGATCTAATCACCGAAAAACAAAAAAGAATAATTTAGATCTATTATGAGACCTAGATATCTAGCTATGGAATTATCTGTTCTTTAATTATACATAAATTCACTAAAACAAAATTTTGTCTTATCCGAATTGTCCATCTCTCTAATTCGACAGTTTAAATCAACACGATTTTACAACTGTTCCCACGTGTCTCATTTGAGCTGTGATCAAGGTGAAGTGTATATGCATACATGCGGTTTAAATTTATTGGGACCATACCATCGTATGATATATATCCGTAGACCAAACTCCATACCAAGTTATATATAAGATGCCAAATTACATTAATCCGATACATGTGGTCACCAATTCACCACCAAGGTGTACGTATTCGTTTATAATTAAGCCCCCCATGGATCATGGACCCCCTTTCCAAAACAAGGCAAGAAATTTATTATCCAAGTACTGTCAGAACAATCCATTCCATTTTACACCATATGTCCCTATGCATATAATATATAATGTATAATATATACACAATATAGTGTAATTACAGTGGAAATTAAAATGGAAAAGACCCAACAAACAGATGAGAGCTGAGGATTCAGATAGATACTGAGATGTGATTAATGATTTTGTATACACACACACACACATTGACACATACACACATGCACCTTGTGACTCTGTCATCATGACACCATTCTCGGAATTTAAAGCAGAAACCTCTCTCCAGCCAGCCAGCGGTGGTCCAGTTCAGACCAATAAATTCAAAACTACTCAAACTTCTATGCGTTATTTTCTATCCATGAGGATCCATCTCATCAGAGACAGAGAGAGACAGAGAGAGACAGAGAGTCGTAATTAATTCTAGACTCTAAATTAGATGAGGACCATTATCAAATTAGATGTGGACCCATTATTATATTCAATGAATTCTGAGTTAACTGATCGAACTAATTTGTTTGCATTAATTTTATTTAATTATGAAGTTTAATGTCATAGTGGCAGTACAGTACTTAATTCCTGGCCGGTAATATGGTTACAAAATTTGCTCCGTTGGGAATTTCCCCTGAGACCAATTTTTAAGAAAGAACCTTTTTAATGTTTATAAGTCTAGTGGTGCCAAATTAATGAATTTAGAGACATATGATGTCTAAATAATAAACTTGTTGTCCATGAGTTCATGATATATATAAAGCTTTTCTTCTCTGGCATTTCCAGTTGGGATATCATACTGTCATACTGTCGTTACTCTCAACTATCTATCATAATAAAGCAAAAACAATAAGTGTACAAGCATCCAGAACCCACCACAAAAAATACACAACTCCCACACACTTTACACTACATAACTAATTAGTGCTGTTCTGGCCATCACTGAGACTAACAATAGGCAAATAAGAAAATGCACTTCCAGTGAAGTATATATATATATATCAAGTAGTGTACTGGTGTAAATCATAATAACAATCAGCGCTGAAGAACAATAATCATACATATAAATAAAAGAATTAATGCAGGTGTCGTTTACGAAGCAAAATTATTAATTACACAAGAATCCAACTAATCTAGCTTTGCACCTCCATGATTTCGCTCATACACCATGTATGTCAGTAGCAATAGTTGTTAATGGCGATGATTCCAGTCGAATCGAACACAGACATGCTTTCTCAAAGGATCACTCAAGCGTCACAGAATTATCCGATCCAACGGAAGATCTTGCGAAGCAATTACTTTAAATTCAACGGCTATATCTTCACTCTGCACACTGTCCAATCCTAGCCGTCCACGCAGACTACTGCACGAATTTCAAATTACTTCCCACTTTACAATACATCCTTTTTCCAATAATAATTCGCCTCTCAATTCCCCCCTTTACCTACCCTTCCCCTCCCGTACCTATGTATGCATCCATCCACCTCTCCGTTTTCACCGACAACAGCAACATTTCGATGCGCCAAAATAAAGCCTGGCAGGGGATTCTCCTTTTTGAACTGGAGGGCATGGGAACAAATCACGTGACCCTTTCACCGTTCCATTCCTCCGTAGTACGTCCCTTCCTGGCCAAATTAGGAAACCCAACTGGCGACACGACACAGCGTCCAATGGCATTCCGATGTAAATCTATGCCAGATCCATGGGTACTTTCGTCCTATTAGAACCATAAACAGCCAGCCTAGAAGCTAGGCCCGTTATCGCTGGGAGGGCCCTTAAGCCATTTAGCCGTGTGTTGAGCCGCTAGGCCGAGCCAATTTCGCAGTCTCCTCTCCTCTTCAACCCGGCTCTGAACAGAACCAAACCGGCTCGGCGCGAGCCGGCTCATCCCAGCAATTTCCGACAATGATCTTCCATTTATTTCCTCCCTGCCACCACATCGCGACATCCTCCCTGACCGTAGAAATACCAAATCAGACGGTCTTAAATCGCTCCAGCGCTCGACCACGGTGCATTCACCATCTCCTACCACAATTCGATGGCTGAACCGCCGCTCAAAGGCCTCCCTATCTTGCGGAGCGGGTTCGGGTAATAATACCCGGTCCTTTCGCATCCTTCCTATGTCAAAACACCCAACTGATGAGTCGGCTGAGCGCCGGTTCGAGCCAGGTCGGGTTTGCCCGATCTGTAGCGAACCGGTTGAGTACCGACCTGATACTCTCCTCGCAGCCTGAACATTGTTCGTATCTGCATTAGCATCCTTCATGTTTGGATTCAGATTTGATTTGGGATTCAAGATTGGACTAGGATCAGTCTCGACTGAAATTAAGATATCCTCTGGTTCGACCCGAACCCGACAGAGTGGACAGGTGGAATGCGCATCAAGCCAGGTGTCAACACACTCCACATGAAATCCATGTCTGCATTTAGGTAGAATCCGAAGAAGTTCGGTCGGTTCGAACCGGCCGAGACAGACGGCACATTCCAACCCTTCTTTCTCCCCTTTTAAGGCACCAAACCGGATCACGGGAAGAGATTCCACCACCGCCCGACCCACGCCAGAGTGGCGACGAGGTTCACCAGCAGAGGGGTAGCCGTAGGTGGCGGTGCTCTCAGGGATGTAAGTCGAATCGGATCTCTTACAGTGCTTGGCGTAAAGGAGCATGAGAAAGGTGAGAGAGAACAATGTGGTGACGATACCGACTAAGACAGCAATGCTCGGCCGGAAGGGCGAGAACGGAGGCTGATGGATCGCCATGGGAGTAGGTGGAGCAACAGGCGGTGGTGCTGTGAGAACAGAATCTGCGCTGGTGGAGAGGAGGTGGTGAAGCAGAGTGGGGTACATTTGGTTTTTCAATTGTACAAAGAGAATCGATCGGTTTGGGTTGGGAACAGAGAGTGCGCTTTTAGAGCAGCTCAGTAGGAGAAAGCGGTCGAGGAAAAGGACAAAATGAGGAGAGAGAGAGAGGATTGCGGTGGGCCTAGGTACTCTGTAACTTTGTACAGCATACTATACTGGAGTATTAATTAATTAATTTTTTATTTTACAGTAATTCCTGGGATGAGGAAACGGGATTTATCCTTTTTTTAAATGTATTTTTTCACTGTTACGTAAACAGGTAACGGTGAGCCCCCGGCACCGACGTCTATGTGGGGGTCATGTTTTTCGTTTTACGCCTGGTGTATTTCGTACTTTTTATGATGTTTTCCTACAATGGACCGATTTACATTCCACGGCCCTGATATGGTGTATGCATTCAATGAAAGACCAGTGTCCTCGATGATGTGACCTTTGATGGGAGAAGAGGGGTCCCATGATAAATGGAATTAAAATGATCGGGGGGCCGGAGGAATTACTGTTTTGGACAGGAATGTTGCTGGATTTACTCCTCGTGGGACTTCATAAAATAATAGCTGGTAGGATTAGCGAGGGGTAAAATTGGAACTTTGGAGGTTTTGACGATCGAGATAATGATATATAGCGTAGTTCCCGCTGAGTGCTTAAACTCGGGAATTTAAAAAAAGCAGAGAGGCGTGTCTAATGCGGTTCGAACTTGGGACCCGTGATTGAGGTTCTACACCATAACTTTTTGGAGTTTATGAAAAGGATATGCAGATTTCGAGGGAAAAAAAAAGTTAGTGATGACATTAATTAGTACTTAATCTCAGCGTTATTGGTCCATTCTTTGTAAATTGAAAAGTTATATCGTAATGGAGACCTAGTAAATAAACGCGTTCTATTTTTTAGGTATTAAATATACATATAATTGCATATTAAATATACATATACGGCATATTATAAAATCTTATTTGCGTGATAGGAATGTTAATTATTTTTATAAGTAATATAATTAATTAAAATATTATTGGTAGTATAAATATTTGAGAATTATAAATAATTACATACAACAAAAAGATGATACATTATTTTTTTAATTTGCATTTCAAAAAATGAATCGGAATACATAATTTATATTATAACAAAATAATATATGTGAGATGTTCAGATATGATACTGTAGATATTCATAATTAATTACATATAGATCGACTACGCTATGTAGAATTTATCATTAATTTCTTATTACATACTAAATAAGGTCATTGGCTAATTGCATGTGAACGTAAACAGTTTTTTGGGGATGAACAGTAATATAAACAACACTCATGAGTAATAATTTTGTTGAAATACTATTTCTCATTACTGTGGATGAACAAGATTTATATAGCATGAACAGTATATTGAACATTATCTTTCCGGAACAATAATTGTAAACAACATATTTTCATATTGTTGTGAAAAGTAATCATGACCAATATATTTTCGAAACAATAATTTTCTCATTTTACTATTTTTCATTATTATGAAGAATAGTATATTTTTTGAGGATTTATAATAGATGCGGAGGTTATTTTTCAAAATTCCATTTTAAAGTACGTGACTGGCTGCCAGCATACAAGCAATATGCAGTTGGATAAGAGATATATAAATAGTATTTGTAGATGTATATTTACAAAAATAAAAACTAATAAAATGTATTTTTTTGAAAATATATATAATAGTATAACTTTAGATTTGTTACAAACAGATGTCTTATTATCAATTCAATATGCAAAATTAGATAAAAATGTTAAAAATTTAGAGTCCATTATTAGATATGTGGTTTATAATTTTTTTCTATGTATACTATCTTTATTGCATAAGCATATCCTATTGCATCGACATACAATTCGTCATCTTTTTCTCAAATTTTGTGACATACAATTCGTCAATAAGGATTTAAAGATTTGCATAACAATGTTACTTCAAAATCTTTTTTTTTGTCATTTATATCTTTAATTTGGAAGTACTTAATTCGGCATCCTCTATCATATTAATAATTATCCAAGCCCTTTTATCATCCATCGAACTACACGGCATTTAATAAGCTCACGAGTCATAAGTATATCCATTGCATGATTTAATACAATAAGACGCCACAAAAGATCCGGTTGATATGGATATATATATGTATGTAGTTATTGCTAATAGGACATGTGGGGTATTTACGTTAGGCGAGAGGATGGTGAATGATTGCAAGGGGTACTCGTAGATAAATATATAGCTAGATAATGCATCAATATATATATATATATTGACTCATAGTTTATGATGCTATATATATATATATATCATGGTGTAAAAGTTTTATGACATATGTGTATTAACGTTGTGGTAAATTTAGAATTGCATATTCAATATAAATAATAATAAATTTTGTTTATTATGAAGAGACATATGTCTAAATTATGTGATCAATATATCGGAAGTGCTTTTATCAGCAAAAAAGGAAAAACATCACAAAAAGTTTAGATATACAAATGTGATGCTTAAACTTTTTTTTTTTTTTTGCAAAAAAGATTTCATTAAAAGTAGTAAACTAGCTTATATATGGTCAATTCCATTATCTTTATTGCACAAAATGATTTCTTTAAAAGTAATAGGCTAGCTTATATGTAATCAATTTCATTAAACCGAAAAAAAAGAGTAATACAAGTATAATCATGCTTCTTGCACAATTTCTCCGTTAATTGTTCACCAAATCCAGCATTTAAAAATTAGTGCAAAGTAATCAATATTGTTTCTAGCCTTAATAGTTCAATTAATCTCAATTGGAAAAAATCATATGACTTAATATTAATATAAAAATAACTGATATAATCATAACACAATAAAATATGAAAAAATATATAATGCTTTCAACACAATACTCTCTATTTCCCCAACTATCACAGACAAAAAAAAAATCTCTAAAAACATCAGCATATGAGACCCATTATAATGTTAGTGGGTGAAATAGAGGAGCAGATTTGAAGGCACTATATCAGTGTCCATAAAATATAGGAATGTAATTTTTTATCTTGTTATCTCTTCACGGTTTTGACTTGCTTCAAATCTTACATTTCTAACACAATATCTTCTTAAAATCTCATCGATAGAGACAATATTAATTAATTCATATAGTCAATTTAGCACCGTTCATTATACAAGAACCACGATCTTAATTGTCTTTGTGCAAAAAAAATGTTCGTTCTTTTTCTAAAAAAAAAACAGAGAAGGAGAACCAGCCATATATATATGCTCGGTGTTTTGCTAAGTATACATCCTCTCCTTAGATGCAATGAAATGTTTTCATGTATTAGCCTCACACATTTATGACCTAATAATGATGAAAACAAAAACGAGTCAATTGATGAAGGGGGTCACCTATGCCTAATGCTTCCATAACCACTAAATTTAATGCTCTGAGAAACAAAGAAAATTCATGTCTTTTTTTCCTACTAAAAATTAAAAGCTTCGACTTAAACTTTTTAACGAAAGCAAAAGGCGAAAAATTTAGGGGTCGATAGAAGGCTAGATCCACCATTTTGCACAACAATTGTATTAGCATTTGACCTATACATTATTAAATTTTACAAGATGGCAAATTAACTAATTAGAGAAGCTTTGATGATCAAAAGATGACAAATTGGACATGAATACATGATCCCGTTTTCCTCGCTTATCCTTCTCTTATTTCGTTGTTATCATCTTTTATCCGTACTCTTTAGTGCTTCTCTACGAGCTTAGAAAGAGGTTCTTAATTTTTTGCTGTAGGATATTACGAACAGATGAATTATAAAAAATTTTCTTTAAAATTTATTTTATATAAATTTTAACGTAATTTGACAGATAATAATACAGGGTAACAAAAATACACGATACGATACAAGAAAACAAAACCATTAATTTCGCACTTTCTTAATTTAATGCCAAGTAGTACTCATATGCAACCAGGTCGATTAATTTTATTTAATAAATAAATAAATAAGCTTCTTTCTTTGGCAGCAATAAAAAGATACAATCATACAAACGACAAAGGTACACCAGCAGTCTGCTGATATTCTCTCCTTGTCTCCATCATGCGAGTTCACAAAAATAAAGGTAGAAGTATTAAATTACTATCTTTATGAATTATGTAGAAGGTTATATTAATGCGCACTAATTTTTCAATATTGGATAAATAAATCAGAGAAAATATATGGCTGTTTTTTTTTATAAAGAAAAGCAAATATGGCTGCTGTACATTTAACGTATAAGAATGTGGATGAAAAAATTATAGTCATTTTTAATTAAGGTGTTGTTCACGTTCACAAGTATATGTAATTATATATAGAAATTGAATGTTGTGCTTGAGAGCGTGTTTAATTTTTTTTTCCGTGAAATACTTGTGAATTGTCGATTATTACAATTTTATAAAATTGGAGACCTGTTATTTTATTCAGGAATTCCTTTTTAAAAGGAAATTGTTATATTTGTTCTTCATTTCATTTTGATAGAAAAATTTAACAATATCAGAAATATTAGCTTCAATAATAATTATTCGAGTATTAATTTTAAAATGAGTAAATGGGTAAAATCGAACATATTTCTATCAAAAATTTTATATATTTTAACTTCATTTACGTACCAAACTTCTCTATTTGTTTTCATAACATAAAATAACATAAATCATGCTATGAAATTCAATCCTCATATAATCCTATCTTGTACTATTTTACGAATGCCAGATGTACCCTTAGCTATTTTTTCTTTTTCTTTTTTTAATTCTGCTAGATGGATATCATGGAACTTCCATACCGTTATAGAACTATAAATGAGCCGAGTTTGAGCGAGCTGGAGCCAACTCAAACTCAGCTTATGAAAATCACGAGCTAAGCTAGCTGAAAAACAATGCAATTCCGAGCTAAAAATCCAACTCATAATTGACTCGTTAAAAGCTTCATGGCTCGTAAAATAGCTCGCAAAAATAATTTAAAACACAATCAGTTAAATAACGAGACGTTGAGAGGGTGTGGCAGCGATGCGACACCGAGAGAGTGTGTGCGACAATAGCGTGGCACTGAGAGGACGTGGCAGAAGAGAATTAGTGAACAAGGGGAAGGCAAAGTGCGATCTGCTCTAGGGACTAGGGAGAGTGCGACACACTGACACCATCGTCAAGAGAGTCAAAGTCTCATAGAGAAGGAGAGAGTTGGAGAGAATGTGTCTAGGTTCAAGATGTGGCGTCACACAATTAGGAAATTTGGAGGAAGAGGGGCGATCTATTTTGGGAAAACTAGAGGGAAAGAGAGAGAGTGAGGAGGAGGGGAGAATTTGGTTAGTAATTTTCTGGCTTTGGGATCAGTTTTGTTTGGGCTGATTGTTGAATATCGAGTATAATACATCCCATAACATAATACATACGAGCTGACGAGCCGATTTTGAACGAGCTGGAATCAGCTCGCAAGCCAATCAGCTCGAGCTGATTTCGAATAAGTTATTAACGAGCTTAATTCTGAACCAATTTCAAATAAATCACGAGTCACGGATATTTTGTGCAGTTTTATACAGCTATATACACGCATGTTTGGTTAGTGATAGGGCCCATAATGGCTGGCCCGACTTTGCTCAGTCCCGATCTGCATATTAACTTTGAAATCTCTGGTAGACAAAAAAAAAAAAAAAGGAGTACAGCTTCAGCATCTCAGTGGGGATAGCTACCGACGAATGCTGAGGTCACTCATTTTCAGACCTATAAATAGAGTCACTGGCGCACGTAAAAGGGGGGCTTTTGGACAAACTGTTGAGTATTGATAGATCTTACACTATCATTCTTCAAATCCAGTACTAGTCTACTGATCATTTTTTTTGAATATATATATATATATATATATATAAAGACTTCAATTAATTTCGATATTTATTTTTTTTTAAATATATTTTTATGGAATTTGAACCTATATTTTTTTATAAAAAATGAGATCTACTATCATTGTATTAAATTTACTGTTTAAGATACTGAACAGTTGGCTTTTATATTTTTACTCCCAGGCCATTAAAATTCAGCAGATGGGCATTGGCCTAGTTGCTCTCTCGCAAATGAATACCTAAAAGATGCATAGCTGAGTCTCTCTCTCTCTCTCTGTCGCTAGGCCTAGTTGCTCTCTCTCGAAAAATAGACGAGCACAGAATGAGAAATGAGTACCGAATCCTTTTGCCACATGCTCGTGTGTATATCACTATGTTGGTTCTGATATCAATAATCCGGGCCAGATATCCACTCGACCCCTTTCCATTAATTAATGTGGTCTATTATATCATTCCATGTATTCCATGCACTTCTCCTTCTCAATATAACCAACAGCATGTTGATTATTGCTCTGATTTCCTTTAGTTCCTTCCACACATTGATTGTTCTTAGTTTGTTTCTTCTGGAAGATATAAGCAAATTAATATGAACAAATTAAATTCGTTGGATGATTGAAGTACTGGAAGAGATTTTATGGACATTGAGTAGGAAAATTCAATCCAAAAATTCTACAGACATGAAAATGTTTAGATAGAAATGAGTATAAAATAATTCAAAAAAAAAATTTGTTGGGCTTGAACAATAATAATACTGCAAATATGTTTATCGTTCTTTTGAAGAAATATCATAAACAAAAAAGTGATAATTGCATTCATTGATTTACATCTCTTACCTATATCACATTTGTGATATGTTTAAATCCTATTAAAAAAAAATACTTGTACATAATAATAAAATTGTTTATATTTTGCTTTACTGGGATACAAATTTCAAAGCTTTTATTTTTTACATATCTAACAAAATATTTAATTTATACTTTTTTATTATATGAAAAAAAATTATGAGCACTTTTAGGATGTAATATTTGGAATATAAGCAACGTATGTGTAAATACAGATATAACCAAATTAGTGTGTGCATACAGATATAAGCAACTTATGTAATAAGTATAAATATTTTTTTAAGATGTAAATATGGAGTGCGAGAATAATTTTTCAATTATAAATCATAGAATGTGCATTTTAATTATAAACCAATTGTATCGTTGATGTAACAATTATAATTTAGAAAATTGAAATAATTACTAATTTTGTAATTTTTTTATTGAGAAATTTATTTAAAATTACCACATCAATATTTTTACAATAAAATTTGAAATTGCAAGAATGTAATGTAAAGATTGAAAGTATTAAAAATATTGAACAAATCTCACAAGTTGAAGCTGGCTAAATTACAAGACTGAAATTGCAACTGTTTTGAGATAATTTTAGTCATAACAATGACTAAAAAACAAAAATGGAAGATTTAATCACTTAAATTGCAACTGTCTTGGGTTAAGAACCTCCAGTCTCAAGGTAGAAGAGAAAGGTGGTGGGCCGGAAGGGAAATTGGAGGGAACGGAGAGGAAAAAGGAGGTCTAATTAGAGACGAAGTTTCAAAAAAAAAAAAGAAAGTGGACGAGAAGAATTTCCTATGAAAACTGAGAAATCCGAAAAACCTTCAAGCTCAGATCACCAATGGTGAGCGGCACAACGCTTGGTGGGGGGGTGTGAGAGAGAGAGAGAGAGAGCCAACAGCAGCACAGGAGACACCATATATAATGTTATTTCAAAACTTGATCAAATCTCAATCGTTTGATAGGACCGTGCAATCGTTGATGCGAATTCAACGAATCATTTCAATTTTGAGACGCAAAGGGGCTTCTCAAGAAGAGTTGATTGCTACAAGAACATGTATTCTACCAAGGTGATCAAGATCATATTACCAGCTTATTAACCCCCTAAACTTCCTCTTGCTTATATTTAGCAATTCATGGTTAAGTCCTACATCCATCTTTACTGTTAGTTCCTCTTTATCGTATGCACAGAACAAGAAACCGTATTACGGAGGTTAACCTTATCATAGTCAATTCTTTGTTCTAATAATGATGTTTCAAGTAATAACAATCAGAGGTTAACCTTACATATCGGTAGCACTTGTTCAAAAAAGTTTCTGGTTCTAACAGAACTACAGCAAATATCAAACATAGACCGCACTTTTATTCACAAATTTAAACTTTATCTGAACAGCATGCACGCCTCAATTAGAAGTGCTTCTTCTTTGCTAATTTGTTTGAAGTAATTTCCCTACCAGGGTTTAATTTGTTAATATTTCATGGTTTAATGTAACTTCCATACCATATTTTTGTTTAATAATTCACCAGGGACTATTTGCCACAGAAAATTCGGACTCAAGATGATTCTTTTCGACCTTCTAAAACTCTATTAAAAGACTAGATTTGTATGTACAGGAATGCCTGTCACCAACTAAAAAAAGAAAATTCAAATCAAAATTTAAAAGTGTCCTGATTTTGAGCTTCCTTAAATTTCCAAAAATCTATCACCGTTATTCTAAATCATGGATTTCTCCAAAGGATCATTTTTGTTGTATATTATATCTATCTCTTCATTGTTATCTTCTGTACATGGTGATAATTTCTACAAAGATGTCGATATTACATGGGGAGACGGTAGAGGAAAGATTCTTCAAAATGGAAATTTGATCTCATTGAGCCTTGATAAGTCTTCTGGTTCCGGTTTTCAGTCCAAAGCCGAGCACCTTTACGGCAAATTCGATATGCAAATTAAGCTCGTACCAGGCAACTCTGCTGGCACAGTCACAACCTTTTATGTAAGCTTCTTAGGACATAAAATTGAGTTTCAAAAATACGTAAATAATCAAAATGCGGCATTTAAACAGATCAAACAAAAGTCATATCAATGGATGTGCTAATTAGTCAATTGTTAAGAACTAATTGATGATTTTTATTCTTGGGCCATTCTTGCAGCTAAGATCACAGCAGCCGAAGCATGATGAGATCGATTTAGAGTTTCTAGGGAATGTTAGTGGAAGTCCATATACTCTACATACAAATCTGTTCACTCAAGGAGTTGGCAATAGAGAGATGCAATTCAATCTTTGGTTTGATCCAACGAAGAATTTCCACAACTACACAATCCTCTGGAGCGCACGACATGTCATGTAAGCCTGAGCAGAATTTGCCCCCTTTTTCGGCAATTGTTCTGGTATTAGTTATCCTGAAGTACCAGCAATCAATGCTTTATTGGACACCTTGCTAGTATTTAGGAAAGATATTATCGATGACAATAATAGCTACATAAAGATGATAATTCAAAATTCAAAATACTTACTACTTTTTGTTATAGTCACGTTCATTAAATTTACTGAAATTATTACTGAAGAGACTCTTCAATTGCCACAGAAAAAAAAAATAACAATGATTCAGCAACAAAGGAGAAAAAAAAAATGAATAAGGATATACTGATATGATTTTGTTCAAAATTCATGGTTGTTGCCTTTTTCTTGAATCCAATAATAAAACTAAATAAGCATTTTTTACATTATTCCATAAATGTAAAATATATAATGTTTCCTCACTTAGCATTTTCTCTCTTTCTTGTTAGCATTTTTGTTGACGGGATACCGATCAGAGCTTTTAAAAATAACGAGAAGAGAGGCGTGTTGTTTCCAACATCTCAGCCCTTAAGAATGTATGCGAGCTTATGGGACGGTGACAGCTGGGCAACACAAGGCGGACGGGTTAAGACTGACTGGAGTAAAGCACCATTTGTTGCCATGTACAGATATTACAATGTTGATACGTGTAGTTGGTCCGGTGGCAAGCCGAACTGTCATAGGAAGCCTTGGTGGAATTACAACGTGACCGGCTATAGTTACCGTCGGATGAGATGGGTCCAAAGGAAGTTCATGATCTACAATTACTGTCATGACGTCAACCGTTTCCCTCAAGGGCTGCCTTTGGAGTGCAAGCTGCCATGAATTAGTCTTTAGAATTTGATCCAAAAGGACCTGTGGGAAAAGAAGAAAGAAAACAAGGACGTATTGGTTTTTTTCAGAAGAAAGAAAACATGCTCATTTCTTTGATGAATTAAGGATACACATTGATTGTACTTTAAGTTTGATTTTGTGTCTGAATTATCAAATCCACATGTACTATGGCAAAAAAAAGTTAGATCATATGAATGGCAAGTTCTTTTAATCAACTATCTAATATCTATGAAAAATTATGATGAAATATTTATGTCCATACTTTTGGAAACCAGGAAACAGTGGATCCAAAAGCTAGTTTTCTCTTCTTAATTTTACATGTTACCTCTCTTATTTCCATATTCTTTGGTTTCTCCATTTTTGTAAAAAAAGAAAATTGGGTCAAATATCTAATCGTGGCAAGCACTTGTACACATTGAACAATCAGAATATTATATGTCTTTGCCATATTAAAATGCAAGCTAGCTTTGACTTATATTTTAGGACATTTTGATTTTCTATTACATTATTCATGCGGTAACTAGCGCCTGTTTTTGTTGCACTGATTGAAATTTATTAATATTATCCCTGTTACTTTTTGCATTTTTTAAGTTTTTTGTCAATGTTGTTAATAAAATTTCTCTCTTTCCAAATTATTTTGTGGGTCACCTAGATATTGGTTTAATAATTAAATAAAAATTCAAAACAGAATGGGTACATTGTTAAAAATGTAAACAATCCTCTTGAGAGAATTTTTAATTCTAACTTTCAAAATGATTGACCACATGCACAGAAGATCTTTGATGAAAGTTGTTCACCATGAAATTGAAAATTAAAATTAGAATAAGATCCGGTGAAGAACTGATGTGGGAATACTATATCTGTAACCAAACAAATGTTATTTGTACCATAATCAGGGACCCCTAATTCCTCAACAATTTGCTTCATTAATTTTCTCATCCCTATTTTGGACCCAACACCTCTTGACTATAGCCTCTTGCAAGCAACTCTCCTTTTGTTGGTTTTCTACTCAATTGAATTATGTACTGTCTTCAAGGAGATGCCAATAGATTTCATCTTTTGCATCTCCTAATGGTGATTTCTTTCATGGTTTGCTCGCATGGCAGCGACTTCAACAAAGATTTCGTTGCAACTTGGGGAGAAAGAAATGTTCAAATTCACGATGAAGGCATCCTTGAGCTATCTCTTGATGAGGAAATCGGTTCACGGATTGAATCGAAAGAGCGGTATCTTTACGGGAGATTTGATATGGAGATGAAGCTTGTCAAGGGTGAATCAGCAGGCACCATCACCTCATTCTATGTAAAGTTCCAAATGAAAAAAGCATTATTAATGATTTTTTTGTCAATTTTAGCTTAAATATCAAGATATACTTACATCAAACATGCAATTGATTGTTTTCATTGTACGATTTGAACCTAATTATTTGATAAACCCCTCAAATATTCAAAAAATGAACAGATATTTTTAGAATAAAATAGTAAACTACAATTGTAAACACAGAATTAATTGAAATTAAATTCTTTTATACTTGCAGATATGCACAGGAGGTTTACATCACGACGAGGTCGATTTCGAGTTTCTCGGTAATGTGAGTGGAGAGCCCTACATACTGCACACCAACTTCTTCATCAATGGAACTGGCTCAAAGGAGCAGCAGTTTTCCCTCTGGTTTGATCCTTCAGAGGATTTTCACACATACTCCATTTTGTGGAACCCTATCAATATAATGTATATAGTATTTTTCCTTATTCTTCCATCATCATTTTTTTTTTCAATTTTACTCAAATCATTTCATGTGTGAGATGATCATGTGTTGAGTGTCTCAACTTGGTTGGTACATCAAAATCAATTACATTAACTAATTAATGTTAGCAAGTTAAATGAGAACATTAAAAATGATATCATGGTTTTTCCTTGACTATACAAAATTGAGTTCTACAAAGTACACGTGCATCACTGCTCATTACAATTATTTGTATGATACTACCAGTTCCAGAGCACCAAATTGTAACACTTTCATGTACTTACTGTTTTCCATTTCTTACAGACTCTTTATCGACGGAATTCCGATCAGGGTCGTCAAGAACAATATGGATCACGGGTTAGCCTTTCCCACGAGCAAACCCGTGCATGTTTTTGCAAGCATCTGGGATGCCGAGGATTGGGCGACACAAGGCGGTCGAGTGAAAACAGATTGGTCGAAAGCACCATTCACGGCTTACTATAGGAGGTTCAACATGAGCAATGCATGTGTGTGGAACGATGGCGAAACGGATTGCGGGATCAATCCCGATTGGATGGAGCAGAAGTTGGACTGGTGGAGCTGGATGACGCTGCGCTGGGTTCAGATGAACTACTTGTTGTACGACTATTGCACCGACACGAAGCGTTTCAAAAATGGTTTGCCACCAGAATGCTTGATATTGTAAATTTAATTACCTTATTGACGACAATTTGTTTAATTCATTATTGTTAGTGGTAATTAGTATTATTTTTGGGAATGTCTTTTTGCAGTTCCTGTGATGCAAGTATGTAACCATCACAATTGGATGCAACTTGCTGTATATGAGTGAGGGTAATTAGTACATATTTTACGAAGTAGAAAAACATTAAGTTTGTAAAACGAGGACAATTTTAAGGCGCATATGATTATTTTTGCAAAAAAAAAAATCATCTCCTAACCATTGCAACGTGCATTAAAGAAATGATATGTCACTACTAGAATTTTTAATATTAATGTAAATATGTAATATTAATGATATGGATAGTTCAATACGTACATTAATAAACTTAATTTTGAACTATATTTGCGTGCGTATATCAACATAACTAGACAATAACGTGGAAAGCATTTACGCGTGTAATTATGTGCACAAGTGCTTTCCACACTTATCTGATTATATAGATGTATACACGTAAATACATTTCAAAATTAAGCTTATTGGTGTGCATATTGAACTACTCACACCATTAATATTGCATACCCACACTAATATTGAAAATTCTAGTAGTGTAGAATAATTTTATTTGAACAATCAGATATTTTATTCTTATTGAAGAACATACCAATTTTATACTTAAATTGTCTCTATTCTATCCAGGTTGGGACCATCTATTTTGAATTAATTTTTCTTCCAAAAAATAAAGATATGTCAAATCCTGGTTGGGACCTTCAAAATATATAGATTTGTGACTTCTTAAATTTCATTCCCGTTAACGTGCATGAACGTGTTAATAAATTAATAATATCTCATTATATCTGCTGTTAATGCTGTCCATTTACCTGCTTTCATTTATAAAAAAAATTATCTTTGCACTCTATATTTTACATCTCTTATCTGCACATTAAAAATATTTATACTAAATAAATAATTTATTTATATTTGAACCCGTAAGAATTTGTAGTTAGTACAGAAAGTGTTTATCATTTTTTTTCTTAGATGATTATAGAAAAATTGAAATTAAAAATTTTATTACACAAGTATAAATATAATTTATATAATTTTAATAATATAAGATATAAACACTTTTATCATTACATGTAAATATTTTTTAAAAAAAGTATAAATATATTTACAAGTGCAAATAAAAATTACAGTTAAGAGATGCAATTATAACTCCTAAAAAAAAAAGAGATATGCTCCAATTAATTTAATCTCCATGTGGAATCATCCTCTCGGTTAGTTGCCTTGCAAATATAATCATGCTGATTTCCATGGCCATAATATCTTAATTTTCTTTGTTGGAAAATTTTATTAAGATTATTTATTTTGCACGCCTCAAGATTTTTTGCTTCCATATTTGCTCTGAATTAGGGAAGCTAGCTGCCTCCGTTTTCCTCATAATACCATGATCCAACTAATTTGCGTGTGCACTGTGCAGCATTATTTCATGATCTTAATAAACAATAAATACAATAAACAGTATGACTTGCCAAAATACTAGTGAAATTATGGTAACGGTTTCGGACTTCTGACACGGTCTCCTCCTCCTCGTCGTTTGTATTTTGAAGTTTGAACGTAGATTATTAATCGGTACTGTGGTTTGAACCATTTGGTGCTTGTTTTGTAATAATGACATGTGTAGCTTGGTGTGTGTTAGTTTTTGACATTTGAACCAACTCGACCTGAGCAATTGTCTGTACGGCCCAATTTGTGTGATTTTGGGCTGTGTGTCTTGATGGACGGTCATGATTTAAGAAGATTTATAACAGGGACGGAGTTTAGTGGAGACAAAAAGCTACGATCTTTTAAAATTTTAAAAATCAATTATATGTATTAAGAATTTAGAGTTTTGTTAATGTGTCTTGGCATGTTTACTTCTAAATGTACTCTGTGTTATTATTTTAAATTGTAGACAGAACGCTTATATTCATACTATTTGTTTTATTTGTTTCAAATCTCCAATGATACGTTAGGTTTGATGTCGAATCAATTTATTCTTTCGTTGCTTATCCACTTCTCTTTGATTAATTCGGTTCCTTATAAAAGAAAAAAAAATAGATATTTGATCTTAAAAATTAGATGGACTCAATCAATACGCAAATGCACCAAAATACAAGGTTTGACATTTAAAAAAAAAAAGAAATATTGATAATTTTTTTCTTGATGAAAATAAAAAAAAATTTTACTTTAAATATTTATAAAGAATCTCTCATTTGAATTTTAAACTTGCAACCATTTAATCAAATCACTTTACATATTATTATTTTATTTTCAGTCGTCTTATATTATTTTTATTTTTTATCTTCAAGGAGGAATATTGAAAAAGGCTCGATAAAGTAAATAATTAAAGAGCATGCATGATACATGTTATAAAATTAAATGTTGTTTGGAGGTCGCAATATATAACAATAACATCACATCTAAAAATGCTTTTGAATTGCATCCCACATAATCCATGCATTAGAATTCCACTTTCAATACATGATTTTGATAGGACGATTTTTTTTTTTTGATAAAAGTATTATAAAAGTATTATCAGCTTTTATTATTTTACAAAAGCAAGTTTATAGAAAGATGTAGTCAATCATTTCCACTCCCTTGGTTATTAATTAATGTCATCTCTAGCAAATAATACATACACTACATCGTTCAAGAACAGAGCTACGTTGTTGAATAGAATGGGAAAAAAAATTTAAGATGGAGCATAAATTTATAATTTTTTTATAAATTTAAGAACAGAGTTTTTGAATATATATGACCGATGGAGCACTGCTACTTGCAATTATCTTTGATATAACACAATTGTCTTTTAATTGACATGTATCATGTCAATCTTTTTCTCTTGAAAACAACTTTTTTGCTACTATTTTGCTCAAATTGAACACCTAAACCTTCTTTTCACAGTATCCTCTCTGAATCCAGTTGGATTCATAATAGGTAGTATTTTAAAGACAAATTACATGCTATTATTTGTTTATATTGTACAATACCGCGTTATATAATTCAAAAGAAACGAACTAAAAGCACATTTTGTTGGATTTTGTTTAAATTTGTTCGAAAGCTAATGATAGGGAAATGAATTTCGGCGACAAAATTGAAAAGAGAAAAGAAAATCGACGAACTTCTCTTTATTTTTTATTAGCTACATTTTTTTAAGTAAAATTGTTTTATCGCGTTTTGATCTTTCTTTCACATGTAATTGCTATCAGAAAATTCAAAATGTTTATGTAATCAACCAAATTATTCATAATTACTGTCTTTATTTTATAAAAATATGCACTGCAAAAATTAAAAAGAATAAATTACACAATAATCATTGAAAAAGCTTTCCAATTTGATTTTGAAAAGTATTATATTGATTCTTAATGTTTTACTTTTTATCAAATTTATCCACTGCTATATTTTCAAAAGAATTAGATGGAGATTCATATAAGCATCTATGTCATCATAATATTTAATGTGCCAATAAATATCATCATAATTGATATCACATCATTTGAATTCTTGTGCAACTATATCAACATCATTTGCATAACTAAAATAATATCAAAGAAGGATGAAATTTTTAATTTGTTTGTATAAAATAAAAACTTTAAGAATCAAAATAATATTTTGAAAATTTTATGGACCATATTGAAAACTAACTAAACAAGTAACACTTTCAATAAAATAATAAATCATGTTATGTGCTATTCACTCTAATAAAAAATGATAGCATGATATAGAACCACCCCATCTCTCTAATTAAAATATGCAAATAAGTGTTTAATTCTCAAATTTCAAAAATGCAAAAATAAGTGGGATGTGGTTAGTGGGCAATTGAAAAAATTCAAAAGCGCACTTAGTTGGGTAAAGAGAAAATGACACTTGGTTCCAAAATTATGAATTCGTATTCTCTGCTGCACTGTACCGTACAACATAGTACATGATTCGTCAGATTACATTGAGATTCGTACAATATAAATCTCAACAAAAAAATCTCTATAAAATATTCGTTCGATGATTGTAAAGTGTGGCAGAAGATAAGAATTCTAAAATTATGAAATCTTGTCACACCGGCCCACTACTAATTAAACTTTTTATTTTCCTTTATTAAGAAACAGCCCACAAAACAAAAGGCTTATTAAATTATAATAAATACCCAATTTGAACGCACACCTAATTACATTTGCATCATAGTTTTTGTGGTCAGAAATGGACAACTAAAATGGCACTATGAAATAAATAAACATTATTACTTAATTAAATCTACGGTTTGAGACTTCAGAGTTTCAAATTCAAATTGTAGTTGTTTTGGTTGCTTTGGATTTAAAGGGTGGGTCAAAAAATTATATGCATTTTTTTTTTATCATAGTCATGTCATATTGGAATTCAAACTCTAACTGTCATGTTCAACCATTCATTTATGTTATGATTATTGCATTTATACAAAAAATTTGAATTAAAGAGTTTGTTGCGTACAATGACCAATAGACTAAAAATAATTGCAATTAAATATAGTGTACTGATGTTTTCAATTTTGAATTTGAAAACACAAAACCTAATAAGTTACATATTATTATTTAGAATTGAATATTTTGCTCTCATTATTACATTACATCTTAAAATTCCCCCAAAATCAAACACTTTCTACTAAACTCAAGTTGAAACTAATAAAATATAAATATGACGATTCCGTCCTTTATATAATTTGGATAATTAATTACATTTTATTAGAAAATTTATTAAACAATGAAGATATAATTTGATGGTTTTGAGAATCAACCCTTGATTTAGTGACAAAAACAATGTTATCCATATGAGAGTTCATAAATTCGAAATTTGAATAGTGATTATTATAAACATTTAAATTTAAGTAGTTTGACATTCATCTTTATCTAAAAAAATAAAAAAAATATTTGAAAAATACTATCATTGATATCAATTTTATTATTTATATAAAATGAACTATTACTCAATGTTAACAAGTTCATTATACAGCAGTATTTTATTATTCAACTAAAATACCACTAATCTGAATAATAATTTATTTAAATTAAATAATAAAAATATTATACAAATAAATTATATAATAAATTCATATTAATGTGAATAATAATACATTGATATCAGTTTATATGAACTCTCAAAAAATAATTGGATGCTTCCAAGCACCAATAAATTAGAATGTTTCCATATCTTATGTATGTATGTATGTATGTATGTATGTATGTATGTATGTATGTATGTATGTATGTATGTATGTATGTATGTATGTATGTATGTATGTATGTATGTATGTATGTATGTGCTTCCATTAAATTCTATCTTCTCTGACTTGCAACACCAAGCCAAAGAATGAATAGGAGATATTTCGTCTTTGTTTACCATAAACGGCATGAATGAGCATATATTATCTTATTCGAAAAGCACAAAACCAGTGACTGAATTGTTGATGTCAGCTCAATATAATCCTTTATGCCATGCACTGGTATCCATGCACTGGTATATTGTTGAATTCCATTGGAACTGGTCAATTTCTCATTATTGCTCTTTTTGCTGACATGAATGCTTCGTTTTCTAAATTTGTGACTATCTTTTTTTTTTTTTAATTTCAGTCAGATTTGTTTTCGTTAATATTTAAATGAAAGGTTCAAATTAAAGATTAAAGATTTTTTATGAATATTTAAAAATTTCACGATTTGATTTTTATCTTTGTCTTAAAGAAATAATATGACACATAAAGTTACTGTATTTCAACACATTAAGAAAAAAACTTTATATAAAGGTCTCCGATAATTCTGATATTTTTTTAATTGATTTTTACGAAATTTAAATCTATATCTCTTCATAAAAAAAAATATATCACTATTTATACTAAATCTGTGGTTCAATATATTAAGATTTTGATGGATAAAATAAAGATTAAATATTTTCTGAGTCAGATTGCACGTAGGCCGTCACAATATCTTCATAGGTAGTCTTTCCATGTCATGATTGTTGTTTTAACGAATAAAAAGGCAGTCTGCATCAATGTTTATGATATGATCATGAACATGAAGCATGGTGGAATGTATTTTTTTTTATCTTTGATTTTTTTTTCTCTATTATGAATATTAAAAAGTGGTAGATTTGTCAATTTTTATATCAATTAATTTACAATATGAATTTAACTTTGATTATTTTAATACGAAGTGATTATTAGATAGCTGCATATTTTATCTGCATTTTTTTATTAATTTCAAATCAAGTTTTTTTCTACTAAAAATACAAAAAAAATTTAAAAGTTAATTATAATGTTTGACTTGAGTTTTTATGGGACCAATTTTAAATTATGCACAAACATTTTAGACTACAAATAAAGAATATAGAATATTTGATGTATGAATAATTATTCTAGTTAAATTTAAGAGAAAATATCAAGGATAATTATGACGCTTCTAGAAATATTGAAAAGAATGATATGACCAATTTATCAAAAAACTATACTAATATAATTATGGAGAGTTGTGTAATTTTTATGTTTGAATGGGAAAAGTATCTAAAGGAGGAAACTTTGAGAGAAGTTTCTATTTAATTCCGTTATTATATGTACATGTCATTCACATAAATTTCGAAATTAGAGAAGATCTTGGTGAAATTAAAGGATAATTAACAACACAAAAGAATAACTTTTTAAGTGCAGTTCGACTTGTTGTTTAATTAAGTGTGAATTTGGAGTTATAATAATAGTATTGACAAGGTGACCTCATGTTGTTGGATTTGAGAAAGATACGAGATTAATTGAACCAGTCTATTCCATTTCACGCGTTGATTAATGATATGTTAAAAATCATATAATCTATGCTATAAATTAATTTCAAGATAAATAAAAGAGAGCAAGTATATATGAGCGATGGATAAGAGAACATGAATCATCATCTAATCAAAATCAATTTAATTAGATTTGTTTTCATTCTTTTATTCTTTTATTTTATCTTTTTTGGCAAATATCTGACATTAATTGTGAAAACAAATAATTGTTTGTGAGTTTACATATGACACGAAAAGAAGTAGCAGCCAAAATTGAGTGATGGGTACATCTCAACGGTTGTCTAACATATCCAATTTGCTCCCAAATATGAAGAATCTTATTTTTTTTTATTTCTCCTTTTTCTTTATTTTTATCCAAAGGCCCCATAGGAAAAATATCAATACTTAAAAGGAAAATGTTATTGATGTAATATTAGTGATATCATCATTAATATAAATTTTATTATATATATTAAATGAGTCATTATACATATTAATGATTTTATTTTGTATAATATTTTTACTATTTAACTGAAATATTACTAATATAAATAATAACTCATTCAAGTTGAATAATGATAGTACTATACAAAATAAATTTGTATAATAAAATCATTAATATATATAATAACTTAATTTAATATTTATAATAAATTCATATCAATAATAATATCAACAAATATTATTTGTATACCAGCTCTCATTATTTTATTTTTTTTATTTTTCCTTATTTTTTGCCAAATGGCCCATAGAGAAAATATCACTACTAAAATCAAATACCAATATCTATATAGCCAACCAAAAAAAAAAAAAGGAAAGAAAACAATAGCCATTGGCATGCTGCCTCTTGTCTTGTCTAACTTGTACTGGATCCAGCTTGTAGTCATAGACTAGTCTAAATTTCTAACCCAATCCAATCACCTTCATTCCATCCCACCATCACAAATTTTCAAACTTATCTCGCTTTAGGTCATAACCCAAAACACACTAGCTATAAATAACAGACCATCCTATCCACCATTCCACACACACCAAACAAACTTGAGTAGTACACGCTACAAACAAAACATTGTGATTAAAACCCACAAATACAATGATGTTTTCTAGAAACCAAGGATGCACCTATGTGTTGCTCTTCTCTCTGTTAGTATGTCTGGCTAATGCTGGTAATTTGTACCAGGATGTGGATATTACATGGGGAGATGGCCGTGGTAAGATATTGAACAACGGCCAACTTCTCACGCTTTCTATGGACAGATCGTCGGGTTCGGGGTTTCAGTCCAAGAATCAGTATCTATTCGGTCAGTTTGATATGCAGATAAAACTCGTACCAGGAAACTCTGCCGGAACAGTCACCACCTTCTATGTGTGTTATTTGTATCCTTGTGTATTATGATTAATTTAACTAATTAATCACCAAAAAATTATCACTTATTTTAATGTATATATTAATTTATGCAGTTGTCGTCACAAGGCTCGACACATGATGAGATCGATCTTGAGTTCTTGGGAAACCTAAGTGGAGACCCGTATACGCTGCACACAAATGTGTACGCGCAGGGGAAGGGAGACAGAGAGATGCAATTCAAGCTCTGGTTTGATCCGACCATGGATTTCCACACCTATTCTGTTCTCTGGAATCCTAGCAATATTGTGTTAGTCTCTGATTCTCTTATCAGAATATATTTTTTTCTGCTACACTAAATTACATAAATGTGATATATATAATAGTAGAAAGTTTGACTATTGTATTATGCAATATATAGCACTGAAATCATATTAACCTATTTGCAGTTTCTATGTGGATGGAACACCAATAAGAGCATTCAAGAACAAAGAATCGATTGGCGTGCCGTTCCCGAAAAACCAACAAATGAGAGTGTACGGTAGCCTTTGGGACGCTGAGGACTGGGCCACCAGGGGCGGTCAGGTCAAGACCGACTGGTCCCAAGCGCCCTTCACCACCGGTTATCGCAACTTCAGTGCCGACGGATGCACCTCGTCAGACGTCAACGCCTGTTCTAATGCAAAAAACACATGGATGTATCAACAGTTGGATTCGGCGGGGCAACAAATGATGATGTCGGCCCAGAAGAACTACATGATATACAACTATTGTACTGATGTCAGGAGGTTTCCACAAGGGTTGCCACCTGAGTGCAATTCCAATTGATTAATTGTCCATTATATCGTAAGGGATGAAATTAGAGACATGCACCTCCATGGGCATTATGTGCATATAGAAAGAATAAGGAAATTAAATTTATTGTAATATTAAGGTAATAAAGAGGTTTGCTCTGTTTTGCAACCACCAATGAGTTTAATATATTGTAACATATGGAACTCTCATAAGCCATTACACTCTTTGAATTTGTATATTTCTCATTTAATGAATCAAAATTTCACTAGTTTGACGTAAATAAGAACTCAGATGCAACACTAGAATGGGCTCCATGGATTAAGAGTAGATGCTTGGGACTCGGAATCCCATATATGTGTAATTTAGTGCAAATCTGTCAGAAATTCTCCTATTTTGAGAAAAATAAATTGGACCCCTGTTTACAAAGTTTTATGCTGCCAATTGAGCCTGATATGCACCACACACTAGACCGAGACACAAATCTTGCTTTGATTTTTATTTTCTTGAATTACAATGCCTACCATTAGATTTTTCATCAAATGAGAACATGAAACAAAATCCGAACTTTTCTTAGGACTTCATTCTGTCTTCTTTTCTTTCTTTTTTTATTGAACTGGAATGCTCCTACTAATATATTTTCATCAAACAAAAGTTCATACCTGAAATTCTATGAGACTTCAGCATTAAATTTTTCCTTTTTGAAGTAACAGGCCTACTATTATACAGGTAAAAAGTGAACCGAACTTTTTATGGGTTCATGTTTTCGGTGTTATTTTCTTTAATTGAAAGGCCCCATTAGGTTTTCAATAATTTATTCAAATAGAAAGTAGATCCAAATCTTTCCCTTGGGCTTCTTCTTCTTGTGTGCTCTCTTTTTCTTGAATTAGAAGGCCTACTATTAGATTTCACCACACAAAGAGGTCCATCGAATTATCACAAGGACAGAGTGAAGAAGTGAACAACATCAACCACTGCCAAGGTTTCCAAAAAAGAAAAAGTGAACAACAAGTAATGAACTTTAATACAAAAAAAGAAAATTCTCTGAGTTTTTTTTTTATATATGCCAGGATTCATAGTAGTGAAATCCAATTTATATCGGACAGGTTATATCCTAATTTGGAGTTTTGGACTGGTGATTTGAATATTATTCAACAACCATAGGTGAAAAGCAGTAGGCTCGGTACACTTTACAGTTGTTAATATTCGTGACAAGAAGATGAGAAAAAGAAATTTCAAACATTGTGTAGTGGGCACTTCCTTTTTTAAGTTTTAATCTTTGTTTTGTAGTTTCAAAATCTTCTTATTGTAAGCACTAAGCAGAGCTTCCCGTACAACAATACACTCAATAAATAAAAATAGTAAATTTACCTTTGAAATGTGAAAACAAGAAAACAAGAAAGAAAAATCATAATATTCGGATAATCTTTTTGAAAGTATAAAGTAAAAGAATGAAAAAAAAAATTCTGTCCTGGTAATGAAATATTTTATGAAAAATGTCTAGAAGATATCATCGTTGATACAGTTATCGATACTGATTATTATTCATATAAAATGAATTATTATTCATGTTAACAACTTTATCATACATTTATTTTGTATAGTAATTTATTATTCAACTTAAATATCATAAATTTGAATAATAACTCACTTAAATTAAATAATAAAAATACTATATAAATAAATTACATAACAAAATTATTAACATAAATAATAATTTATTTAATCTTAATAATTAGAATATCTCTGGATCAACTCCCATACTTTAGTGTACCCTTTCCCACCTTTTTATGAATAGTACTACCAGTACCAGCTGTGGCATGGATAAAGGTAAACAGCAGCCAGCAGGACCATGCCTTCGCCATTATGCAACGCGGTTATAGCAAAAATAGGCTTTAATGTGGGTCTTGTGAGAGGAAACCAAAAGAGGAAACCAAAACACATGCTGGTTTCTGCCCTGGTTTTGTGCGCCCCAGGCCAACTTACCATTTCTGGTTTTCTTCTTTCTCCTCTTCAAGTGTTAACATTTCATTTTAACTATTGAGTCTCCATTGTCAGGAAAATTGAAATTCAGAAAAAGGAATGAGCTTGCCATTGCCAAAACTTGAGAATGCTTACGTATAATAATAGTATAATACCATGATAAGCAGTATAAGGTTTACAAAACATTTTGCTAAAGGAACATTCTGCACAAGGTTTAATTAATTTCAGGTACAATAAACTTCCTCAAATTAGTATGTAGCTTAATTCTCATAATACAACAGCGAACTCAGCAAAAAAACCTAAAAATTAAGCAAATGGGACATTTGATTCCCATCCAACCAGACTCCAGCAATCCAGAGCGTACGGATACCCTGCCATGCCTCGCATTACTGTCTCCAGCTCATTTCCAATCGTTTTTTTTTTTATTTCTTCATTTGCTCTTCTCTAGTCCAATGACACGCTTTCCTTTCCTCATAGTCATATATAAACCCCTCCCCATCCAACATTTTCTCTTCACTCCCATCTCTTTAACTCCCAATTACTACTTTACTACCTGATCTACTTGACCTTTGCTTCAACACTTAATATTTCTTCCACCATGGCTTCACGCTATACAATCATTTTCTTATTGGTTTCTACATATCTGGTCGTGGCTTCTGTTGCTGGTAATTTCTACCAGGATTTCGACATTACATGGGGCGACGGCCGCGGCAAGATACTCAACAATGGCCAACTTTTGACGCTCTCTCTTGACAAGACTTCTGGCTCTGGGTTCCAATCTAAGCACGAGTACCTCTATGGCAAGATTGATATGCAGCTTAAACTCGTACCCGGCAACTCCGCGGGAACTGTCACTGCATATTATGTTAGTCTAATTTCTAGCTATATTTCTCATCTATTAGTATGATTGATTGTGCATATGTGCATTGCTGATTAGCTGATTTGTTGTGCTTGTTGACAGTTGTCATCTCAAGGACCAACGCATGACGAGATAGATTTCGAGTTCCTGGGGAACCTTAGCGGAGATCCATACACGCTCCACACAAATGTGTTCACACAGGGGAAGGGAAACAGAGAGATGCAGTTCAAGCTCTGGTTCGATCCAACCAAAAATTTCCACACTTATTCCATCCTTTGGAATCCTAGACATGTCATGTAAGCTTTCATTTTACACTTACAACCACAATTAAAGCTTTCTATTAGCAATGGTCAATTGAAGTACTGCTAATCTATCAGAATTAATTAAGCTAAAAAATATTCCTTATGCAGATTCATGGTGGATAATGTACCTATCAGAGATTACAGAAACTTGGAAGCCAAAGGTATTCCCTTCCCAAAGAACCAACCAATGAGGATCTACTCAAGCCTATGGAATGCCGACGACTGGGCCACACAGGGCGGTCTGATCAAAGCCGACTGGTCCAAGGCGCCATTCACGGCCGCATACAGAAATTTCAATGCGAATGCTTGTGTGTCCAGTTCAAACAATTGCCCCGCTACGACCAATGCAGTAGGGGATAATTGGTTCAACCAGGAATTGGACGCCACCAGTCGGCGTTGGATGAGGTGGGCCCAGAAGAACTACATGATTTACAATTATTGCGCTGATACCAAGAGGTTTCCACAGGGCTTGCCACCTGAGTGTTAGAGAGAGAGAGAGAGAGCTTTGCTGTTAATATTCAAAGATGATATTCGTTTATTCTTTTGTTTGTAACTTTTCTTTTGTTTGATTTCAGTAAAGAAGTGATTAGAAATCTTTTTGTATAACTAGTTTAATGTATGACAAGGGATCCGTATGAAAGAAATGCATTTTAATTTAGTAAAATGAGATGAAATTCTTCATCAATTGGAAAACTGAAATTAGTAACATAAAGACATAAAGAGTCTAGCTTCCTCAGAAATACAGGGGGGGGGGGGGGCTGAGAAACACTGAAACTATTATGTAATTATTTGTGGCTAAGGCAACATTTTTCGTATGAAAATGGTCGAAGTTTGATTGGATTATTTATGAACAATTAAAGTTGACAGACTTAATCTAATGAGAGTATATTTTTTTTTGTTTTCTTGAATTACAAAGACTACCATTAGATTTGATCTAATGAGAAATATACTTTTGTTGAATTTGTATGAGGTTTGAACTTACTGTTTTTGTTAAACAAATAGCGAATCTGAACTTCTTATGGGCTTATTCTTGCTGTTATTTTCTTTAATTGGAAGAAGGTAGATCCAAATAGTTCTATGGGCTTTCTTTTCTTGAATTAGAAGGCCTATTATTCTTATAATTAACCACACATCCATCCGAATTTTCACAAGGACAAAACGAAGAAGTGAAATCGTGAAGAACAAATCAACTTTAATATAAAGGCATTTTTTTTCCTCTAACATTTTTTTTCCATATGCAAATATTCGTAATAAAACTATAATTAAGGACGGAGTTTAGTGGAGATAGAAAAGAACTACAATTCTTTTAAAAATTAATTAAATTAAAATTATTATCTTAATTTATATTTTTATAATAAAATAATATATATTTATTCATGTTAAATATGCATTTCATTATTTTGAACATTTGAATAAAAAAATCTAATACCTAATTCAAATCCAATCCGATATCCGTTAAGAAAATAGATATAAATTTGTTTTTGAATCCTCAAATTTCAATTGGATATGAATTTGCATATAAATCTTACAAATTTTTAATGGATTCACTTGTGGATCAATGATCCAAATCCAATCCTTTGACGGCCGTAACGATTAGGGATTCTTTTATGAAAGAAATACATTTTAGAGTAAATTATACAAATTATTCTTAAAATATCATTTATTTATTATTTTGGTTCTTAAAATTTCAAAATTAACAGTTTGGTCCTTAAAGTACCATTTGATTATTATTTTGATCCTCAAAATTTTAAAGATATCATTTTAATCATTCAAATTTTTAATTTGTACCAAATGATAATTATACCTATCATAGTATTTATTTTAATATTAAAACTAGTTTAGACATAACTAAAATAATACAAATAATATGAAAAAAATATATATTATTCATGACATCAAAAATTAATTAAATTTATACTAACATTTATGTTTGTGCCATCATAAATTAATTAAAATAAAATTTATATATATTTCTTCATAAATATAAAATATATATTATGATACTATGCATGTGAACATGGATATTCATTTTTTTACCGATAATAATGGTGGAACTAAAGTATTATAGACAAAAGATTTTGAGGACAAAAAATGATAAATTATTAATAGTTTAAGGATCAAATTGATATCTTTAAAATTTTAAGGATCAAATTAGTACTTTTGAAATTTTAAGGATCAAAATGATAAAAGAATCATACTTTAGGAAACCATTTGTATAATTTACTCCACATTTTAATTTAGTTAAATTAAATGAAAGTCTCAATCAATTGAAAATTTGAAATTACTAATATAGCTTCCGACAGGAAATATAAGAAGAGACTGAGAGACACTGAAATTCTTACTGGTAAACTGAGTATAGTTACAAAAAATTATGTAGTTCTTTGTAGCTATGGCAACTTTTTCTATACGAAAAATCGTTGGTTAGAAATTCAATTGAATTTTTTATGAATATCTAAAATTACTGATTTGATTTTCAATCCATCTCGAAAAAAAATTATGTGATGATTAATTTTTTTTTTGATAAAATGAAATGTATTTTGCCAACTGCCAATTCGTTCTAGGAGGTACCAAGTCTTACAACATACATATCCTAATATTACATATATGACAATTGACAAACTAAAAAAATGAAAATAAACTATACTGACTCATGGGGCTTGGCAGAACAAAAACTAAGCCAATTTCATTGCTAATTTCACAATTTGATCATCTAAAGTTCCACTCAAAGAGAAAGGATTACTAGACAATTATTATTTTTACAATTTTAACATTGAATGTTCAAACAATATTGAAGAAAATATTCATCAAGCAATACCTTATACCTGAAATTATATGAGGCTTCATCTTTCAAATTTTGCTATCTTAAAGTAGCGGCCTTTTATCTATAAATAAAATTATGTTGTTATTTTCTTTAATTGGAAGGCCCCTATTAGGTTTTAAACAATAAGCAGATCCAAATTTTTCTTCAGCTTCTGCATGCTTGTGTGCCTTTTTTATTTCTTGAAAGTTAAAAGAATTCATTTTTTGGTTTTCAACTTTTTATAAAAAAAATTCAAGTTAATCCTTTAAATATCATTTGTTCCAAATTGATTTTGAACTTTAAAGAACAATCAAATTTGTCCTTTTATTTTTCAAAAGAACCAAATTAATTTAGTCCTTCCATGAATTTTTTTGCTTCTATGAATTAATTTATTTGACACGTTGACTTCAATCTATCACTTAGATATGGACCAAGATTGTATCAGATTTCGTATCTCTATACAGAGATGTAGGTTTAAGTTTCGTAAAAAATATTTTAAATATAATAAATGTTGGAGTAATGGAAGTCCTTATTTGAAAAAAAATATGTATATATCTAGTAAGTGAACACAAAAAGATAATTTTGATTTGAAGTGAAGTGAAGCTTTTAATGCTGGAAGTAATTAAGCATGTTTGCAGACCTATATAATTTATCATGTATGAACATCTTAATGGGAGTTTCATATATCAAAACTTATGACAGAATTGAATTGGTTTGAAAATATACTTTCATTTAAATTTAATTTGGTTGTACTTTGGTTCATACTCATGCTGGCAGACCAAAAAGCCATGTGCAATGAAAAAATAATCTTCCTTTAACAAATATTTGATGAAGTAAAGAGATTAATTTAATTTTTTGTTTAAGTTTACCAACCAGTTTGATATAAATGAAACTTTAAAAACTTATATTTAGTTTTCTTTTTACTCCAAACCTTTCACATCGGTGTTGATTTTCTTCTTTTTTTGAATTTTAGCTCTTTGTGGTGCATTCTTTGTTAACTGTTTTGGGTCAGTACTCTTACATTGTATAGTATTCTGTGCACAATAAATCAATATCTCTAAGTGATGGATCTTCCACAGTATTGTGTTAGGTTGTATTACATGTACCTGAATATATGACGTTGATTATAGATCCATCAGTTCCAACTTAATTTAATAAATAGTTGAATTGCCATTGATTTAATATGCATGGGTTCACCGTTTGAAGCATGTGGCTCTCCATTGCTTGTGCTCTATACTTTTTTTCATTTTAACCCAATGTATATTATTCAGGTTATAAAAGATTGTTTCATGAATCAATATTGAGATGGGTTATATTGGTAATAATTTATTTGATAACTGTGATAACTGTCTAATGTTTTGAAACATAATTGTTCATCCATCAAGCGGTTCGAAAAATTAACGATTTAATTTTATAGACACTTAATCAATGATCAAATGATTTTCAAATTGACTCAGATTTAAAATGATTTATATAAGTCATAGAAAGCTGAGCTACAATTTTAATTTCTTAATTAATAACCATTTTATTGGTCGTCAAATTAATACGATTGTCAATATATCTCTTTTGTTGTGCACAAATATATCTTGTTCAGCAAAAAAAATAAAATAGATTCATAATATTATTGCTCATTTATGCAAATTTAAGATGGTATCGTGGATTTAATATATATGAGTTTTGTCGAGATTCGTATAATTTTTTTTGAAATTCTTAGAAAAGCTTTTTTTTTTTTTTTGAAAAATTAGACATGCACAAACATCTTTGTAGCACAACAATATATAGGCATATTTTTTTTTCTTTTCTTTGTGATTTTTTTTCCGGCCCCCCTATATGATTTATTTCTAGTTCAGCCCCTGGGACCAAAAGATAATTTTTATTTCCTGAATTATAGGGACTACTGTTACCATTCACCACACAAAAAGGTCCGTTTAAATTTTCACAAACACGTGAAGCGATCGAAGAAGTGAAGAACAGATGGTGTGTAATAAAAAGAGATTTTTTTTTGTAACATTTTGTTTTTCCCATATTTAAGGATCCGTAGTAAATTGATAGAATTTATTTCAAGCATAATCACATCGCAATTTATAAATTCTAAATTTATCATGATTCTCTAATGAATCTTTAATCTTTAATTTTAAAAGTATCTTAAGCCATATTATTGGTCTTCTAGATAAACACAATCCCGTTGATCATCAGATTTCTTAAGCCTTCGTAGTGATCTTCTTCTTATCCGATGAAGAGATAGAGAGGATCGGTGCAAGCAGTTTTCTTCTTTTCTCAAAAAATCCGAATATTAAGAAAAATTGTTTGCTGGTTCCTTTTGTAGAAATAATGGAGAGGTAGAGAGAGAAAGAGGGCAGTTTTGAAATATATAATGGACGCCAACAACTGAAAAGTTGGTAAACCAACAGTTATGCCTTAGCGGATCCATACCAGATCCAATTTCTCTCTTATCGGATTTAATTTCATAATAAAAAAATTGCTTATTAATTGTGTTCTCGGATACCAATAGCATAATTGTATTATTATCAAAATTTATATAATGTAGACCATCATTAAATCATAAAGTTATCAATACGGATTCTACACATTAAAAGCCACATTTTTAATGACATATATTGAACCCAATAAATAATACTTAATTCGAACACTTCATAATGGGTCTAATTAAATATTTGACAATCCATTATTTAATATATATTTATATTACATATAATCCCATATATGTTTTAATTAATAAAAACTAATTTCAACAAAATTATTGTAACATAATTATTTGACAGAAACAATGATAACTTACTGTTGAGTTGACGAATTCATATCAGTTGTCATAATTTCTCGGTGATATTATAATATGATTTTGACTGTCCATTAAAAATCATATTATTTTATGAACGCTCAATTCGAATTAAACAATTGAGATGGTATTTAAAATATAGCAAACTCCAGCGTCCGAACCCTCTAATTTACAATGCACAAGTTTTAAAAAAAAGTTCACAAAAGGCTTTCTTTTAGGTTTCAAACCTATAATTTCACACCTGAAAAATATTACCACAAAATGTTTTCTTTTAGATTTCAAACCTATAATTTCACACGTTAAAAATATTATCTTTAATACTAAATTAAAAGCTGAATCTTACTAGGCACAACTTATATATATCCATAGCATTGATTCATTTATTACATAATAATAATTAAGAACGATTTAAATTTGAATTTCAAGAAAAAAATATAATTATTCATTGGAATGAATCCATAGGAACAGAATCAAGTCAGTCCAATACTCCGTACTGTTGTCAATATTCGCCAACTTGTGAGAAAATAAAATTCGCACTTTGTGCACCCTCTTTTAAGCTATTGTTATTTGTTCTTTTTCTTTTTAAATGTTGACCAGTGGCTGTTAACTTGGCTTTTTAAGCTATGACCTCTGTTTCGTTTTCTTTTCAAGTATTTTAATATTGTAAGCGGAGCATGCACTTTGTGAACCCTCTTGGGGCTGTGTTTTGGATGTGCATGTTCCGTACAAAACTTAATTCATGAAATGAAAATTATAGAAAAAACATAAAGAAAATCATAATATTAGTTTATCTTTTTGTCCTGTAAATAGGGTTTATCCATCGTATAAGAAAAGGAATTACCAGCATTAGGTGATAAGTATCTTATCTTATAATATATATTTTTTTTCATTTATTGTTGGATAATACTACCAGCTGTGACCTGACACCTGTGGCACGGAAAAAGGTTGGCACGTGGCACTGCAACTGGGCCATGCCTCCGCCTGTATGCAACGCGGTTACACAGAAGAGAAGAGTTTTAGTGCTGGTTTCTTTCCTGGTTTTAAAACTAAGCAGCAGGCCAACTTTGACACTTTTCTGGTTGCTATTGGTATCTATCTCCTTGTAAAACAACTCTTTGTAAAATGCATTCAGTCAAAAAAGGAGTACGCTCAATCATACTGTTCCTTTATCATTGTAACATACATACACATTCCATGAGAAAAGATATTTCGAATGAGTAAATAAACAAATAGAAAATTCAACCAGTTTCTCCTCTTCTCCAACCACACGGTCGATGCATTAAAACTCGAGACGACCGTTGCTCATTCCCATCCAACCAGACTCTAGCAATCCAGCCCCATGCTCTGTTCAAAACAAAATAAAATAAAATAAAACAAAGAAAAAGTTGCAGCCACGTACGGATCAGCACCTCGCCATCTCTCACTCTACTGTCTCCAGCTCATTTCCAATCGTTTTTTTTCTTAATTTTCTCTCCACCAGTCCGAGCACACGCTTTCCCTTTCTCCTACATAAACACCTCTCCATCCAACATTCTATCCTCACTACCATTTCTAAACTCATCACAAGTACTGCTTCACTAGTCAATACTCAAATACTAAACCCTTGCTTAAACGCACTTCCTTCCACCATGCCTTCAAGCTATGCCAGCATCTTCTTACTGGTAATTTCTTCATCTCTGGTCGCCATTGCTTTTGCTGGTAATTTCTACCAGGATTTCGACATAACATGGGGCGACGGCCGCGGCAAGATACTCAACAATGGCCAACTTTTGACGCTCTCTCTTGACAAGACTTCTGGCTCTGGGTTCCAATCTAACCACGAGTACCTCTATGGCAAGATTGATATGCAGCTCAAACTCGTACCCGGCAACTCCGCCGGAACTGTCACCGCATACTACGTAAGTGCTTTCATAACATGTTTTCTCTTCTTTCAGTTTGATTGATTGTGCATATGTGCATTGCTGATTAGGGGATTGTGTGTGTTTGTCAACAGTTGTCATCTCAAGGACCGACGCATGACGAGATAGATTTTGAGTTTCTGGGGAACCTTAGCGGAGATCCATACACGCTCCACACAAATGTGTTCACACAGGGGAAGGGAAACAGAGAAATGCAGTTCAAGCTGTGGTTTGATCCAACCAAGGATTTCCACACCTATTCCATCCTCTGGAATCCTAGACACGTCATGTAAGCTTCCATTTTTTACATAACAACATAATTAAGAGTTAAGACCTCTGTTACTATCAGTAAAGATTAACTAATTGTACTATTATTAATCTACCAGCATTAATTAAACTAAAATTTTGCTTCCGCAGATTCATGGTAGATAGTGTACCTATCAGAGATTACAAAAACTTGGAAGCAAAAGGGATTGCCTTCCCAAAGAACCAACCGATGAGGATCTACTCGAGCCTATGGAATGCTGACGACTGGGCCACACGGGGTGGTCTGATCAAAGCCGACTGGTCCAAAGCGCCATTCACAGCTTCATACAGAAATTTCAATGCCAATGCTTGTGTCTGGTCGTCCGGTTCGAACAATTGCCCCGCTACGACCAATGCGGCCGGAGATAATTGGTTCAACCAGGAACTGGACTCCACCAGTCAGCAGAGGATGAGGTGGGCCCAGAAGAACTACATGATTTACAACTACTGTGCTGATACTAAGAGGTTTTCACAGGGGTTGCCACCTGAGTGCTCCCTTGCATAGAGAGATATAGAAAGATTGAGCTTTACTGTTAATATTCAAAGATGATTCGTTTATTCGTTTGATTGTTACACTTTTTTTGTTTGTTTGTTTGTTTTCAGTAAAGAAGTGATTAAAATCTTTTTATATAACTGGTTTGTGAATATAATAATAAGCTGTTTTTAATTTTTAATGTACGATAAGGGATTCCTTTTATGAACGAAATACATTTTAATTTAGTTAAATTAAATGAAATTCTCAATTAATTGAAAAATTGAAACTACTAACATAAAGAGTATAGCTTCCGACAGAAAATACAAGAAGAGACTAAGAGACTGAATTTTTTTACTGACAAGCTGAGTATAGTTACAAAAAAATTATGTAGTTCTTATGGTAACGTATTCTGTATAAAAGGTCATAGATGATAATTAAGTTTTTTATGAATATGTAAAGTTAATAGATTTGATATTTCGTGTATCTTAAAAAAAATAATTATGTGATGATTGATGTTTTCATTTTTGATAAAATGAAATGGATTTTACCAACTGAGCCAATTCGTTGTAGGAGGTACCAAGTCTTACAACATACCCATCCTGATATTACATCCATGACAAACGAAAATAAACAACATTGGCTCATGGGGCTTAGCAGCACAAAAACTGAGCCAATTTCTAGATAGATATTATTGTTACAATCTTAAAAGTGAGTGTCAAACAAAATTGGAGAAAAAATTAAAAAAATATTTATAATCAGATTCTTAAATTAATTATAGATTGATTGCATTTTAAATTTCATCAAATCTCTGTCATCACAATTGTACTAGTAGAGATTCTATTGTACTAACTTCTTTCCTATTGACAAGATTTTATCTTTTCAAGTTGGAATTGTAATCAGAATTTAGTGAATTAGATCCATTCGCATCTGCTCAGTTGGTTGCTTCCAATTTAGCCAAATATCCAAGTATTTTAAAGATAATTTTCTCACTTCACATTTCAAGATAATTTTCTGTTTCATTTGTTCATCTGGATTTAGATTGTTGTTGGCCTGGCCTTTTGAAAAATCTTAAATTGGAATATTGGTGCCTTAGTTTGGATTGCATAAAATAAGTCTCATACTTAAGCTATGAGTGATAACATTAGAACATACAATGTAGATGATTAAATTAAGATTGATTTATATTGAAATGTCATGACAAATATAATTATTCAATCGAATGATCAATACATAGGGACAAAATCAATTCTGTCCAATACTCCGTATTGTTGTTAATATTCGTCAAATTGTGAGAAAATAAAAACATCCTGCACCTCCTTTAGAATTATTATTATGTTCTTCTTTTTTTTAAAACGTTGACAGTAGCCGTCAACTTGGTTTTTAAGCTATGACCTCTGTTTCGTTTTTTTTCTCTCAAGTATTCTAATATTGTAATCGGAGCATGCATTTTGTTAACCCTCTTGAGGCTGTGTGTGCATGTGCATGTGCATGTTCCGTACAAAAATTAATAAATCAAATAAAATACTTCAAACATACCCTTAAAATTAATTATAAAAATAAAAAGACGATCATAATATTAATTAGTTTATCATTTTTGTCCTATAAATAGGGTTTATGCACCGTATAAAAAAAACAATCATCAGCATTAGGTGATAAGTATCTTAATTACAATATATAACATTTTCATCTATAGGTGGATAAGGATAATACTGCCACATGGCAAGGAAAAAGGTTGGCACAGCAGCAGGACCATGCCTCCGTGTGTATGCAAATGCAACGAAGTTACACTTACACGTAACTCATAAGAGGGTTTTAATGTGGGTCTTGTGAGGAGAAACCACCTGCTGATTTCTTTCCTGGTTTTAAAACCAAGCAGCCGGCCATCTTTGACGCTTTTCTGGTTGATACTGGTATCTCCTGGTAAAACAACTCTTTTTGTAAAATGCATTTAACCCAAAAACAAAAAAGGAGTATGCTCCATCATATAAAAAAGGAGTATGCTCCATCATATGTACTGCTCCTTGATCATTGAATGATGTACATCTGCTCTAATTCAAGTGTTACTTAATGATCACATCTAATTTAACTATTGAACTGTTTATATACCTGGAAAATTAGAATTAAGAAGAAAGAAGGAAGAACTCGATAGTCTTTGCTAAAACTTTGATAACGCTTATGTATAATAGTCAGTACGAGGTCTACAAAAACAAAATTGAGCTAAAAGTACATTCTGTACAAGTTTTAATTCATTTCAGGTAAAATAAACCTGTACAAATTAATGGAGTAGTGCTATTTTCTTTAATACGGCGACAAATTATGTAATACTTGTGAGTTGAGCTCTCTCTGAGTACTAATCCAGAGAGTCCATATAAAAGATGAAACATGCACAATCCATGATAAAAATATTTGATAAATAAATCAACAAATAGAACATCCAACCAGTTTCTCCTCTTCCTCAACCATACAGTCAATGCATTAAAACTCGAGACGACCCGTGCTTGCAATCCAACCAGACTCCAGCAATCCAGCCCCATGCTCTGTTCAAAACAAAATTAAAAAATAAAATAAAATAACACCTGGCCATCCCTCACTCTACTGTCTCCAGCTCATTTCCAATCATTTTTTTTTCTTAATTTTCTCTCACCAGTCCAAGCACACGCTTTCCCTTTCTCCTATATAAACACCTCTCCATCCAACATTCTATCCTCACTCCCATTTCTAAACTCATCACAAGTACTGCTTCACTAGTCAATACTCAAATACTAAACCCTTGCTTAAACACACTTCCTTCCACCATGGCTTCAGGCTATACCAGCATCTTCTTACTGGTAATTTCTTCATCCCTGATCGCCATTGCTCTTGCTGGTAATTTCTACCAGGATTTCGACATTACATGGGGCGACGGCCGCGGCAAGATACTCAACAATGGCCAACTTTTGACGCTCTCTCTTGACAAGACTTCTGGCTCTGGGTTCCAATCTAAACACGAGTACCTCTATGGCAAGATTGATATGCAGCTCAAACTCGTACCCGGCAACTCCGCCGGAACTGTCACTGCATATTATGTTAGTCTAATTTCTAGCTATATTTCTCATCTATTAGTATGATTGATTGTGCATATGTGCATTGCTGATTAGCTGATTTGTTGTGCTTGTTGACAGTTGTCATCTCAAGGACCGACGCATGACGAGATAGATTTTGAGTTTCTGGGGAACCTTAGCGGAGATCCATACACGCTTCACACAAATGTGTTCACACAGGGGAAGGGAAACAGAGAAATGCAGTTCAAGCTGTGGTTTGATCCAACCAAGGATTTCCACACCTATTCCGTCCTCTGGAATCCTAGACATGTCATGTAAGCTTCCATTTTTTACATAACAGCATAATTAAGAGTTAAGACCTCTGTTACTATTAGTAGAGAATAACTAATTGTACTCTTATTAATCTACCAGCATTAATTAAACTAAAATTTTGCTTACAGATTCATGGTAGATAGTGTACCTATCAGAGATTATAAAAACTTGGAAGCAAAAGGGATTGCCTTCCCAAAGAACCAACCGATGAGGATCTACTCCAGCCTTTGGAATGCTGACGACTGGGCCACGCGGGGTGGTCTGATCAAAGCCGACTGGTCCAAAGCGCCATTCACAGCTTCATACAGAAATTTCAATGAGAATGCTTGTGTCTGGTCGTCCGGTTCGAACAATTGCCCCGCTACGACCAATGCGGCCAGAGATAATTGGTTCAACCAGGAACTGGACTCCACCAGTCAGCAGCGGATGAGGTGGGCCCAGAAGAACTACATGATTTACAACTACTGTGCTGATACTAAGAGGTTTCCACAGGGCTTGCCACCTGAGTGCTCCCTTGCATAGAGAGAGAGAGAGAGAGCGATTCACAGTTAACTAAAAATGCTATTCGTTTATTCTTTTGTTTGTAACTCTTTTTGGTTTTATTTCAGTATAAAAGTGCTTAGCAATCTTTTTGATACATGGTATGTGAATATGATAATTCGATTTATGTAAGCAATCCTTTTTATGAAAGAAATCAATGTACTTTATTTTGTTAATAGAACATTAATTCTGGATTAATTTGGAAAAGTGAAAGTAGATAGACTAATATCAAGACACTCTTACTGGTAAACTGAGGACAACTATCTCTTCAAACAAAATAAAATAAAATTAGATAATTTATGATGAACTATTTAACAATAGATGATGGCTTAATTTTAATTACAAGAACAAAAAAAAAGGAACATTGATTTGAAAACTGAAGATGTTGTAACGTTCATACTGGTAAACTGAGGACAAGCAAAAAAGCAAACCAAAAAAGATCATCAACGATGAACTACTTCAAATTAGATGATGATTTAATGTTAATTATAAGAAAGATAATTGAAATTTTTTAAAATATCGGTAAAACAAAAGTTATTTTACTTAATTGAGTTTCTGGATTACTGGATGGAAAAGAATCAGATCCAAATCATGTTTCATTGGTTCTGACTCTGATAAACCTTGAACCAATATTAAATCCACATATATTGGATCAAATTATAAATAAGTCAGATCCAAAAATCAGAAAGTTCAATCGATTCTGATTTCTGAATGGCAGCAAATATGCTCAAACCACAGTACTATCAGCCATTCAACCATAACCAAGAACATTTTGATTGCAACCCCAAATCAAATTTTAAGTATTATAACGTGAGTTAATCCAAATTTGAAAGATCTTGAGTTGGATTCACCCAAATTATGCTTGGTACAATCCAACATCCATAAGGTAATTATCCGAAATTAATTAAAGACGATCTGATCCAAACAATGAAAAAGAAATTATGTTTTATAAGTATTAATTTAAACTAGTTTGTAGCTGATTATTGTAAGCATGATGAGGAAGTGATTAAATTTGATTGGGAATTATCAAATATTATATTTATTCATTATTTAATAATTCATGCAAAATGAATGAAAAATATACTAAATTTCAAAGTACACGTGAGTCACGTGACCGTTACTGAGTAAAATCTTGCAAAATGCACGACAGTAGTACAACTATAAAAGTTTGAGGATAGATTTTAGAGTTTAATTAATATTTAATATTCGATACAGATTAAGCCAATTTTGATAAATGTAAGTATATACCATAATAAAAGTTGGAGAATAATTTGAGAAAATATGGGTCATCATATTCAAAAATTAAAAACTACCCCCTATTTAGTAGGTGGAGTAAAAGTAATTTAAGTATTTTAAGACACTTTAATATATTAAACGGAAATAATTTCAGGTAAAAAATAATTTAAAAGATTTATGAAAATAGAGTAAAATTAAATCACCAAATTTTATAATTTTTAACATTTTTTACTCTCACTAATTCATTTTTTACTTCAATGCTATCAAACATTAATATTTTAAAATAATCTAATATTTATTTCGTTTTAATTTTATTTATCAAACATTAATATTTTAAAATATTAACATAATTTAATATTTATTTATAGCCGAATTGACCAATGTAGCAGCATACTGATCAGCTAAAATACTATTGAGAAATAACTGGAAATTGACAACTTTAGCAATCAGCTATAGCATTTGTAGCTGTATTTTCATGATTTTCTTCAATAGAGTCCTATTTACTGTATATCCAACTATAATTAAACTATAGAGGTACTATAGCGATATAATAACAGGCTATTCAAAATTGTAGACTTGGTCACTAAATGGTTGATATGAATTGACTTAATTTCCTTGAGCAGTCAACGATGATATTATTCAAATTAAAATATACCAACACAACTTTTTTTTATTAAGGGTTAAAGTTTTTTTTTTGACAAAATATTGAATTTACCAGTTTGGACAGTCATAAAATATAATTTGTAATTTTTAGATTCAACCTTCAAAATGTAATTCATATTATATTTTATATGATGTACAGAAGAAAAAATTTTAATGTTAGTTTTATTGTTTATTAAATAACTTAAACTCTCAAATAATATATATTTAATATTTTTTATGAGATATTAAATGATGGTCCCAAGTTGCATAACATTTTACAAACAACCATTATATAAATCTAACATCATGTTAATAAATATTTTTATTTTTCAAATTTCTAAACAGTGATAAAATATAATTTGTATTTTTGAAATCCGACCTTCAAAATATATTTTGTACTATATTTTGTATGATAACAGAAAGAAATATTTAATGTCCGTTCCTTTTCATTAAAAAAATTAAATCTCGTAATAATTTATATTTAACAGACTTAATGAAATATTAAATCATGGCTCCAAATTGCATAAAATTTTATACACAACCAATATTTAAATTTAACACCATATTTACAATTTTTTAAATTAATTTAATCTAAAAGTTTGCCAAAAATTTGTTCAAAATTTAATCTAAAAATCTGCCAAAAATGATCAAAATTATCATTTTCAAGTGTCCGAACCGTTTCACTAATAGGCAATAGGCAAATGATATCCAACAATCAATCCTTTGAACAGCATGAAGTACACGAAGAGTATATATTTCTTGTGATGTTAACATAGCGCGCCTTTGTCGCATGTCGGTTCATGCACTAATTATTATCTAGACAGAAGCGAGTTGCTGTCTCTGGCTCTAGCCTCTCTCGTAGCAAGCATGCCTCTCTACTCCATCACTGCCAAAGCTTCCAAATGGAAACAGCGTCCGTTTCTGAATTGAATTGGGACGCTTTTTACTTACTTACTTTTCTCAGGGACTGCCGTTTATTTCTATTAGAAAATATTTGAAAAAGATATTAAAATAATATTTTTATTTTACAATTTATTTTTAATAATATTTTTATTGTTTAATTTACATATTATTAATATGAATAATAAAATTATTATATAAATAAGTTGTATAATAAAATCATTAATATCAATAATAATTTATTAATATGAATATATATATATATATATATATATGTATGTATGTATGTATATATGTATCAGCTCCATGTTCCTATTTCCTAAGCAAGTCGGTAACTATCTCTGTGTGGTGTGAATACATGTTTTGGTTTTATTTCACTTTTGGTTTTGGACCCCCAAACTTACTGATATTCTTTTAGTTTACCATTTCAAAGAAAAAAAGATATTCTTTTAGTTTAATATAAAGTACCAGATGCGCAAGCAAGAGAGTAGATCAGAAACTGAATGCATCTATTTCTGAGTTCCAGATCCAAATTTTAATTACTATCTGATCGGTTTTGATAAATTTTATATCACAAGGAAAAATGAAGTATTTATGGGTTAACTTGTAAGATGTAAGAAGTATACTCGTACCCAAGAAAATGCTCTTATTAATTGTAACATGCCAAAGGTGATATGACTCTTCAAAGTCGCACATTTTTATCTCTACTTTGATCCAATTCCAATGTTGTTTTTTCTATGGAGTTGATTTCCTCAATATCTTTGAAAAGGGAAGAGTTTTAACGTTAATTAGATTAAATTTTTAGATCATTAAATTTAATATTGTATACAATTATTGAAGTATGAAAAGGACATTTTTGTATAAATTTCAATATAATCAAGACAGTTGTTGTGTCTATCAAATCGAAATAAAATCCAATAAATCTTGGAATTTTTCTGCTCCCAATACCTTTTAATTAATGTGTTTTTCCTTGAGTGTGTCAACATTAATCATTATGAAACGATATATTATAAGAGAACGATCTAATACAATATATCACTTTGCATTGACAAAATCAAAGAGTACATTGATCAAGGTTATTATATTTTACAACAAAACGGAGAAAGAAAGAAAAGAAAGGAATAAAAGAATATATTTAGACCAACCCTTCCCTGTTTTACTCCTCCATCCTTCATGACATATTACACTCTTGTGGCAGCCCTTGTGGAAATCTCTTACCATCAGTACAGTAATTGTAGATCATGTAATTCCTCTGGACCCACCTCATCCTCTCTTGACTCGTCGAATCCAGCTCCTGGTTGAACCAATTATCTCCGGCCGCGGTCGTTTGCAAAGGCGGGCACTTGGCCGAACCCGACGACCACACACAGGCATTGGCATTGAAGCTTCTGTACGAAGCCGTGAACGGAGCCTGTGACCAGTCGGTTTTGATCAGGCCACCTCGTGTGGCCCAGTCGTCGGCGTTCCATAGGCTCGAGTAGATCCTCATCGGTTGGTTTTTCGGGAAGGAAATACCTTTGGATTCCAAGTTCTTGTAATCTCTGATAGGTACATTATCCACCATGAATCTGTGCACAAAAAATAATTTAGTTCAATTAGTGCTGGCAGTTTAATTAGTCATTGCTAAAATAGATCTTTGACTATGATAAAGTGTAAAATGGAAGCTTACATGACATGTCTAGGATTCCAGAGAATGGAATAGCTGTGGAAATCCTTGGTTGGATCAAACCAGAGCTTGAACTGCATCTCTCTGTTTCCCTTCCCCTGTGTGAACACATTGGTGTGGAGCGTGTATGGATCTCCGCTAAGGTTCCCCAAAAACTCGAAATCTATCTCGTCATGAGTCGGTCCTTGTGACGACAACTGAAAATAGATACAACACACACAGGAAATAGACTTATCAGCAAATGATCTATGTAAACATTGATCAAAATGAGCAATGCAGGTGTAGTGAAAGGATTTGTGACGTACATAATATGCGGTAACGGTGCCGGCAGAGTTGCCAGGTACCAGTTTGAGCTGCATATCAATCTTGCCAAAGAGATATTCATTCCTGGATTGAAACCCAGAACCAGAAGTTTTGTCAAGTGAAAGTGTCAACAGTTGGCCATTATTTACGATTTTGCCACGGCCGTCGCCCCATGTTATATCGAAATCCTGATTGAAACTGCCAGCATTGGCAATGGACAGTAAACAAGAGCATGAGAAGGTTACTAGAAGGAAGAGCATGTTAGTGCTCTTTGAAAAAGCCATATATGTTGTTGGAACTTTGAAATGGATTTTAATTTCTTCTGGTTTTTTTGGTGAAGAGAGAAAGAAGTGATTGATTGTGGAGATATAGATTGAAGTGCAGGGGTTTATATAGAGGGAAACAGAGGAAGGGATAGGTATGGAGAGGAAACAAGGCGGAAGATTTCAAAAACCCAAAAAGAAAAAAAAAGGAAAAAGAGAGAAAAAAAGGTGAGATTAATGTGGTGAGTTGGCACCAGATTGGCGATGGTACAGAGTGTGTGAGAGACGCGCAGTGTATTAATGTGTGGAGCAATGCAGTGTGTGTAACGATTGGAGGCATTTGAGCGATGCATGAATCATGATTGATAATTGCTTCCATTTCTCCAAACTGTTTCAAAACAAGAAGTTTATATGATGTGATCATGTATGCATGTATGCAACGGATAATTGATACAAGTCACCTGAAACATACCAACATTTGTAAATTAGACGGTCCTTCGAGCGTTTTTTGTTCTTTTCCTTTTCCACTTCTCTTTTAGAGCTTTCTATTATTTGTTTTTGTACAAGAGTTTTTGCAATTAATTAAACAAAACAGTAAACGGGAACAAATTCTGTTACAATTTATCAAATACTTTTGTCCATCTACTGATAATAATATTACATGTTCCGAACCAGAATATTATGGAAGTTTCATGGGTATATATGAAAGAATCCTTAAATAATTATTGGGATATAGACAGCTATTATGGGGCCCCATTTTATAAAGAGAAGGGTCAAAAGAGTCAACAAACCTTGGCACTTTTAAAGAGCTCTGCATGATTGTCTCCCTTTGTGGTTTGTACCTAAAATTGTCCAAAAAAAATTATATATTTACGCTAGATATTTTCTATTTACCACTGTCATAAAGTTTGCTTGAAATTGAATGTATGTGTTGTGATTTATTTATATACTTGTACAAAAAATTAATCAGGATGTCTGTCTATATTTTTCTGACTTGCCTTGTCTCTGTAAAGTGTAAATGACAAATGACAACATTCATTGTTGTTTCATATATTTTGAATTCATTGAAAAGTTAAGATTCGCCAACACAATCAAAATTTTAGTTTTACTGAAAAAAACAATCCAAATTTGAGACACAAGTTGAGTAGGTACAATTCACGTTGAAGTTTATATGAGCAAATATTAGTATGATCAAGTGCATATTAGTATCTTGCTTTTTTCTTTTTCTTTCCTTTTTTTTAGCTAAGATATTGTCCTTTACGGTACCAAAACATACAATCTCCTCATAAAATATAGGGAGCTGATACACAGATACGATTGTTGATATCGCCGTCGATACGGACTTAATTATATATATTAAATGAGTTATTATATATATTAATGAATTTATTTTGCAATTCATTTTATATAATATTGTCATTATGCAATTTAAATAATAAAAATATTGTACATAATAAAATTATTAACATATATAATAACTCATGTAATATATATAATAAAGTCTGTATCGACGATAATATCAATAATGATATCTCCATAACATTTTCCTAAAATATAATCTCTTAGCCACTAAGTTAGATGAAATGTTTTTTTTTTAATGAGCGTTTATAATTAATTACAGTCAACAGGGATGGCATCTTCCATTGAACAAACTTTTTTGTAACTTTTCCAATTTGGTCCCTTCTAATTTTGAAAATTAAAAAAACTTTTGTTGGTGTCATGTAAGTATTTTGATCGTAAATAATTAAATATAATTTGATAGTTATCTTGAACTTTCAATTTCATCAACCTAACCTCTCAAAAAAAAACTCATTCTTTTCAGTCAAATTAAAAAAAATAGGTATGATGTTTAGCACATTTCTTGGCATACACATATAAGAAGAATCTAAACCGAAGGAGAAGCGTTAAAAAAAAAATAATAAATAAAACAACAAAACTTTCTCTTTTATTTCTAGGAAAATGTACGATAATCTACAATAATAATTGGAAAATTATTACTTCATAAATTATAAATTGTAGAGTAAATTACACAAATGATCTCTAAATTATCACTCTTTTATTATTTTAGTCTTTAAAGTTTGAAAATTATCAATTTGATCCTTAAAATATTACTTAATTATCATTTTGGTCCTTTAAATTTTAAGAGTATCATCGTAATCCTTCAAATTTTTAATTTGTACTAAATCGATCATACATTTAATATCTATTGAAAAACGATAATTTACGTATATAGTGTTTTTTTAGTACGAAGACTAATTTAGACATTATTATCAAACAATACAAATGATATGAAAAAATAATTATTCATGACATCATATATCAATTAAATTAGTATTAACATTCATATTTGTGCCATCATAAATTATTTAAAATAAAATTTATATATTTCTTCATAAATATAAATATAGGATCAATTTGGTATAAATTAAAAATATCATTTTATTATGATGGATATAATTATCATTTTTTTCAATGGATATTAAATGTAGGATCAATTTAATATAAATTAAAAACTGAAAGGACTAAATTTGTATTTTTAAAACTTTAAGGTCCAAAATAGTAACAAAATGATACTTTAAGGATCAAATTGATATTTTTGAAAATTTAAAGACCAAAATGATAAAGGTTTGATATTTTAAGAACTATTTGTACAAATTAAAAATTGATTTAGCAATTTAAAACACCGTAGTCAATTCAACAAGATTGAAGCCAATTTAAACCGTCTTTATCTCAAACAAAGTATTTTTTGTCCCAAAAGAATATTAAACAGTCAAATATCTATTTTTTTTTAAATATTTTTCCAGCCGCTTCAATTTTCTAAAATAAAAAATAAGGGTATTTTAGTTTCTTCAACATTGCAACTTTTATGTAAGCACTAAACCTTACTTTTTTAAACGGCCAAAAAACAATTCTTTAAATTGAAATTATTGAATTATATTTTATTTGTTTGCTTTTGTTCCCTCATCAAACAACGGCAGATTGATATTTGATTATTTTTTTTTAGTGAAAGAAAAAAATAAAATTCTCACCATATTGTGTCCACTTGAGCTTCCACTTTTTTTTTTAAATCATCACAATAGTTTGAATTAAATTGAGTACTAATAGGAGCGAGGCAATCAGGCATATTTGTAAAAATGCCCTAAAAATCATGTTAATTAATCACTCACAAATCCTCATTGAACGACAAATTAATTAATGGGTTAATTAACTGTGGATTACTTAACAGGGTTAGATTCCTTTTAAACAAAAGAGCCTTTTTTTTTCTCTAATTTTATGCTTGAACAAATGTCAAAAGTACTGGTACAAAGTGGCATCGATTCGTTGTATAATGCCAGCTTTATCAGAACAAACTTTAATTGATCTCCACACCACTAATCAAACCCAAAAACACATGTTGTTGTATGAATTTTTATAGCCTCATATTAGTTCTTTAATTACACTCAAATTTGTTGTATTAGTTTCTATTATAACTATCAATTCTTCTTGTGTGTATATATGATCGGATAATAAAACTGAGCCTTTTTTTCTGATAAAAATATCATGTCATCTAGGTCTCATATTTATGATCATAAAAATAAGAAGAAGAAATTTAATGTCTATAATTATTAATGTCACACTAATAACTATAAAAAAAATTGTTCCATAACTGGCCCAAGTTCTCACTATTTTATTTTATTTTTTTTGAAATAAGATCAAGTTTTCACTGATTAACACAAATGTATAAAAAAACAATGGAGCAACTTAAACTCCCAAATTTTATTGTTTTGTTAAAAGTTTTTTTGTTTGAATTATTAAACATAAAAGGGGATGAAAATTGTAAATCTAACATAATGATAATACAAATTCAAATTTTATAAAAAATATTTAAAAATAAATAAATATCAAACATTGAAGGGAATGAAACATTGGGATTTGAGATAGTAGATAATTAGATAAATATAATAGCAGGAGACAAGTACACATAGTGAAGCGGCGTTGAGAGTTTCAACTTAAAAAAAAAGAAAACCAGAAGCGAGAATCTGGGGTTGTGAATTGAGGATCAATTCAAAACGTGTGCATATGATGATTTCCAGTGAAACCGTGGAAGCGAGCAGTAGTCACGTGCGAAGCAGCTTCCAGCTGGAGATTTGTGTACGTACTCAGATCAGATCCCTTTCGTAACTTTGTTTGTTACAATTATATATAACTGCTGCACGGTGGACCCCACTGTCATGGCTGGCACGTGCTGTCTTCTTTTAATTCGCTCCTGTTTTGTTCACGCATCTCCTCCGTTCCGTTTTCATTTCTACTTTTCTTTTTCTTTTTTTTGTTTGCCTTTTTTTTTTGGTTTTGTTTTGTTTTATTTTATGGGAATGTAAGTTCTTATGTTGTTCTATTTCACTTGTTCAATTTTTTGGGTTTTTTTTTCATTCATTATATGCTAACGGAAATAATGTCTTTTTCATGAAGTCCGGATCTGATTTGTAATTTGTTGTTTCAAAATTTCGACCGTTTATTTCAGATGAAGAGGCAGTGGTGGATTTATAGAGTTGATAAGCATGGATAAAAAATTTAAAATATATTTATATTATTTCTAAATGATTTAATATTACAAGATTAAATTTATTAATTTTTTTAAGAAAAATTAACAAGTTATGTATTAAAAATTAAAGATAAATACTTGTTGGGGGCATATCCCTTAATAAATTTGCCCTTGGATGAAGGTAATTTAGCATTTGAGCATAAAATTCAGCTTCTATTATGGACTTCGATTGTTCGATTCAAATTTGAAACCTAATTCGATTCTTAATTTTATATCATGTATGATGCAAATTTGTTACACCATCTATATTTAAATTTAAGTCCATATAAATTTATCGCAATGTGAATAATCTTATAATTGACAAATTAAATAAAGTGCAAGTAAAACTTTCATATTTGACGATGACGACAACATAATAACAACAACAATAATAACACATGTATCAATAACAACAACATTCCTAATTTTATTTACTAAATCGGATCATTATTTCGAACTTTTAACTTAGATTGTCATCCGAAATTTTTAGTTGGGATAAGGTGAAGGTTCTTGCACTTACCTTTTGTCTCGATTCTCAAATCTCAACCATTTCTCCAATTTGTTTATGTTGTGGGGGTACGTAAGCATTTTTTAACAATTCAAATTTTGGCATGGCATGCTATATCGGTGCGTGCAAAAACGCCAACCTCTTTGTACGTGTCTGCTTTTGCTCGCTAGTTTACAGCTGTTTTGTTTGTTGCTCAATTGCTAACAAACAAAATCTTCAGCATGGGACCAATATTTTCCGTTGAAGTTGGCGTTTTTCTAGAAGGATAGGGATGGAATTTGGTGATAAAATTTTAAAATAGAAAGAAGTTTATAGATATATATTTTTGAATTTTATAAATTAATTGTGTTTTAAATTTTATGTAATTTAAGTGTTATTTTGTACTTCGTTAAAGAGTGTTAAAATTAGATGAAATTTTTAAGGGCTCATATTTAATGATATTTGATGAAATATCAATTGACACTTAAATTATATGAAATTTGAAACAATTAATCTATAACTTCAAGAACATATCTATAAATATTTTTCTATTTTTAAAATATTTTAAAAATCAAAAGATCCCATCCTTTTTTTTAAATGTTTTCATTTCAAAGTACGGTCAGAGATGAATTATTATCTTTTATTATTTTTCACCTCTTGTTAATAATTTCAATTTATTTGATTTGGGTGCGAATACTTTTTTTCAGGAGGACTACGAGGGAAAAGAAAAGACAGAAGTACAAGTAGAACGAGAACTACAAATTATATTATAGTACTTTCGAGGGTGTCGATGAAAAAAGGCCATAACCAAAACACAGCTGTTTCCAAGGACTCCTGTCCTTTTGTTTGATGTGTACGGACTACGGAGAAATCTCAATTATTTGAAATGACATTTTTTTTTTCCAATGGATTAGAATGATTATTATCTCACATTTCTCACTAAACTTGCACGTGCCAAATTCATCTATTTTTTATCTCTTGATAATTTTTTTTCTTCCATCATCCTACAAATAAAAAAATAATTTCGATTTTTCGACCTTATGAAAAAAATTTATCTTGATTTTTTAATTATATTGTTTTTTTCCTCAACAATGTATCGATTTATTCAACCATATAATTTTATTTAATTCATGAACTTTTGTACTACAAAGCATCAGATGCAACACAACAAAAAATCTAAATCAGTGAAGACATTCTTCATAAAATGTTTGAACTAGACAAATATATGTTCACTATTTGACAAATAAAATTCTTCATGAAACATGCTAAAGAGAATAAATTGTTCAATGTTGGATAACTCCAATGACTACTAATACTATTTAAATAGAACTAGTGACTGTAAGAGAATGAGACAATCTCCAAAATATAATCTAATTCATTCAATGTATTAAGAATACCAATCAACTTATTAAGCCAAATCACATAGTGAATGGTAGACCTAATAAAAATAATAACGAATCTCATCTCTCAGAGAAATATATGTGTGTTCAATTTTCATGAAAAATATTTGAAATAATAAATATCAAAATTAATGACAATCCTTATTTCAAAAAAAAAAAGAGTCAAATGTCATAGTTTGGATATTTCTTTTTTCTTTTTTTTTTTCAAACCAACTATTATACTAATCAGTAATTTGTGACCAAAATTACATGCATCAGTAAATTGTGACCAAAATTGAGGTACAAATTTTGCAATAGAAAACTTGTTGATTACAAATAAAAATCTTTCTTTTTGTAATGAAATAAAAGACAACCGTACTTCTTGGTGGTCTCAATATAATACAAAAGACCAAACAATAGTGACTGGCTAGATGTAATAAATTACCTTAATCGATTATATCTATACCAAGTATATATATACAGGCTAGATGGGAACTGAAAAGGCTCAATTATTTGATACCAGAAGAGGGAAATTGACCAAAATTAGCAAAAAATTGATCGGATTTGGATGATTTCACTACCTCTGATTCATCAAATCTGACAATATATGTTTGATTTCAACTACTTGAATATGCGGTGTTAATGTGATTTGGCACCTCTATTTATTTACGTCATAAAAAAATTAAAAATTATTTTCTATGTAATTGCCAGATCTATAAATGATAGATTTAAAAAAAAAATTTCCTCGTATATATGCTATCTGAACTGATTTTTTTTTTCATAAATTTTAAATCGTACCGAAAGTAATACGAAAATTAGAGTCTTCTTTGAAATTTTTTTACTCTAATTTATTGAAAATTGCATTGAAATAAATTCTAAATTTTCTATTGAACGAAACACGTTTCAGTCATAAAATAGTAAGGGCTCTAATTGTTAGAGGACTCATTGCACTAATGTATGGGGAACATAAATAATGTTTTCATTAAAGAAATTTGAGTTAGTCAACTTATAGTGATATAATACACAGTGACTTAAACACATTTTTATTTAGATGTTAATATACATCTACATATATCCATGTACTTGGTAACTATTGGAATTAATTGAAGTGCTAGCATAATACTCTTACACCAATCATTCTCTCTTTCTTTACAGCGAGGGCAAATTTGAATTTTCAATTTCAAATTAGATAGGTGAGATTAAACATACTTTTTACAAATAAAATTTGCTGGAGCTGAATAGATCAGAATAATCATGATCTGATTATGTACTTATAATCGGGGACATGACATATTTACAGTCGTATAAGTCATGATCTGAAAATATATGTGGAGTATACAAAAACAGGCCCAACTCATATTGTGGCTATTTGGAAGTTATATGATTATACCATTTATTGGGCCTAATTGTTCTCCTTTTAATTTTTGCAATGTAAAAGGAAATGCAAGGTCTAATTATTTTCCTCTGGCCCATTTTTCTTCTCTGTGCAGTTACTTGTCAGCACCACACAGTAATTTCATTTCTGTCAGTTCTCTGGGAGTCTATTTTTGAATTGTCATTACTTCCTTTTAAGCTTTTCTGAGTACTGGTTTCAGTTTCTCTTTGTAAACATAATGGCTTATTAGATGTTATTAGATTTGTGTTTTTATTGATCCAGAGAGCCAAAGTATGAGACACCTTTTCTAATTAGTATTCTTTTTTTTTTGTTCCTTTTCAGCCATAGGAATGATGAATTGAGGGGTAGAATGCCGAAAGCTGGAAGCCTTGATTCGCCGAAAATACAGGCCGTGCGCTAAGCAATTTTCTTGGTGCATTTGGACTGGAAGCTGGATTAGCGGCTACTCTAGCAGTTCGTAATAGTCGTTAATCCAACCTATGTTTGGAATAGGTGAGAGACAAAAGAAAATGAAGATAATTGTATGTGTTGAAAAACAACTTTGATTTGCATTTAATTCCTAAATGACTACATCGAAGAACGACGAGATTAAGCCAATTAAGTCCTTTCTTTTTACAATTTTAGTGACAATTGCTCTTCTTTCAATTGCAAGAGACTTGTACCATTTTCTGTACCTGATTAGAGGGCACCAGATGACTGAGATTTGTTAATTCTAACACATCTCCTCTTAGTTTGTTAATGCAAGTTTTACATCCCTAATATACAGCTTTATGTCACAAATTTCAAAAGCGAGAATAATTAATTTCAGAACAAGCTTTCATTTGTATTTTCAGAATTTTTTCAGGGTCAAAAGTGCAAAATTTGAACATGATATGGCAGAGATAATGCTAAGGACCGCTTTACAGTTTTACTGGTGTCTCTGCATTTGAGCTGCTGTTATCTCAGATATTTATTCTATGTATGTTGGATCTTCAGTTATGGGATCCAAGTAAGATTTGTTGACATAAAGGCTAATTAAAGCTGTACTTAAAAGACATTGACAAACTTTTTTTATTAATTTAACCCAATTTTATCCATTTTCCTTGATTTTCTGGACAGATGAGGTGATTTGCCATAATTTTTAAACATTGAAATATCATCTTCTTGATTTTTATAAGCTTTAAACTCTTAATTACATGCCATGGGTAATAATTCATGTTGCCTTTTGTTTTATATTAACTGTTTTATTAAAATTTTGATAGAATAAAAGCCACAATAAGACATTATACTTGTACCATGGAACAATAAAAAAATACTCTAATGTTTTCTGAAAATCAGAACAAGGATGATATGTGTTAAAATTTGCCCCAATTAAGATAGATGAAGACAAATGGCTTTTGTTTTTTAGTTTTAATTCTTTGGTGCTATGTACTTTTATCATACTTTCTGAAAGTAAGAAATAGATTATATAGCATGGCGTAGTGCTTTTATGTTAAGCTAAATCAAAAAATAATTTTTCTATAAAGAAGAGTAGTGTGTCTTGATCAATAAAATTTTTGAATATGTTGAGCACATTTTTCTTCCCCAGTTAAAACTATTTACTCAACTTGAATAAAATAGGAGTACAACCAAGCATCATCACAGCTTTGCTCCCTTCTTTTTAAAAATTTTGAGGATAATTTCTGAAATCTATTAAAATTTCCATTAAGGCCTTTCAAGTGAATGTCCTATTTCTATCTAACATGCATGTATGCCAAACATACAGGCCCAAATGCAACACCTCACCTGATTCATAAATCATTGTATGAGAATTTTATGCATGTTCCAGGAGTCTACAATGACATATACAGTGGGATCTAAGAGGACCTAGCAACCAGTTCATGTAAGGTCCAACAGCCAGTTATGAGAAATGTCAAATGAGTTATCACTTGACAATGATTATTTTGACAATTTTTATAATGAGTTTTTAAATAAATTGTATAAAAAAATTTATAGATATATTTTCGAATCTATAGATTGATGGTAAGCGCTTCAAATTTTCATTCAATTTAAATTTCATTTCGTAGTTCGGCAAAGACCATTTCATCTGTATTGTTATAAATTGTATAAATTTTAATGATTTTTGATAGAAATTTACATATGAAGTTCAAATTAAGTTTTCTTTAAATTGCAAATAATTAAGGGCGTGAGCTAGATTTTCTATCTAAATTAATTCTCTCTCAGAATTACAAACAACTCTATAATTGATCTAAAAACTAGAGAAGTTTTGAATAAAATAGTAATTAATTAAGATAGTAAAACATGGTTACCGAGGATGAGGATCAATTGAACTGAGGTCTTGATATTCTGTTGTGCGGTACAGTATACGAACGGGTGAATTATAGGAGAATTTTTTTTAAATTTATTTTATCCGAATCTCAGTACGATCGGATGAATAATATCTATAGTGTACGGCACAGTAAAGGATATAATTCCATTGAACTCCACGCAACAGATGGGCCCACCTATCTTCGTCCTTCAATCCTGATTTGTTTACTTTCTTAATCAAATTGATTTCGACATGGACTTGGTTTGTACTCACTCAACAAATCCATCTGTTTATTTATTTATTTATTTTTCATTAAAAGAATTAATAAAAAAATAATTTAGATCACAAGATTAAGACAACATCTTCCGTGCGTGCGTAAGATGTCACGTGTTTGAAATTCAACCGAAGAATCTTTTATATTTAAATTTAAAAGATTTAATCACATTTTTATCTATAAAAAACAACAAAGAAAATACATATAAGCTGAAATAAAAATAGACACTTATTATACAATGCATTTTGCTCTTTAATTTTCTTTCACTATCATAAATGCAAGCCCTGCACAACAGCACGCCCCCTCAACATAATTTGTGGGAGCAAAATAGAAATAAGGAATATTTTATTTGAAAGAATTTATATTTTTATGACGCAAATTTGGCACGAGCACAGCTCTTATTCTAGTGAGATTTTTGCTATTAGACAATCCTGTCAAAAATTTATCACCAAACACATTAATAGATATCTTAAATTAACCCATTGATCAGAAATTTGGGAAGGGAGTACTCATAAATTCCTATGAAATATGAAGAACTTATACAAGAAACAATTTGGTGAAGATGAAATCCTTGCTTTGCCCCTCTTGTTCTTCTATGGTATCAAGAAAGAAGGTGATGGAAAGGCACCATGGAGCAGTGACAGATTTAAATATAGATGATGAGAAGCAACTGATCTCATACTGTTTTTTTTAAGTGATTAACATTAATACTTTTATTGTAATTTGAGAACATTTACTATATATGTCTATTTGATCTCATAATTTTTGTCAAAATTCTTTATTTTGATTTAGCTATAAGATATTAAATAAACTTTATTTACTCATCATATAATTTCAATCAGTAAATAATTGATTAAAATTACAAAGTTTTCTGCAAACTTCTTCTGAGAAGACAAATATATAGTTGGTTGTCAAAGAGGTGATTTTCTTTGTCTCCTTCTTTTTGTTTCTTTTCACTATATGTCAACCATATGGTCTCTTTCCATTTAGGTTTTCCACACCCTACATTAATGATAATTGGATAATCTAATATAATATTGAAATCTTTTTTAGTTATTTTGCAAATTAATTCTTTCTTCAAATGCCATAAGTCTATAAAAAATGTTAATTCTAAAATCACAATCAATAAACTCTACTAAAAAAATTATTGAACTCTTGAAAATTACTAATCTAATCGTTATATAAGATATGTAAACATGCATGTTCTTAACAAACAAAAATTTCCCAACCCATAAAACTCTTTTACTAAAACTTCACCAACAAATTTAAATATGCAAAAGAAAAAAAAGAAAAAAAAAATATATACTAGCTTACCAACTTGTACTCCCACAAACAAGTACACCTAACTAGCTTTTATTAATTTCGGTTGCCAATAATAATGACATAATGAAATAAGGAAATACATCCATCTATCCATTCCTCCTTTGACATTATTATAGGTGATGCACAAAACAGTGCAAAGAAACGCAGGCAAGTCTTTAAGTGGCTGTTGAAGTTATGCGTTTGTTCTCTTCTGAAATCCTCAGTACCAGCACAACAACAACACAACAAATAATAATAATATATACAACAACACACCATCATCTGTAGTCTCTACTACTATAAACCAAAAAGTCCCCAAAAGAGTAAGATACAATCATACAAATGCCCCAAAAAGTAGGTCTCAAGAGAAACAAAAGACCCCATTTTAACATCTTTCATCCTCCCATCCATCCTTCCTCTCCTTTTGTCTCTCTTCCCTCCTGCAAGTCTCTTACCTTCTTCCATTTCTCTCTCTCTCTGTCTACACTCGTATTTTCAATGTAGTTATTTATTGGGTTTTTCTTTTTCGGCTATTTTGAAGTATAACAAGAAGTGGTCAGGTCAGGTCTCAGCTAGCGCTTATTTTCTTCATCTGGCTTTTCATTTATTCCATCTCTTTTTCTATCTCTGTGCCTTTCTCTCTCTCTGGGTCTGAAGTGGTCAGAATTGAATTGAAGGCTAATTTAATGACGTTTGGTGGGTGGCCTTTACAATTGTAAAAAATCCTAGGAGGAGCCTCAGTTATTGCCTTCTTTGACCCCATTCTCCGCTCTCTCTTTCTCTCTCTGATCTCTCTCTATCTCTCTCTCTCTCAGTAAGTTTAACTACACCATCTCTCTCTCTCTCTCTCTCTCCGACTACTATTAGCCTCTTTTGCAAATTGATTGGGTCATGAGGAGGAGGTGGATGAGAGTTCTGATGGTGGCATCTATAGCTCTCCTCATGTCATATGTAAGCTTGCATGGCCTTGCTAGAGAGATTGGAAGAGAGAGGAAGCCCGATAATGGGTTTGCTTTGAGTACTGGTACGGGCGGTACCGTCACCATGCATGTGAGGCGGGTGAAGGCGAAGAAGATTGTTGCAACTAATAATGATAGCTTGGTAGATGATGATAAGAGGCTTGTACCAACTGGTCCAAATCCATTGCATAATAGGAGATGATGATTTTAATTTCTATATATCAGGTGGAAATTAATTTTGTCTTCTGAGAAGAAGATGAAAATTAATGATCAAGGAAGAGAAGAAGGAGAAGGAGAGGAGTATGTTACAATTCTCTGCTTGTTTTTCTTCTTTTTTTTTTTGTTTTTGTCTGTGTAGTTTTTGGAGGTTTTTTTGTTTTTTTGTTTTTTGGTTGTCATTTGGAAATTAAGAAAAAAGAAGAGGCCTTTTTAATTTCTCTACTTTTTAATCTTTCAGAATTTTCATTTGATATTTCTTTTTTGATAGTTACATCAGATTTCAGTTCTGTTTTCTGATAATTGATCAGGTAGCATGAGAATTGAAAGATCCTATGTTGCAGTCACCCGCTTCACCAATTTCTATGTTGTGAGCTTGTTTTATATATACACACACACACACACCAACCTTAATTAGCAGGAGCCTTTGGATTCAAATTCCTCTATCAATCCATGAATTCATATATTGTGAAGTAGACTATTATTTAAAAAAATATATAGTGAGCAAAAATTATATATAATTACTATATTAATCATTGTAATAAATAACATCGAAATTCATAAGTATGTTTTATAAAGAGGAATTTCTATCCATTATATATGAAGTACTATAGAGAATATGGATCCTCAATTCATATATCATTTTGCTTAATTTTTTCCCCTGCCTTTTGAGTTGTTGGTATGGTGGTCAATTTACATTTGAAGTTGTGATTGCTAATTATAGAAGCATGAACCATATATATAACATTCAGTGAAATATCTAGATTTTTTTAGCCCAACAAGTTGAATTCAACATTTTAATATTTGGTGAAATGTTGTTATTTATTTTAGCATGAAACGAAAATTAAGCTCTTGACTTAATATTTATTGTGATCGCTTGATTTTAGACTCACTACTACACACAAAATGTAATAATTGTTCAGTACAATTAATAAAAAATTTGTAACTAATGTATTAATGTATTTGCTTCAACAAAACTGATCGATAACCTGTTCATTGAGAGAGTTTAAAATAGGGGAACAAAGAGGTCTGATGTCTATCGAATCAAATTTAATTTGATGGACAGTTTTAGTCGTCAAAACTTTAAATTTAATATTTTACATAATTATTATTTTTTTTGAATAAAACTTGTTCTTAAATTTTATTATCATCTAATGGTTAATATATTGATAGATTTAAATTTAATTTGATATACATCATACCTCCTCTTTCCCCAAATTAAAGCCAACAAAAATGTAGGTGGCCTAATATGATTGGACATAATCTAATATCATTTGATTTCAATTATATAATTTTCATTCCTTTTGATCATAGATGCTGTGTGAGACTCGACTCAGGTTTTAGCAAAAGTCTCAAAAAATGCAAATTGTTTAATTGCAAATGCAGAAGTAATTAAGGCAATTATTCATATGGAAATGTTCCATATTGCTCTTATATTAGTCGTAGAGGAGGCAAACCCAATCTGACCCAAGAATCTATCAAATTTAATGAAATTCTGAATTTCATCCCACTTTATGTGTTTAGAGTTGAATTTTGAAAAGTTAAATTGATCAAAAGAAAATACTTGGGAGATATCAAAATCAATACCGATTTTATTATTCATATTACATGAGTTGTTATTTATATTAGTAGTATTTGAGTTAAATAATAAAAATATTATTAAAAATAAATTGCATAATAAAATTGTTAATATGTAAATAATAAAAATACTGCACAAATAAATTATATAATAAAATTATTAATATAAATAATAACTTATTTAATCTGAATAATAAAATTAGTATTAATCATAGTATCGATTATGATATATATATATCAACTCTATTAATTAGGACTTAGATCCATGATCCAAGACCTAATCAGGATATGAACCACAAGATTAATATAAAAGTGGAAGACTTGATACTAGACTTGACTATAATCCCAATTTCCAAAACCTAAGGGGTTGGAAGTTGGACGATTCGAAATCCGACTTATTAGCGTTGAATTCGAATGACTTATAATTTTAAAAAATTACTTTAGAAATACAATTTGAACTCCAAAAATAATATAAAATCAAAGAATCCAAAATCTCACCTAACTCGAAACAAAAATGCATGATTCGAAACCGAAAAATAATTTGAATACAAAATACTCAGTACTCGACTCGACTCGATCAAATATCACCCAACACTAAATATAAATCGGAGATGAACAATTCGAGATCCGAGTAAACTCTTGACAATCAACACACAATAATTATTCCAAATCGGAGCAATACGACTCCAACACGACCTAATTAATTAATTGCTAACTCTAATTAGTTGTCTTTTTTTAATACACCGTGGCAGAGTCAGAAATTTATTTTAGTGGTGTCAGTTTATCAATTAGTAAAATTAAATTTAAAATTAAGTTAATTGATTTCAAAAAATAAATGAGCTGAACTAGGATCAAGTTTCAAAACATTTTGTGCGGTCAATAATGAGAAACTAAAAAAAGAATTTAATGGGTTCACATAGATAACAAAAATCACAATAATTGTTATAATATTATTATAATATTAAATTAGGTTTAAGACTTATAAAATTCAATGAGATCATTTCACCCAATATTTTTTATATTCTCTGCTGACTTATATATATAATATATTATTCGTCCAATTACGTCAAAATTTATAAAAAAAAATTTCAAAAAAAAAATTCTTTATAATCTATTTATTTTTATATTATACAACACGGTACTATACAGTAAAAAAATCAACATTCGCTTTTATTGTGCTAAGAAAAATATTGTAACTAAATTGTTTCCAATAGCATGTTGCTGACAGTATACCTAGCTAGAAACAGGGAGCAGTATGGCCTATATATAAATGTTGAAAACTAACATGTCACTAATTAATTAATTTATAAACAGGAATTGTGGTTGGTCAATAATATATTACATCATATCATTTGTACATGACTCCATGTACACCTTTGTTGGATCCCCTATTTTTGGTGTATGTATAGTAAGCCTTTTTAAGATTGCCCGTATAAAAAAAAGATTGCCCGTATAAATGAAAACGACTATTTTAATTGATTAATTTGGTTTGTGTATTTTTGTTTCTTTTCTTGTTGGAGAGTTATTGCCTGTCAGACTTTTTGGTGCCATTTGAGTCTTTTGATGCTTGCATATAATGCATATATTTTTTTTTGTTTTGTATTTATTTTATGCTATTTTGTTACATTTTTTTTTGTTTGAAAATGGAGAGGCTTGTAGATGTAGATGTATGTGCATAGATTAGTAATATCCGGAATCTTTTCTTTTATTATTGTTCTTTTTGAAATTATTGATCAACACATGCAAGAAAAATGCTCCGAAAAATTGTTCAAAATCATTAATCATATAATTTATTAATCATTAATTATTTTCTATACTAACTATAAATACTTATAAATATAAATATAAATTATTTATTTATTTAGTATAAATATTTGTTATGTGCAGATAAATGATATATAAAACATGACGTACAAGAATAATTATTTATTTATTTTTTAGATAAAAATGAAGATGGAATTATTTAATTTTAAATATTCATAAAAAATTCTTCGTTCGAATTTCGAACATCTAACCTCATACAACATTATTTTTTATCACGAAATCAAATACGACTCTCTAAGTTATATTATATAACAAAATAGCTCTTAAAATAATTGACTCCCTAAATTCACTAAATCAAAATAGCTCTCAAAATACCGACTCTCTAAATTCATAAAAGGTTATTTAATTTTTTATCACTAAATCAATTGACTCCATTTAATTCTCAAAAAGCTCTTAAAATGACATAAATTTCTAGTTTTATTCAACGGAAATTTTAAATATCCTATTATTTAATATCATTCAATGAAATATTGACTACTCCACTATCAAGTCAAACTAAAATCTCTTCATTAATGCTGTTAAATTCTCTACATGCATGACACATCTTTTATATCTAGAAGCAAGCTAGAAAGAACAAAATGGTAGAAAAAGGAAAAAAAAAAAATATATCTTGATGCCTTTGATAAACAAGATTTCCATCCACCCACATTTTAAAATTTAATCGGTAAATATTTCAATCCAAAATACTTATAAAAATACACTACCTTTATTCTATATTATATATATATATATATATAACTATTATATTATATATAAAAAGTTAGACGGTCAAAGCGCCTTAGCCGTGAGGAAATTAATGAGCTTAATCAATAAGGTGGGGCTTTTAAAGGGATAAAATCTTTGCATATATATATATATATATACTGACCAATGGCATGTGAAGAGAATTGTAACAAAGAATTTAAGCTACATTTTCACAAAGGGGACCAAGCTTGCCCGGTGCAAAACATGCATGTTCAATTTGGTTCCGTTTAAAAACGAGATAAATTGAAAATAATTCGAAAATAAATTTATTTTTTTGTAAAAAAAATGATAAATTTTGTCCCTCATTTATCTCCGTACCAATATATATATATATATATATATATATATATATATATATATATATATATATATATATATATATATATATATATATATATATATATATATATATATATATATATATATATATATATATATATATATATATATTTTTGCACAATGTAACATGTGTCTTTGGCATGTAGATATTCAACAATAACCTGCTCATTAATTTGTAGTGATTACAATTTAAAAAATATGAAGTAATTATCAATTTAGCAATTTGACTAAAGTGTTATTTAGAACTTATAATTGACAACTGCATACCTAGATATAAATTTTAAATTGCAAGTGTTTTCATGTTAGCAATTATTATTTTTTTCTACAATTACAAAATTGTTAGCACATATAAATTTAAATACAATTAATTTGAGAGAAGGCAGTAAATTGAATGATAATTACTAAAACTACTACATGACAAAAAATAATATCATCTTTTGTAATTTTGAAAATGAAGATGCTCTAAAAGTTATTGCTCAATTATCAAAGGAAAAAAAAAAAAGAAAAAAATCCTTCTGGAATTTAAATATCTTCACGGTCCATTAATTAATCTGTGCTAAGAATTAAAAAACAAAGAAATGAGTTATTAATTTAACGACATAGTTTTTCCTAATTCATGGTTTAATAAAAACGCACAACCTTCAAAATATGTTGCATTAATCCACACAAATAAATCAAACTACTCTACACATTTAACTAGCTATAACAATTGGGTGGAGATTCCTTAACAACTATTATCTTGTCAATCTTGATAATATATTTTCAAATAATTTAAAGAAAAATCTTAAAAATAGAAAAAAAATTTATAAACATATTCTTTAATTTGTAGATCGATTGCGTTGTAAATTTCATATAATTTAAATAATATTTGATACTCCATCAAAAATCATCAAAATTACATGGCATTTACAACGGTTCATATTTAACAGTATTTGATGGAATCTCAAATAACTTTAAATTGCATTAAATTTAAAACACAATCAATCTATAAATTAAAAAATATATTTGTCAACCTTTTTTATTTTTGAGAATTTTTAAAAATTATTTTGAAATTGATTGTCAAAGTTGACAAGATAATAGTTGTCAAAAAACATTTATATATATTTTTTGTTATTGTCACCTGTCTTTGTCTGAATCCCTTAATTAGAAGGCAATATTTTTCCTTAAAAAAGTTGCAATCTAAAAGACATGTTAACCCACCCTAATTTAATACTCATTAATTAATCAACCAAAAGATATAATGATATTATGGAGAAGTCCCAATGGAATTATGATATTATGAACAAGTCCACATACAAATTATCAAGAGATCATAAAATTTTTGATATGTTAAAGAACCATCAACCATCTAACCAAACGGGTTCATTCTTTTTTGAACCCGAATCCGACCCGACCCAATAACAGCCTAATTGAACCTGTTTGTTCTTTCTTTCTTTCTTTCTTTCTTTTTTTTGTGCCTTTTTTTCTGCAATTCTGGCCGTACAGAGGTGGCATTAATTAATTAACAAGTAAAATAATTCAAATAGGCAGCAGCCCGACCAACCATTTATAACACCTGGAATTGCATCTTGTCTATTTTGCACCTCCTTGTCTCTTTGTGCTTGTCTCCCTCCTCCTTATCGGGTCGGATTCGGATCTTATTTTTTAACATCCATTCCTCTCCTGCCTCTCTGACCCAGTCACGCTGACCTCTCTGATTGAAAGATTTTCTACATGGAGAAAAAAAACCTTGGATTGCACATTTGGAATCAGTAAAACTTTGTTCTTTATAAAAACAAGGAGATCTGAACCTGTGTAAGGATAGTTATTAATATTATTATTTTTATATGAGTTTTATTATATATGTTAATAATTTTATATTATATAATATTTTATTATTTAACTTAAATATCATTAATATACATAATAATTTATTTAAATTGAATAATGACAGTACTGTACAAAATAAATTTGTAAGAGTCATTTAAAAATAATAAATGTCGGAGTTAAAATGAATTTTTATTAAAAAAAACTTATTTAACGTATATAATAAAACTGATATCATGGACGAAGATATCAATAAACCGTATTTGTATTTGTGTATCAATTATCAACTCTCCAATGTATCTCTCTCTTGTTTGGCGTTTGGGGTTTTATCGGGTTGCGGATCCAGAAAGGAGGATTTAAGTAATGGATCCAAGAGCGCGATTTTCAAAGAGCCCATACCGGGGATTTCAATGGATTGGAATTTGGAAGGTATGATGCATCGATAACTGCGCACAATTCGGCAATTAAATTAAATTGAGTGGATCAGAGCAGAGAGAATCGACTTTATTTAATGGAGAAATCAAAATCTGTATTTTCCAATTTTCTTTCTTTCTTCAATCTTTTTGTTGCTGGATTAGGAGAATGATTTAGGCATGATTGTTGTAGGGATGATGATTCAATCAGAGCCGTGCATCTGCGTCGAGATTCGTGCTCAGTTACACACATACCAAAATGAAACAAACAACTTGGATATAAATACGATGTGTACCAGTACGATCTTAGAATAAATATGATACAAATCTGTGTCGAACCATCAATGCATGTCGTACAATTGTACAAATTGAACAGAACCAAACTGTTTTTTTTTTCTTTCCTTTTTTTTCTTTCAATTTGTCTCAAGCGTATTATACTCCTTGCATGCCAATTATTATAAAAAAAAAAAGGGTTGCTTTTGACCGATTTTTTTATTACAAAAATTATTATTCGAAATTAAATAAATAATAAAATTGCATAAAAAAATTATAAATATCTAAATCTGACTCGTGATTTGAGATTTTTCGGTCCAAGAGATGGATTTTAAAATCCGTTCTTAATAAAATATTATTTTATATAAAAAAATTTTAACACAATACTCGGTATGATTTAGAGACGGATTTTAAAATTTTGGTCATCTTAAATTTATAATTTTTTTATATATTTTTTATTTATTTAATTTTAAATATATTTTTTAAATAAAAAAATTGTAATTTTGATATGGATATCCAATTTGAAACAAACAACTTCAAATCAGATAAATCGTACAATGATTTTGTACCATTCAAAATCCGAGTTGTTCATGTTTAATTTAAGGAGGATTAAATTAAACCATTGGATTTATAACAGATGAGATCAGAAGGTATGATCCATAAATTTGAAATATGATTGTTTGGAGAAAATGATTTCATTGAGATATTTTTGGGCCATTGAATCAAATAATTTGGTGAGATATGATAGGAAAACCTTCTTGTCAAGTAAAGGAAAATAGAACAAAAAATGTTAATTAATTATATCAACATTATTTATTGATCAATTAATATTAATTTCTCTTTTTTCCCCTAATTGTTATTCATAAGAATCAGTATTTAGTACGGTGATTGATGCAATAATTTTTGTAGAAAGGTCATATATTTTTCGTATTGAAAAACATATCATTTATGGATATTTAAAGTTAAAATTTTGACCTTCATTGTGTCTAAAAAAGTTTATTATTTGTATTCTCTAACATCATTCTTGATTTACATATAACTAGAGTTGTTTTCTAGACTATCCCAAGAAGAAAATATCTATGGAAGAAAACATATTTTTAATAATTTCAATTTATATGAAAATTAAATTCCGATTCAGAAACTTTGGGTCCACATATTTTTTTTTTCAAATGCTAATCATGTATATAATTATAAAGAATATAATTAATCTCATGTTAATTGATACAGAACAACACAAAAAATATATTTGTTTTAAAAGTTATATTGCATCTTAGGTCCATCAAATACATATTAAAAATAAATAACTCATGAACTATGTTATCAAAATAATTGAGGCTAGTGAACAGAACCAAATAGATGAAAAAATTGGTGTTATGATATGATTAAAAAAGTTAAGAGACTTAACTCTCTTGATTAATAATTTAATATAGTAGTATAAATTAGAGATGAGCGTGTTGTGTTGAACCCAATTTACACAAATACGATACAATTTCAGAGGATCCGTAACACAACGAGCTCGAATCCTCTGAATTGTGTAGCTACTCTAAGGGATAAAATGAATAAAAATTACACACAACTACTATAACGATCACTATAACGAACAACATTGAGATTCGTCTGAAAAAACTTTATAAATTTTTTTTTATTCAATATAAATGAAAATACTACATAAAATGTAAATTTTCAATACACACAACTCATTGTAGTTTAAGTCTTGATATGATGGATATAAATACAAGTCTCAAATCTAATTTAGTAGTTACAAGCCCAATCATTTCTTGACAAATAGATGAATTATTGCTAAAAGCCCATTATTGTGCAAGCCCAAATCAATGCAAAAAAAAAATTACTCTTGAAAATAATTGATTTGATTTGATTGATCTAACTCTTAAGCAATTATTCTTAAACTCATGATGTTACTTTTTATTGCCTATATGAATAATATATATCTATTTTTTGTTTCCTAGTGGTAATAGCCCACTATTGGTATTGTTGTGTCATTCATAGCAAGCAAGAATTTCTCTGCCAATTACAACACTAGATATGAAATCTATAAGATTTTCCACCAAATAATATAAGTTAGGTCTCTGATGATATCTCCACTAACTACCATGACTGTGTTGAAAAATCACTGGTACATACTTTTCCTTCCAAAAAAAATCACTGTATATACTTTTTCCTTCCTCTTTCTTTCCCTAGAAAAAAAGTTTTTTTTAAAATAAAGTTGAAAGTCAAAATCAATTAAATTTAAATATTTATAAAAAAAGTATTCAAAGATTTTTTTAAAAAAAGTTTTTTTTATTTTTCTTTTATTGGTTTTCTTGTTTGGAATGCATCATGAAAGATGATATTTGTGTTATTGTACATTAACCTCATTTGAACCCATGGGTTTAAATAAAATTTAAATAAAATTGTATGGAGGGGCGGATGCAAAATCTTTTCTAATGGGGATCAATTATTTACTATTTAAAATTATATGGTTATTAATTTGATATTATTCATTATTTTGTAAGTATGGGGGGTCAAAGTTGAAAATTTTAACACAAAATATGAGGGTCAAATTAGCTATATTTAACAAAATCTCTCAAATTATAATTAAAAAAATCAATACACAAATTAGCAATTTTTTTAAAAAAATATTTATTTCAAATAAATCAGTCTCTGATTGTATAGATAATTTTTTTTTTACTCTAAAAGGTAAATTTTTGTTAAGCAACATATTCTTATTTCATCAGTAGTAAACTTATAATCCAGCACTTGGAAATTTGTTGGTGTTTGAGTCAAATTGGATATCATTAGCATTTTTTTAAAATAATTAAAAAAGTTAAAAAAAAAACAAAACATTTTAGATCCTCGGCATTCTAACACCTTGCAAGGAAATTAAATAATTGTAAATATTTTAGCCAATCAAATCATGAATGCACTTGCTTGACAAGTACATAAATAAATAAATAAATCTTATAGCAACTAGCAAACACATGAAATGATGTCGATCATGGTGCAATTTTCAACGACTTTGATCAAAATAAGCACAAAAGTAGAAATTGACACAACATTGGTGGAAAGAGAGAGAGTATGTGTGATCCAGTCATTCAAATTTTGATTGGCTAGCTATTTTAGTTGTTAATAAAATTAAATCAATTCTAGAAGATATGAAATAAAGCATATAAAATAGAAAATTAAGAATTAAAAAAATAAATATTCCATGTAATATAAATACTCAATACTGATTTTTATTGTTTTGAAAGTATATTACCAACTTTTTCAAAAAAAATAAGAAGTCTTAAATCATAAATGTTTTATATATTGTAATATAGATTTTTATATCTAATATTTTTTTCAATAGTGGATTGACTGTGTTGGATGAGTCACTGCCACATATCATGTTGTTTAAGAAAGTGATTATCAAAATTTAAATTTAATATTTAATATTTTTCAGTAGCGGATTGTAATATTACTAATAACATATTTGTACGTTGTGAAATTGATCTAAATCTGACCAAAAGAAAATAATATTTAGATGAAAAGCAAAACAATAAATGAGAGATGATCACCGACCACAAAGGCACAAAATTACATATTATTCAAATTAATATTTTATTAATCGTATTTTTATTTTTCTGAATAATATGAAAATAGTATTCTTCGGTGTACTATTTTAATAACATTATTTTTTTATTATTCTATTTTTATTATTTTAAAAGTATTTTAATGCTATTATTTGATTTGTCAAACGTATCCTTTAAAATGAATAAACAGGTAGATATATAGGCAGGAATATATAAAATAAAACTAGGGTGAATTTAAGCTCACTAAGGTCATTGATGAGTTTAACTTAAAAAATTATTGAAACAATTTCAAACGATAAATCCAAATTGCTTAACAAATTTTTTATATTAAAATCTTATAGGGTACCGAAATTTTTTACTTTTAGAATTTTTCTAACTAATTTTTTTAGATTTTCTAAGATGACTGTAAAAGAATAAAATAAAGAATACGAAAATAGATTATTTTCAAAAATACGAAATAAATATTTAAAAAACTCTAAAAATAAAAAAAATTAATACCCTTAAAATTTTAATAGAAAATAATTATTAAACAACTTAAATTTAAAAATTTAAATCAATTCGATAAATTTTAAATTAAACTCTTCAATCCTCTCGTAATAAATTTAAACTTCCACCAACTTTAATCGAAATATATATACTATATAAAATAAAATGAGAAGCTTTATGAAGTAGGTACTTAAATAGCTAGGCAATTGCATTTGCTAATGTCTCCCTTGTTTGTTGCTAGTGGGCCAGGTCCCTCCAATTTGGTGATTGGATAGAAATGGGGATTGAACTCATGAATTCTTTTTTCATATTTATTTCCATAAGTATTGAGCTCATGATTATTTTAATTGAGAGGTCACGTGCGCTCAATTGTCTGTATCAGATGTCAGGTATATATATTAACTTTGTAATAGAAAATATGTTTGATTTTTTTTTCCACTTTTGGGAATAAATTACAAGGCAACTAAGAACATAAAATTATAAAATAATTGATTACTACAACGTCTTTAAATGCTGCATCTTGTTACTTTAAATAGATATCAAATACAAAAATTAATGGGCTCCAAATTCAGAAAGAAAGCACCAAGAATTATACGCATATTTTGAAGCAGATTAAAATAGTTTAATTGCAATTTCATTGGACTGAGATGTTATAGAAATAAATTTGCATTAGATGAAAATAAAATTTGTAACTGTCCAGAGTTATTGAGATGATATTATGATTGGTCTCTTAAATAGAAAGATTGGAAAATGTAATAGTCGTTGCTTTGTATGGAGAAAACTCAAATAGTCAGATAAAAGATCTATGAATATGTAATGTTTCGTACAAAGAAGAAGATATAGAAAATGATCTTACTAAACTATATTACTATATTTTATTTTTGTTACCAAAATAATATTAATAGTAGAGAAAATCAAAGAAAATAGTAAAATAAAATCATCATAATCATCATTATTATTTATCAGAATTATTTTTATCTCATTGTTGTCATTATTATCATTTATTAAAATGCTCATAAAATAAGTAAAATAACCTCAAACACACGCGCATATCCTCAAGCATGCTCTTTATATTATTATCAATTCATCATCGATAAAAAGCGGAGTGAAATAACGTGATATTCAGCAACAAGTAGATGACTAGATGCCAAGTCAATACACGGCATGCAATTGTTTCTTTTTTCTTCCTTCAATCTACTTTTTTAGTCTTGTCGCACTAGTGATCTTGACTCTTAATTCTTATCTTAATTCTTAAATGAGTGAATTTCCTCTTAGTATCCGAGCAATTGATGAGCAATTAAATTGCATTGAGATCCATTCTGATTTAGTGGTTGAGAATTGTGTCACACCACAATGGAGATGTCTGAAGCCCGATTTAATTAAGGGTAATGATAATGGAATAGAGGATTGAAAAAATAGGAGATATAAAAAAGTACAAGTACACAATCTATAATACAACAAAAACAAAAACAAAATTTATACTCATCAAAATATATATCAGATATAACAAAAAAATACCTTAATTTGAAATTGTGGTCATTGCATAGGTGAAATTAATGGATAAATGCAAAATTAGATAATAGTTAAAGTGTGTGTGTATATAAAAATAAAGAGATAGTATATGACAGACTTAGGTATTAACAAGCAAATATGAAATCAGATAAAATTTGAATTTATTATTCATAGGCTAAAAACTAAGCCGAAATAATAGTGTCAAACACTTTAGGCTATCATGTGAAAACATTAATTAGGTTATCTAAGAAATATCTTTTCGGGAGAATTAATATTTGATCTAATGATAAAATCAATATTTTCTGTATAAAAGATTACAAATTTAAAATTCAAATTGAGGGTTCTTTATTAATATTTTTTTAATTAAGCACAAGAAAATTTTGTTTTTTAAGATTGAGTGATACAGATCCTTCAAGTATTACAAATGCGTTACTTTTAAGACCATCAATATTAAATTGCTTAAACAAACAGTAGAACTTTTAGCGTTGCTTCTCCATTAAAAAGAATCTGATTTAGAAGAACAAAGTACAAATGCAAAAATTAATTGTTCAGAACTCTTCAATCTTCACTTGTACACTTACAAGTTGCCTTCTGAAAGAGATACAAAGCGAATAATTAATAATAGTTGTGTTTATTTCTGAAAAAAATAATAATAGTTTCTGTTACAATTATATGAGGATTACAAGCAATAATAAATAAATTTGGGTGTGTGTACATATATATATATATGTGTGTGTGTGTACGAATAAAATTACGGTGCCCCTGATTCAAAAACCTATCAAATTGATCTCAAACGAAAAATCTAAGTTGTTCAAAAAATTCTTCATATCAAAATCTTGTAAGATACCAAAAATTTCTATTTTTAAGATTTTTTTAAAAATAACAACAACAATAATAATAATAATAAAATAATAAATTTTTACATATAAAAATATGTCATTTTAAAAAAATATGAAACAAATAGTTAAAAAACTCTAAAAATAGAAAAAAAAAATAGTATTCTACAAGATTTTAATATGAAAAATTTATTGAGTAACTTGAATTTTTCGTTTGAAATCGATTTAATAGGTTTTTGAGTTAAAAAATACCGAAGGACCCCGTGCTCTTAGAACACCATACTTTTACTCATATATATATATAGAGTAAAGATTGCGTGAGCTTAACTTAAAAAATGATCGAAACGATTTCAAACAATAAATCCGAGTAGCTCAACAAATTCTTCTTATTAAAATCTCCTGGGATGTCAAAAATTTCTATTTTTAAAATTTTTTAACTCTTTTTTTTCAAATTTTTGAAAATGATTCTAAAATAATAATAAAATAATGAATGTTTTTATATATGAAAAAGTCACTTTCAAAAAAAATTGAAAAAAAACAGTTAGAAAATTCTAAAAATAGAAAATTTTAGTATCCTACGATATTTTGATATGAAGAATTTATTGAGCAACTTGAATTTATCGTCTAAAATTGATTCGATAAGTTTTTGAGTTAAGTTCACCAAAGGTTCTTAGTGAGCTTAAGTTCACACTAGCTTTACTCTCTCTCTCTCTCTCTATATATATATAGATGAAGGTTAAAATACAACGTGTTGGACAGATGAATTTGTACAACGGCTCAAAATCTCATATTGGGAGCAAAAAATGATTGATCCGAGCTGTTCAATATAATCTTCATATTAAAATCTTATAGAATACTAAAATTTATATTTTTTAGAATTTTTTTGCTATTTTTTCGGATGAAAAGAAAATCAATTGATTTGAGGATTTTGAAGCATTAATAAAAACGATTTTCTCTCCATCCAAAAAAATATCAAAAAATTCTAAAAAATTTAAAATTTTGTATTCCACAAAATTATATCGTATTTTAATATGAAAAAATCAATCATTTTTAATTCTAAATATGAAATTTTAAACTGCTATATATATTCATTTATATAATACATCACATTAAGACTTTTACTCTTATCATCTATCTAAATAAAATATAAAACTAAGACTATTTTGTACTTATTAATTTATACATATCCCATCATGTCCTTTTCTGTAGTGACCCCTTTACCGTCCCTACTTCATATTAAATGTGATAACATCTTTTCAGAACCCTAAAAAATAATAAAACCACAAAAGTTTTCACCACCAGTAAACTAATAAAGTTTTATTTCTTAATTCTGAGTCACACACCTAAACACTTTGCTACTTACTTTTACATGCTACTTTACATTCTATTAATATTTATTATTTCTGATTCAATCTCTTCCATCTTGAACAAATCTTCTTTTAAGCTTATCCATTCTCCCTATAAACTAAATTAGCTGACATTCTACACACAAAAAAATTCAATAAAAAGGGGAAAACACATAGTTAAAAAATTCTTTCTCTAAATTAACAATTTATAAATTATAAACTTAACACAATGATAATAAAATTCATCTTTCTATGAAGAGATGTAGATTCAAATTTTTATTTTAAACATCTGGACCATGCGAGAGTCCTTATTTAAAAAAAAGTAACGAATTATCCTTTCAAATCTTGAATTTCTTTATCAATTTTGATCCATAAATTAGACCTCTCTTCTCATAAGTTGAAGTAATCCAACGCAAGAATTAATTCACCTAAATGAATAATAAGTAATTTAGCTACTTTAGAAGATAAAATATTAGGGTTACATTACCAATAACAATTTTAGGGTTACAACATAAACAATAATAATAACAAAATAGTGGTGGCAGTAAAAGTAATAATAAAAAAAGTAGAACGGTAACATTACCAATAAAATAAAATAATTAAATAACAATAGCCCCCTATTCCCATGGAATTGTAGGGATTTTATTTATTTATTTTTTCAATGAGCCGAACATGTCCTTAGCACCTTACACATAGATCCTTGATAATTTGTCGTGGTCTTTTTGTTGGAGATGCCTCACAAATGATTGCGACATTTCCCTGCTTTGATAAAGTACCTTTTCCCAATTCTAAAATCGACTAGTTCGGACTGTTTAAAATCGCACAAATTTTGTGCTGTGTGGGCTTGAATTGGTGCAGATATGGACCCGTTTAAGCTATCAGTTATCAATCACAAACTCAAAAAGAAGAAGAGAACAATTGACACGTATGTAATAGCATATGTGGAAAGCTTCCAACGAGGTACCAAGAAATTGCAAATGCCAATATATTCTATTCTCCTCCCATATATTTTTATATATATTTTTTCTTAGATAGATCCTGATTACAGTACATAACGCAATAATTTAACGACAAAGAAAGAAGCCAGGTCTTTGTCTCGTCCGTACAGAAGATCAGATATGCGATCTTATTATGCGTTGCAATGGTGATATAAAATATTCTATTATACAAAATTGATTAATCGAGGGAGAAAATTATATATTTGAAATAACTTTAAATTTGTCGGTGAAGGTCTTTTACCATGTCTCGATTTTAAGATGTTGATTGGATGCTTTGCTTATAGCCGTCAATTAAAAAAATCTGACTGTTTTGGATCTATATCTTTTTGTCAAAGGATCTATGCAACTTGTAGTCTTTAAATATTAACATATTTTAAACTCTTTATATAAAACCTTTTAACTAAGTGTGACACGGAGAATCATTATAATAAATATCAGCCTCAATACCCTTTGCTGAAGTTGTAGTTTTGTTGTTTATATTCAATTGTTATATGTATGTATGACATACATACATACACAACAACCACCACAACAACAGCAACAATTAAACAGAATGTATTAAATTATAATAATACGCTACATGAGAAAAAAATGTACCTAAATGACAACAAAGAAAGACTATATGAAGCGACAAATTCCCTGCTAATAAGCATTAGAAATGGCACGTCATTTTGTGCCCCACTTGCCTAGCACATGGCCGTACCAAAAAGGAACCGATTGTGAGAAGAAAAAAAAAGAAAGAAGGAAAAGCAAAAACGACGAACAGCATTAAGCAAACACAAAAGGCTTGTGTATATAAATCCATACCACCTTATTCCCCCTCCCCCCCTGGCCATTTCCATCCTAAAATCCTCTTATCAAAAAACTAAACCAAAACCATGTTCAATCCATCTATGAAGACAGCAATGGAGCTGCTCTTCGACTGGCGATCAGCTAGCTCTCTCTTCGCCACGCTCATGCTCCTCAACACTTTATCATCCTATATCCCTGTCGAGGTTCGCATGTTCGCCACGAAGATCTTAACCCGTATTTTCACCTATTACAAACCCACCGCCACCATCATCATAGAAGACACCGATGCCTTGGCTGGTGCCAATGACCTGTACGACTCCGCACAGCTGTACCTTGGCACACACTGCCTCTCTGACTCCCGTACCGTGCGGCTCTTCAAGCCCTGCAATGCTGCCTCTCCATTCGCTTCCCTTCCTGACTCGCATACCGTACACGATACTTTTAGCGGAGTTCCGATGAAGTGGACCTCTCAGATGCACGAGCGGCCGGAATCAGGGTCAGGCCGCTTCAGAAATCATGGCATTGACAATGGCTCAGACCGCCGCTCCTTGATACTTGTATTTCACCAAAAGTACCGTAACTTGGTGCATGATTTTTATATACCTCATATACTTCAGGAGGCAGCGAGGCTGAAGATCAAATCGAGGGAGAGAAAGCTGTATACAAACCGCCCTAGCTTTCCAGGAGATGATATTCACAGAAGCTGGTCGAGCCGTACCTTCTCCCACCCATCAAATTTTGACACCCTTGCACTCGACCCAACCTTGCGAGAGGAGATTCGTACCGATCTGTTCCGTTTTGTCAGCCGAAAGGATCATTACATGCGGGTTGGTCGGGCATGGAAGCGCGGGTAATCAAAATTTACAGATACTACCTATAATTTATGGCCATAACAATTTTGAGTAACTATTTGGTCAATTTCTTAAAATGGCACTTGAAGATGTTAGCGCAAACTAATCTTCATAGGCTCTGTAGTGAGCATGGCTGAATATTTGAATTTCAAACAATTCAGACTTCCTTTCGAGGTTTCAATTTTACAATTTCATTTAAATAATTCTTCAAAAAGTTTTTCCTTAAAATAGTGAGTGATACTTTTTCATTTTTTTCATTTGTAATCATGAGTGATTTTTCTATTTACCAAACAAAACTATTTTGGATCCCAGTTTTCAAGTATAAATTGCATGGGTTGTGATGCCTTTCAAATAAAATTTGTTATTCAACATTCTTGTACAAACTTTAAGTCGGGTAATATTCTTGATTAACACATACATCTTAATTGCTTAAAGGTACCTCTTATATGGGCCACCTGGGACAGGCAAGACCAGCCTTGTTGCGGCAATAGCAAACCTGCTCGAGTTTGATCTGTACGACTTGGAGCTAACAGCCGTCCATACAAATTCTCAACTGCGACGTCTCCTCGTCTCAACCACCCCCAAATCGGTCATTGTTATAGAAGACATTGACTGTGCTCTCGACCTCTCAGATCGAAAGAGAAAGAGGACGGAAGAAGATCAAGAGGAGAGCACGGCGGGCTGGGTCCGCAACACATCATCATACCCTAGAGAGGCCTTAAACCTCTCCGGTGTGTTGAATTTTGTGGATGGTCTATGGTCATCATGCGTCGGTGAGAGATTGATGATTTTCACTACGAACCATCCTGATCGGCTTGACCCAGCTTTGTTAAGGCCTGGCCGCATGGATAAGAAGATTGAGCTTGGATATTGTGGTGCAGCAGCATTTCGAACGCTAGTTAAGAACTACCTCTGTCTTGCGGAGGAGGAAATGATGAGGATAGGCACCATGGCTGAAATTGAGAGGTTGCTCGGAGATGTAGAGGTGACACCAGCTGAGGTGGCTGAGGTGTTTATGGGGTGTGATGGGGCATCAGCTGATGCAGCTTTGGATAAGTTGGTGGTGGAACTTCGTCAGAAGAAGTTGTCGCCTACATTGGAGCAGGCGGCAGCCGCAGTTAGGACTGAGAAAGGCAGTTGAAAAAAAGAAACAGTGAGAGCTGGAAGTAGTATGGAACAATTAGCTGTAATTCCTACGGGATTTTTGAGAAACAATTCGTAATAAAGATTAGGGAAATTCCTCAGATGTCCTATTCACTTTGAACTATAACTATACAGAACTGTTACTGCAAAGTACATTCTGCTTTAGAATTAAAATTAAAAGGTGACTATAGAATTAATTGTAATTAAAGAATCCTTATATTGAGAATGACATCTACATATATAGTCAATAATAATGAGACCCCGAGAAGAGGGATTTGCCCTGCAAATTACATCTTAAAAAACACTAAACTATTTCATGAACTATAGTAGCACAAAAAAAAAAAAATCAAGCATACATTTGCCTCCAGTCTGACCTTGTATCAGATAAGGCAAGTACCCATTAATAATCAAGTAAAAACATATAAAAGTTCAGCACAACAAAAAGACTAAATACATTAGTTTCTGATATTTAGAAATTCTGCAAAAAAATAGAAGCTGTTTCTCTTACAACTCAAAGAAATGACTTAAAAGCAGAAAAACAAAAGATATCTAATAAACTGCAAGAATGCAAGATTTGAGTATGTTATGCAATACAAATAAAAGAAAACAAAGAACATTTTTGTAAACAACCAAAAGTTTAGGCCCATTCAAAACTCCAGAATGACATATAAAAAAAAATGGTACCAATTAACTTGTAGGAATCTATAAGAAAAAAAATGAAAAAAAATTCTGTTTTTTCAACATATACTGATTGAAAATGCTCTGAATTTTCTTTTTGTTTTTTTAAGTTTAACCTTCTAGCTTCTTTGATATAGTCAATAAGGCAAGACAGAAGGAATACAGATGAGTTGTGAGTTTCATTGATAGATTGCTTTGTCAATTGCTATGAATAATGATATCAGAAAAAAATATTATATTTGCAATAGCACATAAGTTGGGCCTAGAAAAGCGAAAACCAAATTACTCAAGCCAGAGCAAAATGTTCCGCTAAAAAGCTTGGAAGGAGTATATCAACTTATTTCAGTTCCTCAGGGATTACCCATTCTTTGAAGTAACAATATACAAGAAATCCTACAAACAACCAGCATTGGTACAATACCAGTGCAGATATATAAAACTATAGGAAAAGAAACATAGAGGAACATTAGCTGAAAACAAAGATACCCTTGGTAAACAGAAAACAGCATGACCTCTTTAGCCAAATAACAGGACACAAAATCAATTTAGAATAGTAAATGGCTTTGCAATGCAATGTAACAGATCCGTCTCTTTCCACTAAGATGAAAAATGCTACAAAGGAGAAGGAAGCTCAAGTGATAAAAATTTTCCATCATGGATGCTTTTTCCATAATTAAGAAACATATTAGAAAAAATGGAAGCTTCCAAAAATGAAATACAAAGTTCCACAGAATTTAATGCTCTACCAATTAATGCCTCACCACTGCTACATACTTCAGTACGATAAAATGTGCGGTACCAACTTAATCAATTTGTACCTTTATATATCGATGACCAAATACACTTTCGAAAGATCATGGTAATATGAATGGTTCCCTATCAAATTACTAATTAGTAATTGCTGAACACCATGCTACCTATCATGTTTTTCAGATTTACTAAAATTATGGTACCTGTATATACAAATACCAACATTACCAAATATAATTTGCTGCCATATTTTATTACGGCAATATATTATATATATATATTGCAAAAGTGCAATCTAGTTGGATTCAAAATGTATTCAAAGTTAAGAAATTCCTCATTGTATTGATCTACTAATTAATGACAATCCAACTACCAGAGTACTCATTGAGCATAAAAATCAAATTGGAACCGAAACTGATTTGTAACAATGTATCTGTTCTTGGTTTGGCCAATATACCTTCGAAATGTACTACAACCCCCAAAAAAACCAAAAATAATTAAAAACTTGCACAAATAATAAGAAAAGGTTAGGTGAAATCAGAGAAAAGAAATTGCTGGTGTATTATCCTTACATGGTGCAGGCACCAGCCCTTTTTTGCTAACTTGCTTCCAACTAAGGAAACAAATTATAAATTGACCAAAACTAGCCAATAGGGCATATTTCTAAAGATGAACAAAAGGGAAGTAGGCCTATTATCAAAATAAGCCTGCTGAATTCCCTTAGTCAGTTTTGACCTTAAAAATTAAACCAGTTTTCTCATCTCCAATCTGCTTCTTCCAAAACCAGTGCAATGAATATGCTAAATTTGCATCAAATTCATTGTGTTTCCTTGATCTAAGGAAATAATGCTCCATAAGATCTATACTCCGAGCATATATTTTCTATATGAGAAACGCCTACATTTTGGGTGTAGAATGTTTATTACATTATTAAACTTGAGAGGATAAAACAATGAGCATATATAATTCAAGAGGTAATTCGAAATTCTGTATTGCTATTCTATCTGAAATATCGGGTAATAGATTATAAAGAATAATGTTTATTTGTAATGCCAAACTAAATATATTAGGAAGCAACAGAGAAGGCATGTAATACAACACAAGAAATAAGCAAACAAATATTATCAAACCAAAAGGAAAGAATTAGTAAGAGAAGTGTTAATAACATTAGAAAAAAAAAATCTATTAAGAAATATGAAATGGATAGTCTGCATAAAGGAAATGCAACATCTCTCTGAATACCAATTACTTTTCTATTATTGACAAAATGCAAAATAGGACTAAATGAAAAGGGCTTCAATCTATCATGAGAGCATGTAGAAATTAAATTTAATTACATTAAGACCTAAAAGAATTTCTGCCACAATAAATGGTAATTAACTATGACAATGTTGTTTAGAGTACCAATTTAATTAACAACTAAACAAACAAATCAATTGCATGCTTTGTGCAATTTCAGAGTGCACTATTTCTAGCTTATTCAAAAATCTTTATTTGATGCAAAGAAAAGGGAAATAACAGAATGTAATGAACAGAGATCATAAAAAACCAACATCTATATTATCCCTTTCATACCTATCATTTTATCAACTCTTATTCTGTCTCTTCTATCAGATGCGACACTCTTTCTTCATTGCTACTCAAACCATCCTTGTCAGCTGGGATCAAGCCCCCATGACCAGGAAGCAAAGAATAGTTCAGACTTCACAACAATTACATGAGAATTTTGAAATTCACAAGTTCATTACTTTAAAATTGGTGTCTAAAGTTCAGACTCTCAAGGATCCACTCAATTAAAGGTGAAAAAGGAGGCATAGCAGAAAGGGAGAAAATGGAAGTGGCAGTCATGGTTGAAGGCGCCGGAACAGTTACAATGGTGCACAGTTTGGTAACTGGTTAGGCTTTGGGAAAGATAGGAAAGAAGAGAGGGAGAGAACCTGAAAGATCGGAGAGAAGCAGCGGGGGAGAGGAGGTGCGCGCGCTGTAGTTGGCGAGTGTAAAAGGGGAGAAGAAGAAGAAGAAGAAGAGGAAGCACGGAGAGGAAGGTGCGAGAAACAAAAGTCTCTACTCTCTCGAAAGAACAGGCGCTGCGCTGATCGAATTCACATCCTCCGTACTACTACACCTACAATGGGCAAAAATACCCAAACAAAGGTTCTCACGCACGCGAATATCGATGCTGCCCGTTACAATGTCAGATACAGTAATCGTGTGTAATCTAATTTCTGCCCACTTCATCTTATGAACATAAGTAGCTGCCCACTCCAGTGAGTATGAACTGCACTGACCAGGATTCATGACGACAAATCGAATATAATATCCACCGAATTATATTTCACTTATGACTTATTCATGAAAATAAAATCGAATATTATAATTTTTATGCGTACAAAGGAAATAATACAAATGAGATCCATTTTTATTTAAGGCAATGATTTAGTTTAAATTTTAAAAATAAAAAAAATGATGGAGAAACTAAAAAGTAAAGCTTTTGAATCCTTTTTTTTAGATGACAGAGTTGGTAGTTTAAATTAGTTTAATTAAATTGACATTAGATGCTACAAAACGGTGACATTATGACTCAAAAATATGAAACAAGTCCATAATCATTTTTCTGAAAATAAAGTCAAACTATATCTGGGAGAATTAGATTGAATTGGATCCATATGTGCTATTCTTTCAATTCAGAAAGTAATATTATATTATTTAAATTTAAATTGTTGAATTGAAATAATTACCCAATTCGATCTGAATCGAAATTTATGAGACCTTTTACAAATATATAATCTATTCATATTAATTCAAGGGTTCAGATTAAAATAATAATTTTATTTTCTATTTGAAAAATAGGCAATTAAAACTGGACTATAATTTGGGTAGAACCTTTTCTCTTGCTTGGGCTGGTAGCGTTAGTCTGGGTCAATTAAATTCTCTTATTTTTTCTTCTGAACTTAGTACAAAAATGGGCTGAATCTAAATCTTTTATGGGCTGATCTTAAGTTTTTGTTCTCATTTATTTTTCGGGTGATTGGAATGCCTTCCTGCTGGAAAAAAAAAAAGAGAGGGAATTCTCAATTATTATCTTAATAATTTAGATAATTAATTTTTAAAAAAATTTAAAAATTCAAAAATAGAAAAAAAATTGACAAATATATTTTATAATTTATAAATTATTATATTTCAAATTTTATATAATTTAAAATTATTTAATATTTCATTAAAAACCGTTAAATATAACATGTCATAAATATTATGTCTTTTTGATATTTTTTAATAGAGTATTAAATAATATTTAATTTATATAAAATTTAAAAATATTATCTGAGTTATAAGTTAAAAAAATATATTTAAATAATTTTTTTCTAGAAGTTAAAAAAGCACTGAGGTGATTGGGGAGGGCCTAGGTTGGGGTAGGGTATAGGAAATCGTGCCAATAGGCGGTACAGGTACGATGTAACCCTTTTGAAATTTTGAAAATTTTATTTTCTTTTCTGAAATTTTTTGCAATTGGGATATGTGGAATGTGATGAGTGATGACCAATAAAGTTTAAGAAAATGTGTAACGGGTCAAAACTATGACTTGTCATTGGGAAATCAATTTGATTGAGACTATATATTTTAAAATTCCTCGTTAATTTTGTTGGACATTGTAATTGGGAAATGGCTAAGTAACACATTATAAAAGCAAAATTGTTACACAAAATTTTCAAATTTTAATCTAATTCAACTTTAAAAACTTTCAAAATTATTAAAAAAAATCAAATAATAATTTGGTCGGAATGAAAAGTACCAATTGTTTTGAGCTCGATTGTATTACGTGAGTATATTTTTATAAGCTAATTTTCAAATCATGATAATAACTCATCTTAACTTTTTGTTTTGTCTATTATCCTTCTAATTTTTAATTTGTGACAATTACTCTACCATTGTTAACTTCATTTAACACTATTAACTCATGCAACTATAAAATTCTTACCATCCACTCAACATGTGTTTATTGAAGAAGAATTCATATAGGTCTCATTAATTTTTTTTTCTTGATTGTTTTTAAACTGTTTAAGTAAATAAAGTTGTTTTGTAACGTGTAATTTACGTAACTTCTATACAATAGAACAACAAAAAAAATAAAATCTGCTACTTCCAAACTAAAAAAATTCCATAATAAAAAAAATTAGAATTTCCTTTCTATAATAAGAGAGCGTCTTCAATTGAAAAAAAAAATAACAAAAGGAAAGAATATGAGACAACTAATCTAAATAATAATTTTTCACTGACTAATCTTTAATCTCAGTAGGTAAACAATTAAACAGGCCAAACAAAAATCTTCCAACTCTGCTCTTTATAAACCCCACAAATTTCCTTCCATCATTAAAATCTCTCCTCTTCAATTCTCTCGCTCAATAAAAATCCGAATTGAGCAAATGATGATGATGCATCCATCGTTCCGACCCGCAATGGAGATGCTCCTAGACTGGCGATCAATGAGCTCCCTCTTCGCCGCCTTGATGCTCCTCAGTTCCCTCCACACCTACATCCCCTTGGAAGTTCGCATCCTCGCACGCAAGCTCTTCCACCGCATCTTCGCCCGGCTCAAACCCACTGCCGCCGTCATCATCGACGAGTACGACACCTTATCTGGCTCCAATGATCTCTATGACTCAACCCAGCTCTACCTCGGCACCCGCTGCATCTCCAAGTCCCCTTCCGTGCGCCTCTTCAGACCCCGTAACACGGCATCTGCTGCCATCGTCGCGTCCCTCCCCGATTCCCAGACCGTACACGATATATTCCAAGGAGTCCTTATGAAGTGGAACTCCCGCAAGGTTGAGCAGTCGGCTTCAGGTGCAGGTCGCAGTCACAACATGTACAATCCTCGAGGAGGAGGCGGTGGGGAATGCCGGTCATTGGAGCTTGTGTTTCATCCGCGGCACCGTGACCTGGTGCACAAGTTTTATATACCCCATGTGATCCAGGAGGCGGCGAGAATGAGGTACAAGTCAAGGGAGAGACGGCTGTACACGAATCGTCCTTCCTATCCCGGAGACGATAGCCACCGGCTCTGGTCCAGTCATACCTTCTCACATCCATCGAACTTCGACACTCTGGCACTTGATCCGGTATTGCGGGATGAGATTCGAGATGATCTGCTTCGATTTATCGGCCGGAAGGATCATTACATGCGCGTCGGCCGGGCATGGAAGCGAGGGTATTTACTACTTACACAATTTTATTGCAATTTTAATTTTGGTTTTGACAGCTACAACTTACAAGCCCGCTAGACCATTAATTTCTTAATTTACAACATCCTGACTTTTTTCCTCCATGATTGATTTAAAAAGCCTTATCTAGGTTGATCTAATTTGTATTTAAGTGCTTCTCAACTTTAATCTACATAAAGAAAATTATTCCTCGTGGCAGTCGATCAGAGTTCTTGGAGCTTTGTTTATTAACTTAAAGTTGTACGGCTATAATAATTTTCAAGGCTTTATGGCTTTATGTATATAATAATTTGTGTAATAATAGTTGGTAGTATTTTATTGTAAAAAGTAATGGCGGTATTCTGATTTCTCAAAGAAAACAAATTGATTTTTGTCTTATATTAAGTAGTGTAGTATGTTAATCGGAAAGTAATTTGTAGTGTTGTACTGCTGAATGATTTTTTAATTTTAAATAAATGTTCTTAATACTTTTGGTACATTTCTGCAGTGTCCGAATAGTCTCTGATTTCTCAAAGAGAAGGATCAGTATTTGTTAAACAAAATTTAAGTAACTATCATTGAAATTTAGTTGTCAATAATTTCTCTGATTAGTGAGTTGCATCAAATAGTTCTATGATTTGTTCAAAGAAAGGTTACTGATACAGGTTGCAGAGCAAGTTATTATGGTAGCTTGCAACTACTAGACAATAACAAATATTTTGTGTTTATAATTCAAAAATTCTCAAATCAAAATTATAGACTCATACGAGTAATTTAATTCAAGTGATTGATTATTAGTTGGTTAACATGTATGATGGTTATTTACTAACAGGTACTTGTTGCACGGGCCACCTGGTACCGGCAAGACAAGTTTGGTAGCAGCCATAGCAAACCTTCTCGAATTTGATGTGTTCGACTTGGAGCTGACAACTGTCCCCACTAACACTCACCTTCGCCGCCTCCTTGTCTCAACCACCCCAAAATCAGTCGTGGTGGTTGAGGACGTCGACTGCTCTCTTGATCTCACGGACCGAAAGAAAAGGCCGCAGGAAGAAGGCCAAGAGAAGATCGCATCACCGCACTCGCGCGAAACCATAAGCCTCTCAGGTGTATTGAATTTCGTAGATGGCTTGTGGTCGTCTTGTGTTGGCGAGAGGTTGATGATTTTTACCACAAACCATCCTGAGCGGCTTGACCCGGCTCTGCTGAGGCCAGGACGCATGGATAGGAAGATTGAGCTCAGCTATTGCGGCAAAGCAGCATTCCGAATGCTAATCCGAAATTACCTTTCCGTAGGACAGGAAGAAATGGATAGTATGGGGGTTGTGACTGAAATTGAGAGTTTGTTAGAGGAGGTGAAGGTGACACCGGCTGAGGTGGCGGAGGTGTTTATGGGGTGTGACGGTGACTCGGCTGATGTGGCATTGCATAAGTTTGTGAATGAGCTTCGCCGGAAGAAGTCAGCACAGCTACCGGAACAGTTGTCGGAGGAGAGTGACTAGTGGCTTAGATTTCAGGGGATTGCAATCTAGCTTTAGTTAAGATTAATTGGTAGTTGATTAGAGACTAACAAAGGCATGTAACTTTGTTTTGTTATTATTACAAGGTTATGATGTTTTTAGCTTTTTAGTTCTTAGTTTTCTATTTCTTTTTTTTTTATGATTGAAATGAGGTTATGATGTCGTTGGTAGTTGCCTAGTTGGTACAGAAAGAAACTTTAGAAACTCTTAGCAGAGAGTTTTTAATTGTTCCTGCTGAATTTTTACCATCCGGTTAAAATGTTCTTTAAAATTTACCGCAAAAAAAAAAATTGTTACCTCAATGAAACGCTCTTTAAAATATTCGTAACTTCAATTCTCTGTAAAGTTAAATTCTCTATAATTTATAATTATAAATGATAATGTGTCATTTATAATTTCAATTTTAAAAATATAAAATATTTGTTAATTTAACAAATTTTATTAAAATATCATATAAGCATATTCATTCTTATAATTATAAAAAATATTTCTTTTTGTTAATTAAAAATAATTTATAATTATAAATTATAAAGATAAAAATATTCTCAAGTTAAAATTTTAAAAATTGTTAAATTATTAATGTGACAAAATAAATTAATAATTACGTTGATGTATTAAAATTATTAAATTACTGACGTGGTAAAATAAATTTAATTTTTTGAAATTATGAGGCATGAAGATGCTTCAGGACTTGCATGCTTTGTTTCCACCCACTCGTTGGTTGACACGTGTCACCTAAAAAAGACAACATGATACACAGAGCAAAGTCAGGGAATCCACATCAACTGCCATTATATATACTTTTAATTCTTTCAAAAAAAATATATACATATATTCTTTGAATCAGACGTCATCCACCTTTCGGCTCGTTGGTACCATTAATTTGTTTTTTTTTTCTGTACTTTGAATCGTGAAATTAAGTTGATAATTTTAGTAAATATTGAAACTACATATTGTACATTCAATAAATATGGATAATAGAATCAATAAGAAAAACAGAAAAACCTGAACCAGAATCAGTTGAAACTTAAATTAAAAAACGTCAAATAAAGGATCATGCATGATTAATTTTATCATATTAATTTGATCTAAGTTATGCAACCAACATTAAAATTACTCACAATATAAAAAAAAAATAGCCATCCGTAGGATTGATACTAGGATAACTTCAGTGCTTTTAAATGTTACAAGCTGATAAAAATCTGATTTTGATGTGACACGTCGTACAGAAATAATTTTTATTAAAGATGTGATTGACGGACAATGACTAAGACGTTTCTTTAATTTTATGCTCCAAGAAAGAATGATTGATATTGGCTAATATCTTAGTAAATTATGTAAATTATGTAAATTATGTGAATGGTTTTTTTAAATATTATTTATTTATTATTTTAGTTTTTAAAATTTTAAAAATATTAATTTGATTTTAAAAATATTATTTTTATACCGTTTTGATTTTTATAATTTTAAAAATATCATTTTAGTACTTAAATTTTTTTAATTTATATCAAATCGATCCTACATTTTAAATTTATTAAAAAATATCAATTTTATCTATAATAACTTTAATTTAAAAAATAAATATAATTATTCGTGTCAAAAAATGATAGTCATCGGAGAAAATAAATAATGTGAAAAAATATAACTATTCATGTCATCAAATATTATTTAAATTATCAATAGTTTTAATTATGTGCAATTATAAATTAATTAAAAATTATATATATATTATCATAAATACCACAAGATATATCATTATGATACAGATGTCAACATGAATTTTCAATTTTATTATCAATAATAATTGTAGAATTGATTGTGCAGATACCCGATTAACAATATATATACTTTCTAATTTAATATTTATTATGAAAATAACTATATTTTTTATCATTATAATAAGATATATAATATAAATTTTAATTTTTTTTATAATATTTACATTTGTTTATAAATGATAGTATTGAAAAATGCACTTTATAATAAATTCAAAGTATTTTATAGAATTTAAAAAAGATTCGTATTTATATCCAAACTATATCTGTATTTGTATTCATATATGTTCCGTATTTGTATTCATATCAGAGTAGTATCTGTATCCATATCCGTACATGTATCCAAAAAATCAATGTGGATATGGATATAATTTGTTCACTATCCGAAACCGTATTATATCCATTTGCATCCCTTCTAGTAAGTTAGAATCACATCTCCAAAAACATGATCAATTGACTTTGGAGATCGATACAATTACAAAATTTATCATCCAGATAGAAAGAAAAAGAATAAACAAATTCTAGATATACAAATCAAATAAGAAACATCTCTTTTATGTCATTATATGCGGATTCATAACCATTGTCATACTTTTTTCTGTAACACAAGTATATTATATGATTTTTTTAATTTATAATATATAAAGCCCACTAAAAATATAAATAAAAAATAATCTCCTATAATTAAATTCAAGCTATTTAAATCAAATAGGATATTTTAAAATTTATAATATATTTACTATCATTAGATTTCAATGATAGCCAATATATAACACATTTATGACATATTTGCTGTGATTATGAGCTTGTGACTCTTGATCTTCCTTCCAGCAATGAATGCATCATTCTTCTTTTTTGATGGCACAATGGAAGCATTAAATCATCCATTGATTGGCATTGGATCCCTCGGTTAGAATGAGCTAGCAATAACTTTTCTTTTCCATGGTTGGTTCTGACAATGCATGTACTACACCTATGTAAAACTTGAACTGATCAAAAGGAGATTTTAATGGGACAATGATGAAGTGCAAGTGGCGAGAGGAACTGGACGAGATGTTGAAATTTGAAAATGAAAGGTCTTGCTTTGCTTTAATGCTTTCGAGGTTTTGTTTTGTTTTGTTTCTTTTTTTTTTTTGCTTCAGCAACGATGAATGTTCATTTTGGTATTAGGTGGCAGATGTGATAAAGCGATATATCTAGAAATAGAAAAAAATGGTCCTACATACTTCTTTTGTTTTGTTTTGAGGTTGAAATGCCCATAGGCTTGGTCCAATCATCCAATGGTGGAACAAACTTGTCATAAAAAAAATGAAAATTTTGAGCGATTTAATACTCAAATGGAGTGAATTGTTCCACTTGTGTGTGGTTTGTGTCACGTATTGGTACGAATATGTCTAAAAATGTGTTAACACGATAAATCACGTGTTGATGATTTTATACGTATTGTGTGTTATATATCTGAATAGTATTGATCATCTGATACGTATGTATAAGGATACATCACGTGTTAACAAAACGTACTAGACGTATTTTGAGACGACGTGTCAGTATATATTAACACTTGTAAAATTCGAAAAAAATGTTAAAAATCAGAAAAATTCATAAAAATTCGGAAAAATTCAAATTCAAATTCAAGTCCTCAATTTTCATTTGCCTTCACCCCTCTTGTGTTCCAAGTCTTGCCCAAACACTCACACCCGGACTTTAAAATTTCAAAGCTACACATCCTCTACCCATGCATGTCCGTGCTTGCCCTATGCCAGCCTCGCGTGCTCCCCGTGCATGCTCATGTTGTGAGTGACTTGCTGCTTCCCATGCCGTGCGTGACATGCTGGAACAGTACAGAATTTCGGACACAGACATATAATAACACTTCACACTTTACACATGAATACGTCACGTACAAAACATATGTCCGTGCACGTATTTATCCATATGTGCCGACGTGTTGAGCACGTCCAATAATTCACTACCCAAGTGAATTATGATCATAAGCATCCAGCATGTTAATTTTTTAATTTATATTTAAAATAACACGCGTAATTTCTTAAGATATATTCTAAATCATTTTCATAATATTCATATAATAAAAAGATGGAGGTTTCATTTTATTTTGAGAATTATGAAAAACAAAGAGAATTAAATAGTTAAAATTTAGTTCGTTGATTTTGTTAATTTTTGATGAATATTGAAACAAAATTGAAATTTTGAAACTATCAAAACCAGAGGAATTAATTTTAGTATTTAATAATTAAAAAATAATTATATGAAATTCATATATTTTTTTTTTTGATAAAACCGATATAACCCCAATAATTGACATCGAATCTCTTTTGAAAATTTGATGTACATTCAGCAGAACAGCATTCGTTTTCTCTCTCTTGGCAGATTCCTCTGTGCAAATTATGTCAGAATTTTAGATTTAAGGAATCTCAAAAGCTGCTTACGGGCTTTTCTTCTTCCAAAAAAGAGGGCAAAAAAAAAAAAAAGAATCTCAAAAGTTGGTAGCCTTTAAATTTACAGAAGCGATTAAGATTTCGTTTTATTTTCGCCTCTGATATATATATCTCTGAAGTAATATTTGTGAACCGTGTCAAAAAAATACATGTCAGCGCGTGTCGTACAGTCATGTACATGTACATGTCCGTGTCTGACACGGATGCGGCTTGTTTCTTGAAGTGTCCATACTATGTAGGTGAAATGTATCTTGTGCCTCATCAGTTAACTTAATTATTAATTGCTACTTGAAGCATGAAAGAGTTTTATGTGCTGAAATATTGGAGAAGGATATTAATTTCTTTTGGCATATTTTCTACTACAAATACCTCTATCGTATTATGGCAAAATCATTATCAATATATAACATTAATTGGGGTGAAGAAGGATACTTCTTTTGGCATATTAAGGGCTTGAAATAATTTGGTTCCCTTGAATTGATAAATAAACGGTTCAAATCTATTTCAGAACCAAAAATTTGTGGCCTCCATGAACATAACTAATTAATGTAGATAAATTTTTGAGCTATTTTGGCCCAAATAGGTTTTTGGTTTGATCCATGGGCAATGAATTTGGGCTTGAAAGAAGTTACACAAAATAAATAGGTCTAGATAAAATATATTTCCGTATAAAGGGCCCGTTGGAAATAATAAGTCCTTTTTTTGGATGCTATTTTGAGAGCAATTAATTCTGCATTAGTAATAAAAAAAATTAAATAAGGATAAATTGGATATTAAAGAGAAAAAAAGTTTCTCTCAACGGTCAATAGTAAAATTATTGCTTTCAAAATAACACCCCCCCCCCTTTTTTTTCAAAATAACTGAACCGTTTGTCGATTAATTCAGTTTTTCAAAAATAGTTCAGTGTATTTACAATATGAAAATTGGGATCAAAATGTGCGCTATTTTTAAATTTTGTTGTACTGATAACAGGAAATTAATTCTTATATATCTTTTCTTTTTAAATTCACCCATTATTAACCTCCAACTTTCAGACATTCTTTTTCTGATATAGAATTCAAGACCATTATTTTTGTTTCTTTTGGTATAAATTCCATCTCATTTCTCGTTCAAATCAAGAAAAGAAATAGTACCCAAAATTTCCCTATTATTAATCTATAGTCTATATGTATATATTCATCCTCTTGGATTGAGACAGACTTTGTACAAGGATTTATTTTAATTTTAGTTTAATTTGACTTGTGTGTACCATTGTGCTCTCTACATTTCTTTAAACCTAATACTAGTAATACCAATCAATCACATTAAATTATTAATATATGAAGAATCCTTCCTGTTGACTAATGTTTAGTTTAATTTTGGTGCTGACCGTATAGACCTTCATATAATATAAAATATGTAAATGAGTCATGGACAAAGTCAAATAAGGTCATGTCAAAATATGTGACAAATCCTTCTTTTATGTGAAGCCGCCAGGAAATATCATGAATCATGATTAACTCAAATACATCAATATGGTAGGAGCTATTTTGTATTTCCTTAAAATAGACTTTTAGTCCGGATCTTTTGTGGCAACTTTGGTGCTGTACTATATATGTCTATTTTAACATAACATATTAACATTACATCAAAGTTTAAATTCTTGATTAATTACTCGATATATGTATAAGCGCTTAATTAATCCACCAAATATTCACGCTACTAATTAATATTTTTGCTGTTTTGATAATTTGATCCATTGAAATGGGAATGTCATGTCATGGTCAACATCATGTGCTATTGGACTTGTGAGAAAATTCTCAAAGAAAAATCATAGAGGTCTAATCATGACTTTGATGTGTGGAAGAAATCACCTGGTAATACCAACTACATTGTACACATATCACACAAAATATATTGATGCATGCACTGTATTTAATTAGAAATTTCTCAACATGGAAGAACCACAAGTGACACCTAGTGTTCTTCAAAAGGACTAGACTAGAACGAACATATATACGTATTTCAAGGGAAATTACTTGAGCCACATTTTATAACAAATACTAATTAATTAATTAGTGACTAACGGACAATATTGACATTAAAAGTTTTAAACCCTATTATATTCTTACGCCTTATTCTCCAATTAAGACCTCACAAATTTGCATTTTACACCCATCAAACATAGCAATTATGTATCAACCACTAATTGCAATCAATGCAAAGACATAAAAAAATTACCATAATTAAGATAAAGGAAAAAAATAAATACAAATTAGGCGATATTTCACAAATCAATATGTATTGTTGCTTCAATTAAACAAATTCTAATTATACACAAGAGGATCATGTATAAAACAATTTTTGAAAAGGATGAAATTAATTATACATGAAAAAAATCACTCTTTTTGCACCATATTGGGAGTTTGGTGGGGACAATTAAACCCCCTTGCCTCCTTTAAATTTGTTCATAAATGCAATATTAATTTGTTTTTTAATCTATTAAATTTTTTGAATGTACACTATAATTATAATTATTCTGTTCTTGCAACAGTACAACACTTAATTAATTTGGTGTGGATTGAAAGTCAGCATTACTTGTATCAACAATTCCCCAAAAAAAAAATTACTTGTGTAGAGAGAGGCATATACTCTTATTCAAACCCTTTGTCTCCTCTTTATGCACCAAGAAATTTATAGTAGCAATAAAAGCTATAAATGCCATTGGTCACGGTTAACTTAAAAGACTAGTAAAACCAGAAATTGATATGCACCAAGAAACTGCCTCAAACTTTTATAATATTGACTTAAAGTGCCGTGCAATGATGCAATACAATACATGCTCCGCATTAGCCCCACAACAAATATATAATAATACCTCTCTCTCCCTATATATATATCTCTTAAAACAATATGTACCCTCTTAATTATCGCCATTAAGTACACATAATAAACTTAGAAACTGACTTAATTATTTCCACCTAGGTTGAAACATCTCTTCTTGACTTCTCTATATAAAAAACTTCCACATAATTCTCCACAAATCCTTAACCTAAAAGGTCTCTTCAAACAACTGAAACAAAGAATCGAGCAAATATGGGAGAGGATTATGATCTAGATCTTGGTTTAGCGATTGGAGGTTGCAAGTTCAAGCCGGTTTTCAATCGTGACAGTAATAAGCAGCTTTCGGGAATACACAACGTCTTGTTTCCACCTAGAATGAAAGAAAAGATCAGAGATAGAGAGGTAGAAGTTACTTCCAGGAAGGAAAGAGCCGATATAAAGGGACTGAACGCGGAGGAAAGTTCTGTCGGAAAAGATGTAAGCGACAGTGCTGGGGATGATAGCAGCGGCGGTCTCACAAGAAAGAAGCTACGGCTCACCAAGGAGCAATCAAAGTTGCTTGAAGATAGCTTCCACGCACAAAAAATCCTTTCTAGTGTATGTGTTTCATATCAATTTAAGTAGATTAGTTTAGAGTTAAGATCTTGTTATATACGAATAACTTTTGTTTAATTCGTAGGTTTTTAAAAGTTGATGCTTTGATTGACTTTATTTAATTTTCATGCTAAAGAACTTGCACATTTTTCAAAGATCAAAGAGCGAGATTTTCTATTTATTTTTGTTATGCCGAAGAAAAATGAAAAATGAAAAACTTTGAATATCATGTAAAATAAAAGAAATATGGCCATTATTCTTAATTTCTTATTTTTGTTAGTACCATAAAGTAACATCGGGAAAGGGAAAGGATTTCTGATTTTGGGGCCACAGATCTAACCTTGTATTCTTTGCATTAATTAACATTTCATCTTCAAGTAAGATTGGAATTAATTTGAAAAGATTTCTGGTTTTGTCATTAATAATTTGAATCTTCAATTGATCATGAGATAATTCAAATCGATCGCAGAAACAAAAAAAGGAGCTTGCGCGGCAATTGAACCTGAAGCCGAGACAAGTGGAAGTCTGGTTTCAGAACAGAAGAGCAAGGTAATTAAAGTACTGGTATCTATCTCAAATATATTATGAAATAGTATCTAAAATGATATCCTTAATTAGCAGATTCAATTTCCCAATTAATTTGTAGGACCAAGTTGAAGCAGACAGAGGTCGATTGCATGTTCTTGAAGCGGTGGTGCGAGAACTTAACACGCGAAAACGAGAGGCTAAAGAGAGAGTTGACGGAGCTCCGGCTGATAAAAAATCGAGCTATTTCGCCGTACGATTGTCAGAATTTTCAAGCATCTAAGGTCGTAAATATGTGCCCTTCATGTGAGAAAATTGATCAGTAGCTAATTATTAATTTCATAAGCGTATCGGTACGTAGAACAATGGTATTTGGTTGTTCTTATGAATACCAATTAATTTAATTATTATAGTACCGTATCAGCTCAGGAATAATAAGAGCTGATGATGGGTTAGTTAATTAATTAGGTTTAATGATCTGCTAGGTGATAACTTAAGTATGTATGTTTCTAGATTGAAATACAGAAAAATCAATGGAAAATGTCTTTTCTGTTCTCTTTTCAATTAGGAAGAAATACAATTAAATTAGTACAAGGACTAAAACATATACTGTTTTTCTCTTCTGTTAACTTGCAAAAATGAATATATTTATTTAATATTTCTTCTGTGACAATATAATCAAGGAAAATTAATTAACTCTGAGCTCTGATAAGTACCTTCTGTGATGTATATTTTGTTAAGGTTGTTAAATTTCTCTAGTACTTGCCGTATGCATTATAGCCATCAGTGCCATCCTAATTTTTTTTGTTGCCATTTTTCTGGGTATCAATCTTTGTTGCTGTTTAATAATTAATCCAATAGCTAATGGTATTTAATTAGCACACTTCCTGCTTTATAATTCAATTAGGCCGCTTTAACTCTATTATTAATGAATGAATATATGTTAGATTTACATGTGTTTATTTGAATTTGTTTTCATGAATGACCAATAGTAATAACTTATATTTTAATATAATTCTTACAAATTTTTTTTTTGATGCGACGGAGAGCCAATCATATCTAAATTGGTGTGATAAATATATGCCTTGAAGACATCAAATTAATCAGTCATGTGATGTATTGTAATTTGATATTAATTGAAAGTCCTAATAACTTGACATGCAATTAATTACATCACTTATCATTAATCAATATTGAAACGCGTTATGTTCTGTCCCTATTAAATAAAAAAAAATCAAAGTAATATTACTTGTTGGCAATTTCGATCCGTTGTGAAGAGGAAGAGATATGAATACTTTCCACAAAGAAAAAAAAGAAAGCATTTTTACTATATTCTGATTTTCTATGGCATAATTCGAGAAAATTAATTATATATATATATATATATATATAAGATGGAGATCGATGCCTCCAAATTTCATCAATTAATTAGATACTTGTTGTTGGAGGTTGACAAAATTATTGAAAACACCAAACTTTTTGGACTTATATTTGACATTAGTTTTGATGACCATTTTCCAAATTAATTAAGAGGCCGAAAATTTTTACAAACATTCATTCTACTGCATTGCTTCAGAGTACAAATTTTACTTTCTGTCATTCATTATATAAAAGGAATTAAAGGCATAAATGACAATTTTAGAAAATAAAAAGTTGTTTGAATTTTCATTCTTAGAAGGTAGTCCACAAGAGAAATTTTGTTTACTTGAGAGAGAATTTTTAAAATGGATAGAATATTTGTAATACATAAAAGGGTTAAGTTTAAAAAAAAATTCAGTTATGCCACATCATATATGTACTCATACGTTCGACTAGTTTCTCGTTCATGAATTATTTTGATTAAATGACCCGTTCATAATGATTAATTTTCTCTCATCATTAAAAAAAATTGATATATCTGAGGTGTAATATAATTCTTGTAGGTATAAATTTTTTTTGTATTTAACTATATGAATTATCACATGACTAATCATATTGTTTACAATAAATATATTTTTAGCATAAAAAAAATTACTTATGCTCAAAATTTGGTGAATACAAAAGTTATCTTAATTTCATTTTTTTATTTTACCTTTTAATAGAGTTTTTCTGAAGCAAAGTTTGGGGAACATCCTAATAGTTATAATGGTGGTTAGAGTTAGATTAAAGTGTTTTGCAAAATAAAGAGGAGCTTTTACTTTGTACTTAAATCTCAAAAAATAAAGTTCAAACTGTCGATTCAAGTAGGCTAATATATTTGAAATCTTATGAAAATTCAAATTTTATTATTTTTGGAGTTTTTCTTACTATTTTTTCGGATTTCATAAAGATGACCCAATTTGAGAGAGAAATAATACTATTTTATTGTTATTTTAGGATCATCTTTTAAAAATTCAAAAAATAGTTAAAATTCTAAAAATAATAAAATTTAATATTCCATAAGATTTCAATATGTTTATTGAGTTGAGCAATTTAAATTGAATTTTCTAACTTCGGTATTCAAAATATAAGTTCAAAATAAAAACACTTATTTACTTTGCAAAACACCTTCATCTAACTCATGGTAGTTATAGCCTTATGATATTGGTTTCCTTTAGAAAAAAAGTATGAATTAGAAGTTGGAGTTATTTTTTACAAAATGTTAATGAAATTTTTGGTTGTAGATTGCTCTATATATCTAGTTATATTTAGGGGTATACAAACAGATCGGTTTGTTTGGATTTCAATCGAACCGTGAAATTTCAAACTATTTGGTTTGGTTTTTCGGTGGACAAAGTTGGGTTCAATTGAAAATTTTAATTTATTCGGTTCTTCTTCTTTGGTTCGATTTATATTTTTCTAAATCGGATAAATCAAATAAAGCAAAATTTATTAAATGAATTCATTTTACTTAATATGAATAATGACATATCAAGGATAATTCGAATATTTTCACTTTTTACAAGTTTTATTTGCTCATTGTTTTTTTTTGAATTATTTATATCTCCTATCATTAAGTTGAAATTTATTGATATTTCTCGTCACGTTTAAACCAATATAAATTCGGTGCAACTGAATAAACAAAACAAAATTTCGATTTATTTGGATACTGATTTATTTGGTTGATATTTTTATAAATTAGATTCGGTTGATAATTTGACAAATTGAATAAAATTTTGGTTGTATTGTTTAATTTAGTTTGAACCGAATTGACTGATTGCACACCCCTAATTATGTTGCACGTGTAACATAGAATCACAAAAAAAAAACAACAAAAATGAATTTAACATTTTAATGAAACATGTTTTTGTCATCTTTTCTGTTTAATTATTTCCTTTGTAAAAAAACATAAAAAAATTAATGCCAAACGCGCCTAATTACTCCATTAATATAATCTTTCAGAACCTTATTAATGTGGCACGAAATACCCGATAGTCAAATTAAAGGTGGACTAATACCAGAGAAAATTGCTCTCTAATTACTAGATTTTCATTTATTGAAAATCATTCAAAGTCTCTTTCATGGATATTATGACGTGTAATGTAATACTAGTAATTACTAACTTTGAGGCTTAGACACTCTCCATTTACTTTTCGTAATGGAGATGTCCAGTCCTTCAGTATAGAGGTTGAATTTGTATTTTATGAGTAAACAAAAAACTCTACAAAATGAAATATATAAGGTTTGTTCATTTACACAGAAATGGTACTTCATTGGGTCAAAAATAAATTGAACCATTATTACACGCCCTTATAAACCAAAGTGGAATTGTAAGAATTTAACTAAAATGAATATAAATATATGAGAAAATATTCTTGTATCTCATATTTTGCAACTTTTATTGCACGCCACAAGTGTTTATACTAGATAAATAAATAATTTATATTTATATTTTAAAATATTATAGTTAGTATAGAAAATGTTTATTATTTTTTCAATTCTCAATGATATGAAAAATTTTAAGTTCAAAACTTTGTTGCACAAAAAAATAAAGCTTGCAAATTTTTTAATTCTAATCATATCATGTATAAATATTTTTATCATTAAATATGAATATTTAAAAAAATATATATATAAATATATTTAAAGTACATATAATGATGTAATTATGAGTCTTCTAAATATATATATATATATATATAGAAATGATTGATGTGAAAAAGTATCATATTTTTTCTATAATTTGAAAGGCGCCCAAATCTATTTAATTGTAATTAATAGGTCTTCTTTTGGGCTATGCTCTAATAAGACTTGGTCAATACCTAGTATCTAGTGATGATATCAAATCTAAGAAGATATTTCCTTTTGTGATCTAATCAAAGCACAAAATTGGCTATGGTTAAGACTTCCACATCATTTGGAGACACAATTCAAAAAGTTATGAGGAAAATGATCAATTGATGATTACTTGTTCGTTCACGTAATTATAATATATGCACCTTAGGGGTACCATATTTATACCCATGAATATTATTGATGATGATATATTATATATGTCCGTCTTAATTTAAGAAGGCCATCGAAGAAGTAATTATGTGCCATGAATTTTACATTGCGACATATATTAATTCTCTCAAATGTTTTAATTTATATTTTCAATATTCCATTTAAAATTTCCGGTAGTTTTATTTGTGTTGTTAATTATCTGATGTGAAACGATCAAAATATCCTCAATGTTTTGTATGTTTTTAAAAAAAAATTAGATTTACAATATATTATTTAATATTTACCTCGCTGAATTTTTAAAAACTTACTTTCTATTAATTTTTTTTATAGAGAAGATATGTATACATAATATATTATCTCATTATTTTAAAAAAATGTGTCTGATTTATCTAAAATTTAGTTCTTTAAAAAAATATAATATAATTTTTTTTGTGTTCTTCTATGAGAATTCTCGCATAGCATATACCGACCGCTTGTGCCGCCGACGACCCGAGCAAAGAATCTTCGTATTTTCTTGTTTGTGGTTAATTTGGTAGGTAAATGATGCCTCAAAATTCAAGTGAGCAAAAATTTACATTCTTTTTGACAAGTAAAAAAGATGGTTACTTGGATTCTATATTGATTTTGGCTCTAGATTATAGGACCGCTAATCTCTGTCAATTATTTTTTTTGGAGATAAAGATGAAAATTAAAATCACTTAATTTTAATGTCTATAAAGGAAATTTTCACCGAGACGAGTTAATTGTATAAGGTAGATAATGTTTTAAAGCCATCAAATAAATTTATTACTTAAATTGAAAGTTAAGGCTTGGGGTTAATTAGAAGAAATACCCATCAACTAAATTCAATAAATGTTCCGTCGTACTATAATCAATAAATAATCTTGCCTAATTTAGGTGCATTTTGTCCAATTTGATGTTTCATGAATTGGGTCTGCTTCATCCAAATAGTTAACGCGTGCACATTAATTTAAGTTCTAATTTTGAATGTAAAGAATCCAACTCCATGAATAACTTTGTTGACTTCATTTGATGAAAGAATTTTAAAAAAATAATAAAGCTAATATAATTATATTAGCGAGCATAATTTCATCAGATTAATTTCATAATAAAGCTAAGATTAGTGAGCATAATTTCAAAAATCATTAGATTAATTTCAATATTGAACTTTTCTTGATTTGAAGATCAGTTAGTGATTAGCAACTGACAATTTCATTAACTAAATACAAGTTTTATTTTACAACAAAATACAAAAGAAAAAGGAAAAATGATAAATTTAAAACGTTGATTTTAAGTTAGAAAAATTAATTCTTACATTTCCAATTTTACATCTAATATTAAGTATAAATAATTTTTAAAAATACATATTTTAAAATTTAAATTAAATACTATATTGAATAGCTTCGATACTTGAGATATAAATAAAGAGGGCAGATAAAAGGTATATTTATCATTTCTCTTTAAAATAATTTAGAGGACAAGCTAAGCTCTAGAGTTCTAAAAACTTTTTAAATTTTTTTGAATTAATATAAGTTGATGTTTAACTGCTTATCTTATTGGATATTGTATTGAAGAGGTCCACTAATTTGGACTGGACTTTGAATTTTTTTTTTCTAATTTAAATTTTACAAGAAACCATGAGTTATTGGATAGAAATTATACCCTTGTGTATGTTCTTGTGTTGACAGGTTCCTATAGTATGAAATATTAGTTTAAAATTATGTTACTTTTCAATTTACAAGAAACTACTGAATCTTTGGATTGAAATTATGCATCTATATATTATCCATTCATAAGTCGGTGGAATTAGTTTTGAGGTGACAAAATTAATGTAGTATTCAAATAGACTCTATTGTTATTTTTTATTTTAGAAATATACTATGAGGTATTGGCATATACTTTATAAAACACAAAATATTTCTTACTTTGTACTCATATCTCCAATTTAAAAATTCAAATGGTCGATCCAAAACCGTTTAACATGATCTCCATATTAAAATTTCCTTGGAGACCAAATTTTATATTTTTGAAATTTTTTTGCTATTTTTTTAGAGAGATACAAAATTCATTGATTTAATGATTTCTAAATCATTCAATAGTAACGACCTTTTACCCCTCTAAAAAAATAGTAAATAATTTAAAAAATATATAAAATTTGATATCCAAGGAGATTTTAATACGAAAATCACATTAAATAGTTTGGATTAACTATTTGAATTTTTAAATCGAAAATATGAGTGTAAAGTAAGGAACACTTTGTGCTTTATAAAATATATTGACATACCTCAATATACTATTGGAAGAAAATGAAAAAGTCAAGAAAATAAATAACAGTTTGAAAACTTCTTAGAGATTGTCAAGCTGGTGAGGAGAAATTTCTAGAGTGAATAATTGTCATTGTTGGCAAGATTTTTTCTGATTTGCTATCTTATCATTCTCTTCTTTCTCATTCTTTTATTTATTTATTTCTTTTGTTTCTTGTCCAACTTTCGTGGGGTTTACTTTTGAACCTTGTAATTTGACCATATTCAGTGACAAATGGGGCCTCTTTATTTCAAAAAATAAGAACAAAAAAAGATAAGGAGTTGGTAAAGGGAAGCTCAAACAGCACACCCAATATTTCTCCCTCAATAGAAAATAACTTTGCTCATGTACTAATAAAAAAAACCAATTACTTTCTTTTCTTTTTATGGGATCCATTTATAATGAATTAATTTGATAATATTAACAATCATAAAAAGTAATTTATAATATTGAAATACAACATTTAAAATGTGAATCATATTATATGTATATCATAAGCATAAAAATTAATAGTAGTTCTTGCCAATTATACCATTAATCAAAAGCCTCGAAATTTGTAACGGTCCGGATTGAATAATCTTTCGTGATATATCAAATAATTATTAAATTACGTAAAATAAATTTAAAACTGTCAGTTTATAATTTTTATTAAAAAAATATAAAGTATTTTTAAAATTATCGAATTTACCATCGTCAATTAATTTCCACCTTCCTTTTTTACACAAATAGTTATTTTCTTACCCAAATCAACTAGAGTCCTTTTAGGCCCTGATGAAATTATTTCAGACAAATCTCCAGCCCAAAATTACATAAAGATATCTCATACGCTTACATTACATACCTAACAAGCCCAAATAAAACCAAAACATCTCATTTCTTCATCTCTATAAATTTGTATCCTTTTAATTAGGGTTTCCAACTTTGAGCTTGACCTCAAACCACAGACACCTCTCTGAGCCGCCTCAGCAAACCTTTTCTTCCAAATCTTGTTGCTATTTTCTCAATTTTCTGAGCTACTCTTATTGCTACTGTATTGAGTTTTGAGTTTTGAGTTTTTCTTCTCTCTTTTGCTTCTATGTTTTTGCAATTTTGTTATATTGGAGGGAGACAATGAAGAATAATAAAAATTATATAAGGTTCGCTCGTCATAGTGGCAATTTGCCTTGATGATAGTTATTATACGAGTCTCCTCTCTCTCATGATCTCTCGCAATTTTCTTATTTCCCCCCTCTTTTTTTCAATTATTCAGTTTGTGTTCTGTTGTTTGGAGTCAATTTTAAGCTTTAGTTGCCATGATGAGGAACGAGATTATATCGAGAGCAATATTTTTTATGAAAAATTAGCTCGATGCGATTGGAAAATTTGTTCCTGTGCGGTTACCTGAGCAATTATAAGCTTTTTTTTCGACCGAATTATATATTATGAAAATATCAGTAGTTGATTTTCTGAATCACCATAATCCAGAATAAATATGGGATCTAATATCTGAAAAAAATAAATGCAGAAGAGCTTCAGTGAGAAATTTTGAACTGGATTAAGTCTTTATTACATATTATATAAGAGACTCAGACATTCATCAGTGGATTTTGTTGAATTCATGTACTAAATAATGTATATCAATAGAAGATCTCAAACCAATAATTTGTGATGACTTATTTCTGTCAAGCCCACAAAATCAATCATGACTACATGATCAATCCTTACAAATACAGATTTGTTTTGATTATTGTGCTATCAGACCGATACCATATACTGGTATTAACAAAGATATCTCGTTCTGTAACCAGAGATTAATGAAAATTAAAGGACTTTCCAACATAATATAACATATTGTATGCTTTGTTTGATTGGTAAACTTTTCATCAGAAATAATTGTCGTCGGCTCTCTGTAGCCCCTCTTTGTTTCATCAAAGTTTTATCAGAAAACACAAATTTTCCTGGTTTTCTCTTCTCATTTTTGACTTAATACATGACCTCACATGATGTGATCTCTCCTCAGCTCCTCTCCCTTTGCTTCCTCCTCTAAAGCTGATACCTTCCTCTGCTTGTTTCTTCCTCCACCTCATTTGTCCTGTCTGTCTTCTAGGTCTTTTGCTTGTTTCCTTCTTTTAAATATGCCAAAAGCTTAGGGTTGTAGTGGTAATTTGCTATAGAGAGGGGTTAATTGGGCCAAGAGAGATTTGGGCTTTTATTTGTATTATTGGTCTTTAGTTTGTACTAGGTTGCAGCCTGTTAGATGTTATAATTGTCAAAATATTGTCTGATAAAATGGCCATGTAATATGTATATTGCCAAAACATTTTATTTCTGCTGTTCTTTTTATGTATTGGAGTTGCTAAAGAATATTAAAAGTTACTGAAAAATCTTAAAAAGAAGTTGAAAATGAACCTCTTTTCTTCTTAAAATGAAAACCTTTACTGTTATCTTAAACAATTTTCTGATAATGCAAGGATCAATGATAAATGTTTTCTTTCGACTCTTCGAAATTAGTATTTTCTAGTTCTCAAGAACTCTTTTTGTTTAAATTATGAAAAAAAATTATGATAAAATGGAAGGTTCAATTTGACAAATTGAAGGTTCCACTTGATCAGTTGAAGGTTCAACTTGATAATTAATTTATGGTTAGCCTACGGAGAGTTCATAAAAAAAATAAAATAAAATGGTAGTTATGAAAGGATCAATTTGAACCAAATTAGATAGTTCAGAGACTTAATTGAACTGAAAAATAATTCAAGGACTCAACTGAATCAAATACAAGAGTTTATGGATCAAAAATAGATCTTTCTCAAACAAATAAATCAAAATGGTAGTTATGGAAGTTTCAACGTGCAATGCATTAGATCTTTCTCCTCTCTTTAAACATGACAAAAATGGAAGGTTCAATTTTTTAGTATTTTATTTCATAGTGCCCATGTAGTAGTGTCGCTTTCACAATTGCTACTTGGCCAGTGCTTTATTTCGTATTGAATATACTAATTTCATTAATTGCCAAATTTTAAAGAAATACAAGTTAATTACTCAATTGCTTATGTAGAGTGTTTTCAAAACCCTAAACCCCAAATTGACCCACATATTGGCCCATTGAATAATGGATTCTACTTGCTACTAAATTGGTTATTGAGCTTTCTTGTCAAGCATATAGAGAGAGAAATATGTAAGAGAGAGTCTCTCCACTTTTAGATACAATAGGATGAGAATATTCTTATATTTTTATTTATTTAGTATTAATTTTATTCATATATTTTTATTTTTTTTTATCCGTTAAATTCAACCTTATTCGTATCTTATTCTTATTCGTTAAAATTAAATGATAACAAATGAATAATAGATGATTACCAAATAGTTTATAACTTATATAATTTAAGAAAAAAAAATAGCAAACAAATAAATATATTATTCTAAAACATCAACATACATAATATAATAAATATAAAAATTATAATTATTGATTTCATTATCTTAAAAGAATATAAATTAAAATGTTACATAAATCAATCTCATTATAAATTACTAACTAAATTATACTATATAAAATATTATATATAAATCAATCTCTTAGCAACAACAATAACAGTAATTAATGATGATGATGATGACGACGACAATAATAATGATATATCATATAGTTAAATATAGAATTTAAAATTATCATACATTTTGTGTTGCATTTTATTTATTCTATATAATAATGGATATGAATTAGCTTTTATCCATATTCTTATCCGATAAACTAACGAAAATTTATTTTTTATCATACTCTTACCTGCAAAATTAATGAGAAAAATATGTACTCATATCCGTCTTATCAAATACAATACAAATAAAATAAATAAGTAAAAGAGTTTTGTTAATGGTCCTATCCGTCATAAAATAGTCTCTATCTCAATGCTTGAAAAAGAATAATTAAAAGTTTCTCAATCATGAAATAAAATAGTCTCTATCTCAATACTTGAAAAAAGAATAATTAAAAGTTCCTCAATCATGAAATAATGTCTTTCTTTGCTCCTCTTTTGTCAAGCATGCAACACTATCTCTCAATCATGAAATAATATCCCTCTCAGTCCTCTATTCTCAAGCATTGGAGGAGCTCCAAATTTTCAACTTTTGACACACTTCTAAGCTTTCAGTATTTTTTTTTATCATTACTATATATATTAGACAGTTTAATATTTTAAAAGTAATTCATCAAACCTCGATGTTTTGAAAAATGATTTAATCTTTTTTTATTTTAACTTTATTTCATTTGTCAAGGGTAAGTAATATGCGTAATGATTTTCAAAATTATTTTATTATTACATTATTTTTGCTAAAGAGTGTTTGTGAGCGGTGAGGGGTAATTATTTGTTTGAGTAGAGACTTGTATAGCACTAATACAAACACATTTTTACAAGTTACAACGCAAGGCAATCTGACACAATACATTGTTTTTGATCTATCTTTATTTAAAAGCACTTGAATATTCAAGCATATATATATATATATATATATATATATATATATATATATAGTTATCTCACCTTGTTTCTCTAATACAAAATAACCTTTTTCAATCAGATATATATCAAGATGTGATAAAAAAAGAAGTTTGCTAGAAGTAGCAATGACAAACTAAATAAAATACAAGGAGAGAATTTTTGTCAATTAATTCGCCTTCTTTTATCTCCCCTTATGGACATTGGATCCATTTATATCGGATCTATATCTTATTTATATCTCTGACAACGTGACCAAACACATCAATATATGATACCATTCCACTAACTATGATTTTAATTTTTTTTTTCATAATGTCAGGTAAGTATCAGGAGCAGGAAAAATTAATATATGATACTGGACTCTGAGAGACTGTTGGATGCACTTTAAAATTCGTGTTCTTCTGATCCTCTCTATGGTAGCACAGCGTGTCAACACGATATTGATTGTGCAGCTGCAATCAATGATTTATTAAATCCCCAGAATCTAGGGTTCCCATGTAAGCCTAAGGTGGATTTCTATTACGAGATTCGCATCAAATTTCAATTGATCCGACGCTTTTAAAATAAGAGGAGCGGTAATTACACTCCATAACTGCATCTCAAATGTATTTATATTTTTTTTAAAAAAAAATTATATTTAATGATAAAAATATTTATACCTTGTATTTTTTGGATTAAAAATTATGTAAATTGTATTTTATTTGTGCAACAAAAATTTTAACTTTAATTTTTTTATAATCATTTAGGAACAAAAAAAGAATAAGCATTTTCTATATTAACTATAAACACTTATAACTTCAGGTATAAATAAATTATCTATTTAATATAAATATTTTTGATATAAAGATAAAGAGTGTAAAACATGGGATGCAAGAATTTTTTTCTTAAAATAAATCAGGATTATCTGATATCTATAATTTTGTTTCTTCTTTGACAGCTTCTGCCCCAACTTATTATAAATTAACGTGAGGTCTTGTATTGCTATGATTTCTATTTATTTAATTATTTTTTTATTTATAAAATATTCAAATGTGTTATAATATTTTTGCAATAAGATTTGCATAACACACATCTTTAATTTTGTTTTTAGCAAGAGATAATAAAATTCATACACTGCATAACACACATCTTCTTATAGATATTTTAATTTAAATTTCAAGAAATTTAAATTTTATTAATTGTAGAGTCATCAAAAACTTCTTTAAAAAATATATATAAACATTTTTTCACAAAAAAACATGCTTAAATAATTTAACTACATTTATAGACAGCCAAAAATAACGAATGTAATCTTTTTTTTTTGTGGAATACTAAAGAGAACTTTCTTATTTACCAATCCAATAATCCAAAAAAAAAAAATACATACATGTAATTTGTAACAAAGTACAACTGACCAAGACAACAAATTTTTTTTATCTATAACACAAGAAAGAAAATTGATATGTACAAAACCTATTTTTACCAAAATATGTTTATTCAATTTGAAATAAAAATCTCATGCATTGCATTTTCAATATCTAAAAATATATTCAAAGAATACTATGAACAAATTAATTGAAACTAAATATATAAAAAAACATCATATTTGAAAAGCCTAAAGCAAAGATAATTAAAATTACAAAGACAGATAATAAATATATTCGATATTAGACTTATTTTTTGCTCGTAGCAATCATACAGACATTCTGAAAAAAAAAAATTTATATCAATCCAACATTTGTAAGTGAAAACATGAATTGTTGAATATTGCGACTGTACTTTACAAAACAATCCTCGTGAATATCCAATTTAACAGGGTCTTTTATGAAAATATTATAAACATCCGAGCCCATACTTGTGCGGAACTCTGTGTAACAAGTAGAAGATGAACTGTATTCTAACACTATTATAAATCGTGCAACAGAAGATCCGGTCTCATCTTTTACTATGTGGACAGATAAGCATTGCGAGGCCACGTGTCAGCATAAAATGGAGTAAATTTTTAAATATATTTATAAAATTTTTAATAAATTAAAGAAATTTATAAAAAAAATTTTAATTTGTATTCATTTTGTTTAAGTGTCATTTGATATTTTATTAAAAATCATTAAAATTATATGAAATTTGGACAGTCAAGATTTAATAATCATTTATAGAATATCAAATAATACTTCAATTGTATGAAATTTAATTTGAAACATAATCAATTTATAATTTTTTTTTCTATTTTTAAGATTTTGTCAAACTTATTTGAAAATATAATTTTTTTTTTCAAAATAACCATTATTAATTATCAAGTGATCCCTCCCTCCTCATATTTATCCTTCCAAATCAACTCCACACTTATAATTTTTTTATTTATCTTATTATAAATAAAATATAAAACTCTTCTTTTAACTAAATTCTCAATAAATACATTACAAATAATACAACTCTCAATTCAGTCACGTTCTCTCATTTAGGAAATATCATCTCTATTTCAGTTGAAATAAGCTTATGATCTTAAGAGATAATAGGATCCAGAGCAAAAAAAAAAAAAAAAAAAAACAAGAAGCGAGAGAATGAAAAGATAAAAGATAAATTTGATATTATGAATTTTAAAAAGAAAAACAAATGAAAAATACATAATTTTGATAATTTTGAAATGGTATATACGAAATTATGTCTATAAAATAACTATAGAAGATAATTATATATCTTAATTTATCTATTTCAGGTGAGGATGAGTTGACTTGGAAAAATACAATGTGCTTATTCAACCTGCAGATATCAAATATAATCTAATAATTATGAGAAGTTTGCTTGTAATATATATAAAACAATGTCGAACTAAATAAAAAATCAATTAGAGAATATTTGACAATTAAGAACGCCATCTTAATTTATCTCCATTTTATAAATCTGGTATACTGGTAATTAAGCATCAGGAGCTGAAAGAAATATATGATACTAAACTGAGACTGTTGAATGTATACAATCTGAAATTCAGGGACCATGTGCACTAGAGCATGCAATTAATTAATTAATTGATGCATCTAGGCTTTGAGCATGAGAGCTCTTAAAATTAATTATGTGTAGTACACACAATTAAGCAATGAGGGTTTTAAAAGTTAATTTTTGGAAGCACCAAGTTGCCAAATTGGTTTATCATGACAAATAATAATATCACAATTATTGCAAATCCAGTATGAATGTCGACAACTTTTGTCCATCTCTGTACCGAATGAAATAGATTTTCATTTTGTAAAAGTGCTTAGAAAGAAAACGATGTCCGGAATTTTTTATTTGTTATAAAATATTTAATTCGTAATTAATTCTTTAGAAAATAATTAGATTGATTTGGAGATTTATTCCAAGTCAACTTGTTACATAAGAAAAGTTCAGCACATTGGTTGTGGCGACGGTGCTTTAAACGTGTTTAAAAAGAAGGTGGAATCTGTCAACAATCTTGACAATGATTGTATTTTATATTTAATGCAATTTAAATTTCAATTGAATTTTAAGAAAATTTTACAACACACCTACAATAGAAATCCAGCCTGTTTTGTATAATTTAAAAATGGATATTTTTAAGTGCCACCTGCTTTTGCTTCCGCTTGTTTCGTGCATTATTCTTTGATCTTTTATAATGAAAACCACTATATATCAAAATACAATCAATGCTTCACTACCAAAAATATTTTGTTTTTATTGAAAATTCCTGAAATCTAGGTGAAAAGTTGCTGCCAGTCCATGGGAATCTGAGAAATGACGTGACATACAAACTACCGTACGTGGTTATCCACTAGAGTTTGAAAGTAGCATGTGTGTATCTCTACTTTGTCGTTTCATTATAATAGATTATAAATTTGAGCTTATTTAATTATAATTATGGGCGGGAATTCTTAATAATTATTATTTGAAAAATTCTAATAATGAATTTTTAAATAATTTTAAAAAAATTTAAAATAACAAAAAGTTTACAACAGTTTTATATTTAACTGTCTTTTATGGAATATCAGATGTGGTTAAATTATATAAAATTTGAAACACAGTCAATCTATAAGTTAAAAAAAAGTAAGCCGATACACATATACGGTTGTTGATATCGTCGTCAATACGGACTTACTTATATCCATTAAATAAGTTATTATGCATATTAATTATTTTATTATGCAAACTCATTTTATACGATACTATCATTATGTAACTTAAATGAGTTATTATATATATTAATGATATTTAAGTTAAATAATATAAATATTATATATAATAAAGCCACTAACATATATAATAACTCATTTAATATATATAATAAAACTCGTATCGACAATGGTATCAATAAAGATATCTCCATAATATTTTCCTCAAAAATATATTTGTCAATTTTTTTTTCTATTTTGAGAATTTTTAAAAATTATTCCAAAATTATTTAACAATTAATTATGAAATTTATCAAAAAATAATTGTCAAAAATCTCTCCCTTAAATTATTACTTTGTGTCGGTACCAATCTTTATGCACCACGGACCAGAGCCCCACAAGTTCATAATTATTTTTCTTATTTTATTTATTTTGTAAATCCTAAATGACAGATTTGAGGCCATTGCTTAATTAATCATAGAAGTTGGAACCAATAATGTGAATATAATATTATATCCAGTATTAACAAAATAATACTATTCGATTTGCTATTCTGTATTTGAGTAAAAAGATTGCTATCCGAAATCATTGGTTTAGTAAGCTAAATTTTGTTAATTCTAATAATCTAATCAAAATTTGATTTAGAGCAAATCGTTGGATTAGACATTAACTCACTAACCCAGTGCTAATTCAATGGATGAGTTAGTGATATTAGTGATTATTCGAATGATTTTAAAAAATAATACGTAGCTAATCTAACTTTTAATTAGAATAGTAGAATAACAAAATTAACTCATTATTTCAATGATTTGAAATAACTATTTATCCATCCAAACATAAAATAACAATTTGAAATAATTACTAATCCGAATTAAAATTATTCTCACCTCATCCAAACATATGGTCAAAATTTGGAATGGTTTCTAGCTAATAGTTTTCCTTGCATTTACCTACTGAATTCTAAATACTATTACTATAATAAAATAGTAAAAAGAGAGGAGAAAAACCTTGAAGAAAAATTAATTCCGAACTTTCTATTTTAATAGTTGTCACAATTATTTTATTTACATTATTATACATTTTTTTAAAAAAATAATATTTTCTTGATCTATAGTCAGTGCAACTCTTCATCAGGACCATTCTATCTAAAAGGACGTGTTTTGGACATGTTACCAATCATGTCTATCCAGCATATATATTCTGGACCTTGCTTTTTTTTTTTTTTCCAATCATGTCTTGTTTAATAATTTTCAAGAACCATTGTGTATCTTATAGCTAATTTGTTATGTCAAAAATTCACTAGGGTGCATATAAATTTTTTGAGTAAATGACATATAATTCTTAAAATATCATTGTTTTGTTAGTTTGATTCTTAAATTTTTAGAAGTATTATTTTTGATAAATAAAACTTTTAATTTGCATGAAATTAGTCTTATTATAGTAATTTTAATTTGTATCAAATTAATCCTTCCATAATTATTGGTCAAAAATGCTTGATGGCCGACTCATATTATCTTTCACGTCATAATAATTTCTTATAGTGTGATGCATGTAAATATTATTTATAATTAATGTATAATGAAACTAGCAACGATTTTAGGATCTCTTCTTATTGATACTTGATGTCAAAAAATAATTATATTATCCACGCTATTTGTGTTGTTTGTGCAATCAGTAACGAAGCTTGAGCTTAAAATAAGAGGAGGCCGATTTAATCAAAAAAGAAAAATCATAACGCAAAACTGATTAAGGGGGGGCTATTTTGTTATTCAAATAACAACTGACTCAGAAAATATATTGTTTCTATGTAAAATTTTAAATAGAAGGCAGAAGCTATGGCCCACTCTGATCAGAGCAAAACTCCGCCACCGTGTGCAACTATCTCTATATTAGTTTCAATGCTAAAATGAGGCTACACTAGATAAAAGTATTTCAAGAAAGAAGTAAACAAATCTTTCGAGAGCGCAAAATCGGCAACTCAAAACTTGCAAGGTAGATCCAACAACAATTATTTTTTTCTCATTGATCACAAAACTCATTCAAAATTAATGAAATCTGAGCGTTTGACCCTCATCTTTTCTTCAAAAAAATTGGATCAAAATATTATTCTTCTAGTGAATGTTAAAGGTATAATTAATTTAATACAAAATTTAGATTTTAAAGGCTAAATTGATACTTCTTAAAACTTTAACCATTGAAATGATAATTAACTAATTATCATAATGCTTAAAAAAAATATTTGTACAATTTACTCAAAATTTTGCAAAGCAAGTCCAGGGCTCAGGATCCAAAAACGTCGCTGTTAGATGCGCTCCTAGAAAAATCCTGTTAAGTGAATATATTTGGGAAAGCACTAGAGAATTAAAATCCATCTCTATTATAAATAGTACATAAGTTAGGTAGTGTTTTCTTGAGATTTATTAAGCTTAGGTAAGATATAGGTAAGTTAGGTAAGCACAATGAAAGCTGGCCTCTGCCTGGACCATTTAAAATTAAGTAAAATGTATGTGTATATATATTATACCTCACATTTTATATTTTTTTTATCTATATATAAAAAATATTTATATAAAATAAATAATTTATTTATATCTAAATTTGTAAATATTTATAATTAGTATATAAAGTGTTTATTACTTTTTTTCCAAATGATTATACAAAAATTTAAATTAAAAATTTTGTTATTTAAATAAAAATAGAGCTCACATAATTTTTAATTTTAATAATATAAAATATAAATATTTTTTAAAAAATATATAGATATATTTAACACTCAGATAAAATATACAATTAACACTAGAGTTCTCAAAAAATCACGCTGTGTCAAGATACGGTACGACACGTTGTGTCAAAACGTACCGTATTATACGTGTCGCGTGCCATACCGTTATCCGTGCCGTGTTGGATTTTCATCGCCAGAGGCACGGCACGGCACACCACGGGTAAGGGGGTCGACATGGTACGGAACACGCGTAAGCACGTGTAGGCACATTTGACATGGATAGGCACGGTTAGGCACATGTGGGCACGGTTTGCACAAATAGGTACGGGTAGGCACGGTTAGCACGGATAGGCATAGTATGTACGGATTGTAGGCCGTTGGATATTTGATCGGACGGTTGATTTTATAATTTATTGACGGGATTTTATAATGAAGATTAAAAAATAGGCTAATATAATATTTGTCTCCAATTTATGTACCCCATAGCATCTCACCTCCTTAACAATGTTAAACATCTCCAAAATAATATACCTCGGTAAACACGGTTTAATTTAAAATTCAAATTTAAAATAAGAAAATGACAAAATACCCTCATTTAACAGCTATAAACAGCTATATTCAGGGGTAAAATTGTAAATTGATGGAAATGACGAAAATACCCCCCTAAACAATTATAAGCAGTTATATTTGAAGGTTATCTTAAAAATATTTTTTGAATTTTTTAAAAATAATTTTTGGATTTTTTTTTATTTTTTACAAAAAATTTCTAACTTTTTTCCAATTATTTGTTTAATTTTTTTAGCAGCAAATAAATTTAAAAATTTTGAATTTTTTATGAATATTTTAAAGATTTTTTCCAAAATTTTTACAATTTTTTACGATTTTTTTTAATTTTTTTCCTATCAAATACATTTAACACAGTTAAGACACATATAGCACAGCATATATTATATTTAACACGGCGCGTCGAATCAACACAATATATATATAACACGCTATATCTTAACTATATCGTACCGTTCTCTCTTCATTTTTAACATGAGATAGTACGCACATAAAAAAAAAAAAAACGTACCATATCACGGCGGCACGCACTTATTAAATACCTAATTAGCATTCCTCGATGTAAAATATATCGGCTTCCTCTTTACTTGGACAAGTGTACAAATTACAGAACTTAGAGATCTCACCACCGACCATGTTTTTAGCCAGGTCAGATTCTCTGGATACCCCTTCTAGGCCTGTATTCCTGTCATGAGTTACTGACACATGGGGGCCTACGTCTGTTATTATTTAAGTACTTCGTGGGTTCCCAATTATGTGAGCGACTTGCAATATAAGCTATGGTTAGAGTTCTCAAAAGATCACATCGTATTAAGATACGATACGATACGATGTGTCAAAATATATTATTTAATATATATTGTGTGTCATATTGTATTGGGTTTTCGTCACTGGGAATACGCCGCGGTACGTATAGATAAAGGGATCGATATAGTACGATATGGTACCGAATACGTATAAGTACGGCACGGGAATATGCGTAAGTACGTGTATGCATGTTTGGTATAGATAGGTACGGTTAGCACGAATATGCATAATATGTACGGATTGTAGGCCGTTGGATGTTGATCGGATGATTGATTTTATAATTTATTGGAGGGATTTTGTAATGGGGATTAAAAAAATAGATTAATATAATATTTGTCCTCAGTTTGCATAACCCGCAGCACCCCCACCTCATTAACAATGTTAAATATCTACAAAATAATGTATTCCGGTAAGTACGGTTTAATTTAAAATTCAAATTTAAAATAAGAAAATAATCAAAATACTCTCATTTAACAGTTATAAACAACTATAACACAATTTTCTAATTTTTTTTCCAATTATTTGTTTAATTTTTTTAGTAGCAAATAAATTTAAAATTTTTGAATTTTTTTAAGAATTTTTCAGAATTTTTTACGATTTTTTCGAATTTTTTTCCCACCAAACACGTTTAATACGGTTAAGACACGTATAACACGGCGTGTCAACTCGATACGGTATGATTAAGGCACGTCACGTTTAGTACAACGTATCGAATCGACACAACACGTATAGCATATCATATCTTAATCATACCGTACCGTTCTCTCCTCCTTTTTAATACGACACAACACGTACGCTAAAAAAAATCGGTATCATTCCGTATTATATCACGACACACCGTATTTTAAAAAGGCAGAATACATACGTATTGAATTCCCCAACTATAGTTAAGTTTATATTAGGTAGATGTCCTTATCACTGACATGTACTATCTTATCTTTTCTAAGTTTCAGGACTAAGCACGTGCTGTTTCTATTTCAACGGTTTCTTATTTATATTTTAACTTTCTAAATCCCCAATAATGAATTTAGAATTGATTGATTTATTTTGGGTCCGTTTGATAAATCCATAAATAACGTTAAAATAGTGTAATTATAATAATATAAATAAAATAATAAAAAAAGTACAATTCAAATAGTGCCACTTGATAAATTGCTTGTTGGTATAGTAAATGAATAGATTATATTAAAAAAAAATGAAAGGGTGTAATGAAAAGTTTAAAATATCTTTGTATGTATTAAGAGAGTTATGTTGTTCTTGATTCATTTAAAAATTGTTAATTTTATAATGAAATCAAGATAGTTGGTATTAATATTTATTTATTTTATATTTATAACTTTAGTCGTGTTTGATATATCATTTTGTATGAAATGCCATTACTTAAATTTATTTTAATACTAAAAATACTACAATAGAGTGATAAAAAAAAGATAGATTAATAAGAAAATTTTCACTACTTCACACGATAAAATTGAATGATATGTCGCTGTTCGACTAATGGATCCAAATAGCAAAATAGTCTCTTTCAGATACAGTTTCATTTGCTATTTGATTTTTGACAAAAATCTCCAGTTGGAATAGCAATTTTTCTCTGTTTTTCTTTTTTAGGAGGTGCTAAACAGATCCTTTAATAACAATTAATCTTATACTAAACAAATTTAGAGAAAAGAAATACATGACGTGTTTCTCTTGGTATATCATGAAGCACGCAGATATATAAATATATTTTCAACTGGTAGTTTGAATTTAGTTACAATATCACTCCAAAAGATAGATTATATTGGGACCATGCATGCATGTAGCAACTTGTGCACAAAAATTGCATCTAACTACTAGATCTTGATAACTACCACCAACTTGTTTGCATGATTAAATATCAAACTCAACCCCTGCCATTCATATTTCAACATGTGCTTTCTCTAATTCTCTGCACTTTAACATACATGTCAAATTAATTAAGCAACTCATATCAATGCAAAATAAATATACCTCTCAGAGATTTTCTAGGAGGGTTTGTATCTGGTCGTAGATATATTCGCTGATTTGGACGAATCCTTGCATATGTTTATTTATTAGAGGGATATATATATTATTATGTTTATTTATTAGAGGGATATATATATTATTATGTTTATTTATTAGAGGGATATATATATTATTATGTTTATTTATTAGAGGGATATATATATTATTATGTTTATTTATTAGAGGGATATATATATTATTATGTTTATGTATTAGAGGGATATATATATTATTATGTTTATGTATTAGAGGGATATATATATTATTATGTTTATTTATTAGAGGGATATATATATTATTATGTTTATTTATTAGAGGGATATATATATATTATTATGTTTATGTATTAGAGGGATATATATATTATTATGTTTATTTATTAGAGGGATATATATATTATTATGTTTATTTATTAGAGGGATATATATATTATTATGTTTATTTATTAGAGGGATATATATATTATTATGTTTATTTATTAGAGGGATATATTATAGGATGGGGAACCACTGACAGCTAACTTATCTGATAATTTTGACATTGACAACGAATTTTTAAATAAATCCGAAAAAAATTTAAAAATATAAAAAGTTTATAAATATATTCTTGAATTTATAGATTGATTGTGTTATAAATTTCATACGATTTAAATGTCATTTAATACTCCATCAAAGATCATCAAAATTGCATGATATTTACAACGGTTCATATTTATCGATCTTTGATGGAGTATTAAATGACACTTAAATTACATGAAATTTGAAACACAATCAATCTATAAGTTTAAGTATATGTTTATAATTTTTTTCTATTTTTAAGAATTTTTAAAAATTATTTCAAAATTGATTGTTAAGATAATAGTTGCCAGGTCCCTCCCTATATTATATATCTAATACTTGTTTGTAGTATGATCACTGCATCAATCATGTTGCACTAATAAATTCAGAGGACACTTGGAAGAGGACAAGATGGAGATAACTTTAATATTTCCTAATTAACAACATTATCAGTTGTATCTTAAATGTGCATGATTCAAATCTCTCTACTCTCCGTGCCTTCACATTCTTTAACTTTTTAATCCAAAATAATTAACAACGATGTTAAAAGTAATTAAACTGAAGCGCTAAAACTACTGGATGACTTCTAAGATCTCATTGGTTCTAAACCTTCATACATATCTATATAATCCCTAAAGAGGATTAAGTCTCATAATTTCTCAATCATGTCATATCATCAAAACTTTTCATGCATTAGTTGAGTCATGACTCATACATTGATTTAAACCAAGAATCCATTTTTATTCAATTATTTAACAATAATTGTTTGGATATTAATATGTGGGACCAAAATTTTTCATAATAATTTAGTATGTTGGTCTAGAAAAATAAAGAGATTCATGATTACACAAATTAAGAGGATTTAATTATCGGACAAAAATAATGAACCAATTCTCGCATTTTTATTATTTGCGATTGTATTTTAATTTTTATAATACTTACTGATAAAAGAAATCTAAAAATAAAATAATTTTATAATCACAATTTTCTGTCGACTAACATAATTAGATTATTAATGTCCGGCATATATCCCCAAAACATTTATATAACCAATAATACATTAATCAAACCCTATATCACAACCCTAGTGGCACTAAATACGGATGAAGAATTTGTAAGGCTTCTTTAACTTAATAAGCAAAGAATAAAACTCCTGTATCAAAATAAAACCATAACTTTAATGTCAATTCTTGAATAAATGTTTTTTCTACATTCATTTGATATTTTTGACAACATACCGTTATGAAAAATCAGTAAAATAAAAAAATTAAATTTAAATTGATCTATCTATATGTAAGTTAATTAGGTCAAGTTAGTTGTAAGTTTTAAATAATTAATTGGATTAATTGCTGGCTTAAATTATTATATATATCTTATGGTTTTTTAAGATTAATTAGATATGCTTCTTCAATACTACCAGATTTTTCATCCTATGTACAACATAAGTTATGACATGAATCTTATATATATATATATATATATATATATATATATAGATCTTCATTTATATGTTCTATTAGACAACTCAGATCATCAAGTTGGAACACAGGATACAAATAGTACATTATGTGATGATGATGTGGAAGAAAAAAAAATTAATTGCTGACTTTTTTGGTGTTTGGGTTGTATGATTAATGTTCCAATTTTTTTGCTCTGCTGTATTTTTGCTTTCTTATGCTTTAAGTTAAATAATAATCAAGCAAAATGTTGGGATTATTAATTAGATTAATGAAAACTATATAAGAACAGATCAAAGGAAAATTGGAAAAGAAAAAAATTATTTAAATTTTGATGGCTTAAACTCTCATCTTTATATAAATTTTTTTTTTATACCAATTGTATATGAGCTCTTTGGATATATGCAAAGATCTCATGTGATATATAAATCGATAACATATTGTTCCATCTGAAAAACCAATTTATCAAGTACAGACCACGCATTTGCGGTTTGTTTGACTAACGTGTTACACGACTGATCAATAAATAAATAATTCCTTCATTGAAAATGCCATGCACAACTTGTACCGAAGAAGACGGATCTACAGAGCTGGTACGGTTATTTATTCCTTGGAAAGAAAAGAAAACTTTCGTATATATATAATAAAAATATATTCTTTTATTAAGCGATCGATGCCCATAACTTCTGTAATTGAACAATATAACATTACACAATAATAACCAGACAGGAACGTGAGGCCTCATCTATCTATAAATTGTGTTCAGTTCAGTTCACATGTCTATATATATGTATGTATATAGAAGTAGCCATTAAGGGAAACATTCATCTTCTCCCCTCTAGGATATATACTACTATGAGTGCTAGGCTTGTATAAAACGGGATCAAATCAAGAGAAATTATTTGCTTCTTTTTCTTCTGATCTACATTTTCTTGATCATTTCTGCCAACTATCAGAATTCATTCTTCTTGGTGTCTCTTCATCATTCAGTTACCAGTTCTGGTAACTTCCTGTGAGTCTATTTTTTTCTTCTGGTATTTCACAGTATTATTTTTCTATTTTGCTTGAAATAGTTGAAAGTCGTTTTGGTGCCATGATTATCAAGGTTGTATATATAACGAGTAAAATTAACGTGCTCTTACCAGCACGGAGTCTCTCTGTGCTCTTAACTCAAAAATCTATCAAATTGATTTCAAACGAAAAATTTAAGTTGCTCAATAACTTCTTTATATCAAAATCTTGTTGGATACCAGGATTTTCAATTTTTAGAAATTTCTAACTATTTGTTTCAGATTTTCTAAATCTTTGGTTTCTTCATAGGATTTATACTATACATGGAACCATCCAGTGGTGGCAGCTGGCTCATGAACTTTGTAAGTATACTGACATTATCATTTCTTTTTTTCTGTAATTAATTAATCACTAATAGTTATATGAAACTTAGATCTTGAATATATTAATATGCTAAGAAGTTGGAGGATCATGATGGAAAATCGAAGTAGTAATAATTTATTAATTCCTCTTATAGAGATAGACGCTATCTGATTGTAATTAAAAATGTCAGTTAACAGATATGATTCGTTCAATTCCCAATTCGTTGACAAGGATTTTTTTATTTTAATCATTTAAAAATAGGATTAATCAATCAATGGGAACTCGAGTTTCACGATTTGATATTATATTAACAGGATATTGTGCAGCCATTAATTAATTTGATAGCTTCCAATGTGAAACGCAAAACTACCCAAAATGTTTGAAAACATTACTTTTAAATTTGATGCAATGCAGGAAATGAATTATTCTTCGTTTTTCCAAGATTTTGAGCAATTTGAAGAGCTCGCACCATCCCCTATGATACCGGACTTTTCTTCTATCTCGCCACCCGAATGCTGCTTGTCAAATTCAAACTCGGAACATAATCAAAGTCTTGAAGTTAACACTATCTTAACACCGCCGGAAAGCGACTTATCGAATGTACCTACTGATCAAGCTAAGAAGAAAAAGAAACCGAGGAGCAATAGTTGGAATTCAGGCTTTGCGAAAGGAAAGAACGGTACCAGCAGAGAGGGATCTGACAAGTCAGACGGTACAGATAACTCAAATACAGGTTCAAAAGGGGGTAGAGGGAGAAAGAGGAGCTATGAAGCAACGGCTGAGTGTAATAAAGAAAAGAACAGTACCAGTTCGGCCGATCCGGTGACTCAGCCGGAGATGCATAATAAAAAAGATCATGTAATGGCAGAGAGAAAGAGAAGAGAGAAGCTTACACAACGATTCATTGCTTTATCTTCTCTTGTTCCAGGCCTAACCAGGGTATGTAATTAATCTAACGGATTACTATTTTAATATCTATATTATTTGAGATAACGCATCTTTTTTGTCAAAACTAGTAATTAATTAGGATATGTTTTTGTATAAATAACAATGTGGCATGCATCCCTAAGCAATTTAACCCAAACTTGTGCTTTCTTTTTTTCTTTTTTTCTTTCAATATTACCTTATTAAACTAGTTTACTATAATAGTTGTCATAAATGCCTATTTTCAGAAGTATTTACAATTAGTAAGCTTTGAGAGAAAAAAATGTCATGATTTACAACTTCATAAAATGTAATTATTTGCAGATGGATAAAGCATCTGTTTTGGGAGATGCTATCAAGTATGTGAAACAACTTCAAGACAAGGTGCAAACATTAGAAACGGAAGCAAATCACAAAACTGTCCAAGCTGCAGTTATTGTGAAAAAATCGCAGTCGTCTCCTGACGAATGCCACTCGTCTACTACTTGTGACGTCGACAACTCACCAGATGACGAGTTATCGACCAAGGCGACGGGGGGATCTCTACCCGAGATTGAGGTCAGGATTTCTGGGCAGATAGTTCTAATCAAGATCCACTGTGAGAGCCAAAAGGGAGTTCTGATTAAGGCATTGTCTGAGATCGAAAGCCTCGGACTGAGAATTGTCAGTACATCGATGGTGCCATTTACGAGTTCTTCGAATGACATGACCATCACCGCAAAGGCAAGTCATATATATATTCGTCAAATATTGTGTTTTTTTTTGTTGTATGGAAAATGTTTGAGAGAGATATTATTATTGATATCGTTATCGGTACCAACTTCATTATTCATATAAAATTGATATCAATGACGGTATCAATGATTGTATCTTTAAATCAGCTCCTTTTTTGTATTTTTGGATGGAGGAAGAACATACATGCATGTTTTATATTTATTTAGTTATATTAGTTAATTAATTTCTATTGTCTGTTGGTTTAATTTAGGTCGGTGAGGAGCTTTCTTTAACTGTTGAAGACCTTGTTAAAAGGCTTAACTTTGCTCTCAGGCAGTTTTGACTATATATGTAGTGATTTGATTAGATATAACTAGTGCTAGTTGATTTTCTTCCTCTTTTCTCTTAATTTCTCATTGGATTCCAAGCTGTTTGAATTTTTTGTTACTGTTATCTTTGGATCGAATCCAAGGTTTTAATAATAAATATCGTACTTGATACTGTTCGTAGATATTCATTGCTAAAGCTTGCTGAATTAATTAATCTTTCTGCCATTTTTAATTCTTTGCTAACATAAATTTCTAAAATAGAATTATGAAAATCGTTGATTCAAAAAAAAAATTATGGAAATCGTTTGAAACGTTTAATTGTGCCTTGATGGCTCCGACATACTGTTACACTAAATGCAGGATATATTATCAAAAATGAAAATGTTTGAGAAATACCATCATTAATACTATTATTAATATCGACTTTATTATTCTTATAAAATGAGTTATTATTTATATTAACGATTTTATTATGCAACTTATTTTCTTCATTACTTTTAGTATTTAACTCAATATTACTAATCTAAATAATAACTCACTTAAGTTGAATAATAAAATACCACTAATCTTCTAAATAATAACTCACTTAAGTTGAATAATAAAAGCATTATATAAAATAAATTGCATAATAAAGTCATTAATATGAATAATAACTCATTTTACATAAACAATAAAATTGATATCTACAACAGTATATATATAAATAATATAATTTTCATTGTTAAATAGCTTATATAAAATATAAGCAATTTGACGTTATAACTGTTACACATATATTTTTATGTTTTTTTTTTAATGATAACAGAAGAAAAAATTATTTTATTATAACTACAAATTTTGAAAACTAGCATTTGATCTAGTGTAAAGACAATTAATATTCCCTATATAGAAGATTGTAAATTCGAAATTCGAATGAAGAATCCTTTACACATATTTAAAAATTAGATAATTTAAACTTTTATCTTTTATCTCAAAAAAAAATTAAAACTACAAATTTTAAGTGCAGGTACATACTACATAGATACTGTCCCACCAGCAAACCCATATTGCTGGTATCAATATTAGGTATACAACATATATCTATAGTTACTAGCCTACTAATACATGCAAATATGAAAAGAAGTTTTGTGACTTGTCACAAATTTCAAACTTATATATATCAAGAAATTGAAAAACTATATAAACTATAAATTATGACCATCATCTATTATACAAATTTTGATTCAACAAAAGTAGATGATTATAATAAAAAAGGGTGAAGATCTCTTGGCAATAACCTTGATCACATTTTCAAAACATGTATTTTTTTTAAATAGAAAAAAATTATAGAAATGTTGTTTTCAATTTTTTTTATTAGTTGTGTATCAATTTTCATAGAAGTTGAATATTATTTTATGTTCTTTCATATGCTATTAAATATAGATCACTGTAAATTTGTGTCTATGATTAACAGTAAAGTTTTTATATACTACATTTTACTTGTCGAATTTTAAAAATATAAATTATTTTGATAATTATCGAGGTTGTCAAAATAATTGATCGTTAATGAAATAATAAAAAATATGCAAACTAATAACAAACTAATTGGTTATCATCAACGACATTAAAATTATTTTTGCAAAGATACTATTTAGCATCTCACAATATAGTGAAAGTGAAGCTTCATTATTAGATTAAATTGGTGCATCAATAAAAAAAAAAAATTTTTTGCTCAATTTACTGTTTCCGTTTATATAAGATAGATCCAAATTGAAACAAATTAATCGGATCAAATAAAGAAATAAAAGAAAAAGGTCTAATAAATAATTAAATATTGAAACCAGGTTACCTAGAGGTCCTAATTGATAAACCCAATAATTAAGAACTTTGCTCAAAGAAGAGGGGAGCTGTGGGCCCAGGGCCCGCGGGCCCCACCCCTACTCCCCCTCTCTAGATCTTGGGCCCCACTGTAAATCCATGTGGGCCCACCCTGATTTATACGGAGCATCAATTGTATATGCCCCCCCCCCCCCCCCCCCCCCCCTTAATTTTTTGTCGGTAGCTTCCAAAATATCCCACGTGAATCTGGCATAATTATATTAATATATCTTTTGTGCTTGTTCCAAATTTTTAAAGAATAATATCAATGTTTGAATTTTTGAAAATTTGACAACGATGTGTAGATTTTAAATACGCATCATGTTCAACAGTTTTGATGCATTTAAAAAAATGAAAAAAAATAAAATCGTAAATTCGAAATCGAAATAAAAGATCCATTTAAATTTTAAATGATTTGAACCTCTCTAATCTCTCTTTAAAAAAAATTGAAAAAGATGAGAGAGCAAACTTAAAATCACATGAGAGCATATTCTTTTATCTCTTACATTGAATTTTCTTTTTCTTTTTTTTCGCCATGCTTCAATTTAGTCATAATTTAACTAAATTTACTGAATCTCACATCTAGTATTTCTTTTTAAAAAATACAATATAAAATGTGCAAAATTGTGAATTGGAAAATTGCCAAAAAAAATCATTAAATTGAAATTGATCCCATAACTCTATTTTGACAACTCTTCTATATAAAGACGGACCTTAGTTCTTCAAAAATTTTAAAAATTAATCACATATATCAAAATCTTAAAATATCTTATTATAATTATATTCTCTAAAAAAATTTAAAATATATAATTATATTAAAAATAATATTTTAATTCCTCATTATTTTTAGTAAAGCTGCATCACTATGCTACATGAATGACAACTCGACGTTTATTTATTTATTTTATTTTTTTCCTTGGCTTTTCAGAATTGGAAGAGGCACGTGATGTGATGCAGCGAACCATCTCTGATTTTGAGAGGTCATGTGACTCTTGAGGACCATCCTATGAATTCACATACACTTGCACTTACACTTGCACTTGCACTTGCACTTGCACTTGCACTTATATAATATGGCACGGTTTCGATCATATTATTATTCATATAAAGCGGGGACCATCTCTTAGTTTTCTTAGTTCTTTATTTGATCTTTGGCACGTCTCACACGAGCTATTTTATTACTCATATAAAATAAATTATTATTTATATTAATTATTTTATTATTTAATTTAAGTATTATTAATTATTTTATTATTTAATTTAAGTATTATTAATTATTTTATTATTTAATTTAAGTATTATTGATTTAAATAATAATTTACTTAAATTGAATAGTAAAAATACTGTACAAATATATTGTATAATAAAACTGTTAATATGAATAATAATTTATTTAATATGAATAATAAAATCGATATGAACGACGGCATCAGTAATGATATTTATTTATTAGCTCCCTTTTATTTATTCCAATGGTTGAACGTTTATTTCCTTAAAAGGAAAGCTAGTATAGCCTTAATTAATGCTCTCATTAAGTCAAGTCTTATATACTTTTTCATGCTATTATAGTACGTCTCGTTTATTTTTCTACTTTGTGCCATGTTATAGGATAATGTCAGGTAGCTCTGAACTTTTAATTTGCAATAATTTAGCTTTTTGAACTTTTAATTTGAACAATTCTATTTCCTTCCAAACTATATGATAAGTGACAATGACTCTTCCGGCAATTAACTTATTATTTAATTCTCAATTTTGTAATACAAAATGGTAAAAAAATATTTTTGTATGCTTATAATATAATATTTGAGAATATTTACGTTTATGGATTTTTAAATTTTCATAAATTTAGTAACTTATTTTTACAAAAATTGTAGGCACAGATTTAATATTCATGATTATAAAATGTTTGATATTTCAATTTTTATTTTATTTATACAGGAAATATATGGTTTTCATAAATAATTAAAATTAATTAAACTATTTTGTTTATATATGAAAAATTAATAAACATCATGAAGTAAGAAATTATAATTAGTTTAAAATTGATATTAAAAATTATGAGCATCATAGTTCGTCAACAAATTTAATACTGATAAATTTATTAAGAGTATTCTGGCTATTTCACTTATACAGTAGATAGTGGATTAACTATTTAGAGATTATTATCATTGATTCCATAATTTAAGATCGGAGGAGATTGTAAGTTCAAAACTCAAATGAAATGACTTTTTATGAAGATTTAAAATTGAGTGATTTTGATTCTCATTTTTATTTTAAAAAAAATTTAAGATCAAAGATTCGGGACAAACTTATAATACATCAAGGCTTTGTTTGGAAGAGAGATAATTAGAGAATAAAATTATCTCCACGTCTCATAAGAAAAACTTTATTCTCCAATTATTCTCAGTTTATCCCGCTCCAAAACAAAACCCAAAAGTTTAGAAGCTTCCTATTGTATGTATGATCCCTATATAACAGGTTAGTGTTTCGACTGCTCTTCATTAGAGGAATTCATTAAAGCATCAAGTAATCTGTTAATGTGAAGATTAAAGTCTAACATAACATGTGCAGGGCTGATTGCACATGTGAGAGCAAATATACGGTCAAAATTGATCTCTAGTTTATTCAATTTGAAATATACACTGTAAAATGTCTAAAACTCTTCAATAACATCCATACAATTGGAGAGGAGATCAATTTAGACGTCAGAACACTGCTATGCTTTTTTTTATATATATATATAAAAGTCACCTGCTTTCATTTTTTTTTTTTTTTGGAAAGCATTACATTGCTGATGCTAGAGCGAGCATATTAGAAATCACAAGATTGATCATTTTTTTTTTATAATTCCTTTTTAACACATACTGATTTGAATTTTCTAAAGGATAAAAGTTTCTTTAAAGAATTACAAAACTTCAGAAAACTCTGAAAACATGCATTCAGATGTTGGATCTGAAGATCTAAGCCCCCATTACTATATTCTTTTTTTTTTCTGCACAACTAAACGTATAAATTCAATTACAAATGCAAAAGCATGCATTCAGCTTTATACATTTTTTTTATCAACCATATAAAATTTGAGATTATTGTTACCTTTTTAAATGCAGAATTGATAAATAAAAGGATTCTGGTTTTTCTGCATTTAATAATACATTTATTTCCAGCAAACGTTATCCTTAGTCCACTCCTTAATGTCAACACATGTCTGGATTGCATGTGCCACTTAATTAAAAAAAAATTAAATAAGTAGTTCTGAAGCTAAATTATTAATGAACCGTAAAAAGATTAGTCTTTACATATCACCAAACAAACATGACCCCATGATGCAATCCAGACATGACATTACGATCTATAATTTATGTTAGCCACATACAACCCTCTAAGGGAACAAACTATAAACAAATGCTAAAACATAGCATAAATGCATGATGTATACTACAGCAACAGTAACAAAATGATACAGGTTTTGGGCATTTTAGTTTGTAAGCAAAAACTTAACTGCTTCAATTTGAACCATGAGGAGATTTGAAGAAACGAACTATGACGACGGTGGTGTTATCTGCACTCCCTCGTTTAGAAGCCTCTTGAAGGAGTCTCTGTGCAGCCTGTTCCGGGTCCTCTATCGGCCTCACCATTGCCACGGCCTCCTACACAAGACCAAACAGAAATTGATATACAAAAATACCGGATTAAAATGTCTACGATAAAGTTACTTTGGAAAGAGAGCATTTTTATTTTAGTAGAATTTTGGGGAGATCCAAAATTTAAAAAAAAATTCAGGAGATAATAAATTTGTGGGGTTCTAGGATCAAAATTATTGGTTTCCTTTAAAGCAAACATTATTGGTTCTAGGATCTGTTGCAATACAGTGTGGTGGGTGGAGGCCCAGTAATTCACCTAGAATTGCATATAGAGTATGTTCAAGTAAATTGTAAAAACGGACCAAATCATATTTCTATTTTGGTCCCCAAAGATTCAAATGTTCCCAATTTTGTTCCTAAACATCCCATTTGTACTGTTTAGATCGCTAAAATGCAGTCAAAACTAATAAACTGACATATGTTGAAAGGGTCGGGCTCCCTTGAGCTGTATGAATTCATTGTATGGCCTCAAGCAAATTTGGGCCATCCATTTCTGATCAAACAGTTCGGATTGATTTTGATCGATTACTACTAAAAAGAGCAGGCCCAGAAAGTACATGACAGCTATTCGGTCCAAGCCGATCGGGACTGTCGGATCTGAATTGAAAGATCCAAAATCAACCTGAGACTCAGAAATGACTTCCATACAATTCAAGTGGAGCTAAGCCCAATAACATATTACACTGTATAGCTTAAAAAATCCAAACAAAAACAACTCGCTGCATTCTATGCTGACCCAGATTTAGATTAATAAATTAAATAGAGTATGACAGTAATAACAGCATGGACAAAATTGAAGCTTTGCGAACCTAATGGAACTTTGAAACTTCAAGATTTCGGTATCAAAATGAGAAGTGATTGATATTTATGATGCTGTTTGAGCAAATTGATTCCCTATCTTTTATAAAGAAGAGGTGTAGATACAAAACCATTATTCACAAGGAACAAATCAGGAAAGGAGGTTGATATCTAGCAACTAAATTTTTGTCCTGGAGAAGAAGGAGAAGTCTTTTGATAAGAATTGATACCTCATTTGATACAACATCCCAAAGACCATCACTGGCAAGGATGAGAAATTCAAGAGAGTTGTCTACGACCTCCTCCTGCCAAACAAACGTAAAAGTTCAATTGTTAACAGTTGAGATCCCTTTCAGAACATCATTTTGAATGAGAAACACAACTGTGTGCTGGTAAAATACCGCTTTATGCCTGTTTATTGGACCTGTACAATTTCTGACATTCGGTTTTCTCAGTATAATTCAAAAAACACTGAAAACTTTTTGCATATTAAATTTAATACCAGTATAGAGCTATTATTTCAGGTCTACTGCTGGAATTATATGCTAACACAGCAACACATTATGTATCATACTGGACAACAAAAATTATATACATGATGAAAAAGAAGAGAGACATGTTAACAAATTCAAACCTTGATTTCAGGTTCAGCAACAACAAATTGCTTCAGGAGTCTATCACCAAATGCACGGGAAACAGCAAGAACACCACCAACACGCCAGGTCCCTAATTAAGATTAGTATCCACAGAAATATACATCATTTTTTTGTTTTCTAGAGAGTGCAATTTACGAAAATGACATTCTTGTTAAACTAAAATAAGAGAGGTACCAGCCCACATAACAAAGCCTCCAGCATCTTCTATCCTCTGCCTCTCATCTGATTGATCGGGCTTATGATCTCTAGAAACTGCAACAGCTGGAAATTTGCAAAAAAGGCCTTCAGTGTCATCCACTCCAAATTGTGTACAATAATTGATAGATCTCTTTTGAGTAAGGTGCTTATGCAAAACTGGACATTCTAGAACGATGTTTAAAAATTTCTAACGACTGCATTTGCCTGCTCATTGATAATCAACGATTCCATTGCTAAAAATAAGCCAACCATATATTTACTCGAGAATATTAGGTATAATCTTGGTATTGGTAGTATAAATATCTCTTAGATGTAAAAAGATCTGTATGAAGATGTCAATGGTACCACTCACATGCAATCAGTACCAGCACATATCAGACTACCATCCTGCCAGTGATTAGTTTGGTTTTTCCAATAACATGTTCAGTTTGGACAATTAAGCCAGCAGCAGCCAAATGTTTCAGCATGACATGAAGCAGCACAATTAACCTACCGTTTCCTCCTCTGCAAATAACAGCTCTGGAATCACCGACATTTGCAACCAAGAGACGGTCCCCAACAAGTACAGCTGTCGAGGCAGTGGAACCGGCATCTCTGTTCTGACCATTCTCGCATTTCAGAAACTCAGAGTCAGTGTGTTTATACGCATCAACTGCAAAAGTCAGAAAGAAAGAAATTTAGTAACCAACTCATCATTTTACTAAAGGAACAGCTCTATGACTCGAGAATACAACAATCCGTGCAATACCCCATTAAATAAAAATATCAATTTAATCCTCTAAAACACAGAAAATACATTTTTGCCACTCTCCTAATTTACTTTCAAATTCTTAAATTACCTTATTTTGATACTCACTTGCATAGAGATAAATCACAAAAGGAGGGATACATCTGAAATCATCAAGTAAATGGGAAAAGGGGCAGGGTATGGTAATTAGTTCTTTGTTTTGTTTCATTGGAATCCGCAGAGAAAATATGATAATCACAGCTCTCCTAATTTACTTTTGAGATCTAAAATTACCCTCTTTTGATCCTCACTTGCATAGAGACAAATCACAAAGGGACAGATACATCTGGAATGGGGAGAGGGGTAGGGCTATGACAATTATTTCTTTGCTTTTTTTTTTGTTTCATAGGAGTTCACACAATACTTTCACATGTTGCGGAGGTATACACATACAGAATGTGTCATTCTGCATATGTCTCTATGAAATCTGGAAATTCAGCTGTAGTATGGATATAAAGCACTGCCTTCATGAGCACATTGGTGATGACTACATTGTACTCAAGAGGTTAAGCTGCTAGTACTCTATATTAAACCCCCATCCAATCATACATAACTCATTGGATGGTCCCTGGCAAATATGCTATATTATACGTTGTAGATAATTCCTTAAACAAATAATTTCCCGTGCTGCCTAAATTTAAGGTTGAGAGTGAGATGCCTCTCCGTTCTGAAATGGGCAGATAGATCTGCCTAGGACCATCCAGAGCTTGTACGAATTAACAGGAGGCAAACTGTAATATTCCAACAGGGTCATGAGACCCCAATGAAATTTAATAGAAGCCCTCAAACTATGCATATTTGCAACTTCATTGACCTACCAGTAATGTATCAGGAAATACCAGTAAACTGGAAGAAGGTAAATCCTTCGTCCAATAAAGAAATGAAATTTGAAGCAACATCCCACGGGTTACTCAATTATTTACGATAAACTGTTTTAACATAAGTTTTTGGCAATTCAGAGGTCACAAAACAAATGGGTCATGTAAACTTCAGTCAGTTATCTTTGACATTCCCCCAAATCAGAACACTCTAAAACTCTTCAATATAAGAAATGAAGAAAATGAACATTACGCTTTATTTCTCCTTTATTGCATAATCATGATTTCTTAACTTCTAATTAACAAAGAAAAAGGAGTAGGAGAAGAGAGACAGCTGTAGCTATAAAGAAGTGGAAGACAGGAATAGATGAAAAGTAATGTCAGAGTGGAATGAGAAGAAACGGAGTTAAACATCCATTTTCTTAATGATTGGATAAACGAGAAATAAGAGGATCTCACTGGGAAAAATCGAAATTCACTGCTCTGAGAGACAAATATAAGTTCTATATCTTTGGGTAAGTCCTCTATGAAATGTACTATCAGTAAGCTGAAAGTAATAGTTCTGTTCTCATATTTGTGGTATGCAATTTTGGATAATCAATTATAAATTTACTAGATTTACAAAATAAAAAAGATCCACAAGCATAGTTAAATGTCTCGTTATTGTCAGCTTTGACCATGTTTACACCGCAACACCAAACTGATTATAAGGTACCGGTATTTTTTCACAAATGGTATAGAAATATAAACAGGAGAAATACAAGACATACCTATAGCTGATTTGGTATCACTGATGAATTTCGGGTGCTTTATAATGTTGCTAAAAAGGTGCTTCTTAACATACTCTGCTGCACGGATCCCACCATGACCTTAAAAAGTTCAGTAATATTAGTGAGTCCTATTATTCATACAGATAAAAGAAATTTTTCTTCAATGTTGATCCAAAATCCAAATATCTCAAATTTATCCTCCAAAAGGAAAAGGGTAATGTGTCTCTAATACGCAGATTTTGGAAGGCAACATTAAGAAATTTCACATCACAAGAAATATGTAAATTCACAAACAAAGGTTGACATATACCATCAAAAACACCGAATAATCCAACCATTTCTCCGTTAACACCATCAATTTTTGTCTCATAAAAGTCCTCCATTGACGACCTTTTACCGGGTGAGCTCGCATATCCGTAACTGAACTTTCCATCCTGACTATTGTTTAGAGAAAATTAAAAAAAGGAAATAGAATGTCAATTAAATCCTATTGTTACAAGAGAAGATAATTAAGCCATCCAAGTTGCAAAAGTCGTCGCAACTTTGTTATGTTCAAGGTCTAGAGCTCTGATTGCTTAGATGACCTAATTGTTTCAAACAAATTTAAAAATTGCTTAGATGACCTAATTGTTTCAAACAAATTTAATAATTGCTTAGATGACCTAATTGTTAAAAGTGTCTCAAATTCAAAAATCCAATAACTTAAAACTAATGAGGTCAGAATAATGTGCTTCGTGCGGAAAAAAATTTCTTTATAATAGGAACTTAATTGGCTAGGTTCTGAAAATTAAATTATCATAAATAAAGGGGAAAAAAAAATTCAACAGTAGACAATTGCCAGTCCATCAAATCTTCCTTTCCTGATGACTGTGCACAATTAAAATATCTAATAATCACAAACAAATCTTCTTCTTCTTTTTTTTTGAGAGTTGACAAATACAATTGCTCTAACATTATTGCAAACCAAGCAAACTGAGACAAGTAATCTTACTTTCTCAACAATCAAGGACATCCCTTTTGTTAGATAAAAAAATTAAAATAACAAAATCTAAAGTATCAATTTCGGAGATATAAGAGAGAAATCAAACCTGAGACCACCTCCGGTAACCGGCGGCGATCCGTTGGGCTGAGATCCTGAGACCAAGCTATAATGACCCATGATTTCCAGCAAAAAAAAAAAACAAAAAGAAAGAGAATCTCTCTACACAGAAAACCAAACGACTTCGTTTTTCCCTCTCTGAAATTGAAAGCTCTGACAGAGTAATAGCGGGAGAGAATTGAAAGAAAGAACCGAACCGCCGATCGAGAACAAAAGAATTGAAACAAGGAGAGGCGATAACCGTTTTAACTATTTATGGGGGGTTGCACTGTCGATCGAGAGAGAACGAGAGCGCGCGCGCGCGAGAGAGAGAGAGAGAGAGAGAAGGAGAGAGAGGTGATGTGTGGTTGCTTTTGTAGAAAGGAGGAGAGAGAGAAAGAGAGAGAGAGAGAGAGAGAGATGGAGCACAAAAAGAGCGGGTAGGAAGGAAGCAGTTTGGTGTTTTGTAATCAGAGAGAGAGGGGGGGGGTGTGGGGGTTACGTGGCGATAGAAGAGTGAGTCTTGGTGCAACTGATGCCACACAATACCTCCTCCTGATGCATTAATTAAACTATGTTTTTCTCTGTGAAACAGTATTATCAAAAGAAGAGCTACTCTGTTTTGTATACACAATCATTCTTTTTTTTTTAAGAGGAAGGTTTAATGTTTTTTTTATTTTTTATGCGGAAAATAAAATTATTAAATTTTAAGAGGAAGGTTTAATGTCTTTATTTATTTATTTTTAGGTCTGTTTTTATTTTTAAAATTTTAATTGATTTCAAGTTTAGAATTAAGATATTAGAATAAAATTATTGAATATAATTTATATTATTTTCTCATGTATAATATTTTGTTATTATTTTACATTGAGTAACTTTTTGACGTTGTTTTTTTTAATTTATTATTTCATAATTTTATATAAAAGGAAAGTTATAAAGTCAATAAATTTTAATATATGTGGAGAGAAAATAATTAGATCCTATAAAACAGTTTTATTTTAATATTTCTATTTTAAATTTTTGTTAATTGAAAATAAAAAAATAAAGACATGTTGGAGACTCAAAAAATAAAGATATTTGAACCCTTTTATTAAGTTATAAAGTCAATAAATTTTAATATATGTGGAGAGAAAATAATTAGATCCTATAAAATGATTTTATTTTAATATTTCTATTTTAAATTTTTGTTAATAGAAAATAAAAAAATAAAGACATGTTGGAGACTCAAAAAATAAAGATATTTGAACCCTTTTATTTTTTAATATAAAAATTTTAGACGAAAATAAGAAAAAAAGAATATGCTGGAGACACAAAAATAAAGACATTTGAACCTTTTATTTTTTAATATAAAAATTTTAGCCGGAAATAAAAAAAGAAGAATATTTAAAAGACAAAGAAAAGAATATTTTGTTTACTTAATTGTTGTTTATTACCTTATAATTGGAGGCGTGTTCATGTTTGATTTTCTTTATAATTTTTTAGTATTTTGTGTTGACCAAGTCAAGTCAAAAGAATTTTAAAACCAAAATTTTATTTTTCTATAAACCTTACAGATATGTATGGGTCAAGAAGGAATCAAATTTTGAATATCTACCCTACTTATACACCTCATATTTAATTCAATTTGAGTTGTTTATTTAAATTTCAAATTATCAATTTATATTGTCAAAATTCTTACAAATTGAATCTAACATTCATTAGATTTCAAATTATACACCTCCTCAAATTTCAAATTGAATCTTACATTCATTAGATTTATCAAAAATCCAAATTTTGACAAATATGGAAAATTAATCTTTAATGCAAGTAGATTGAATTAAAAAAATGCAAAATACATTTTTTTTGTAATTAATTTAGAGCAATTGTTTTCTTCTTAAATTTGCACCAAATAAATTATAAAAATTAGACGACTTGAAAATGTCATAACTCAATAATTATGGATGAAAGTGGTAGACAAAACCTAATCCATCCAACCTATTTATGTGTCATTCATATATGCGTTTGTGCTCATATGTCAATACCTATACTCACATCTAGTATTGTCATGTCAAATGTTAAAAAAATTTACATGTGTTCAAAATTGCACTCTCGCATATTTATTTATAATTAGAGTCAAATATTTATATGTGTGTGATGCTCAAGTATTTAATTATGTAATGTTTAGTATCCAAATTTATATATACTAGACAGTTATATTTTTTTTATTGGTTTTTATTGTATTATGTCTCTATTTAAGTTGTTTTGTTGTTCAAATAACTATAGTTTTTATAATATCAAAAACGTCCTTAATATTTATATTATTCTAGATATATAACGAGGTGGATAGAGTTAGTATTATGGTGTTAATCTCTGATATTATATGTTGATTTCTAAAATTGCATTATCAATTGTTTATTAATATGCACTACCTGGTGTTTATATTTAGTTTCATAGCATCTATATCTAATACATATAACAAAATATTTAAACTTGCATTATTCGGTGCTTAGAGCTATATATTCAAATGTTTTATAATTAGTGGTATGGTATTTTACATTAATTCATGATTGTATTTGTACAAAACTTCACATAATAAGTTAATCATTAAAAATTTAATTACGGAGATTAAAAAAATCAGATAGTAAGAAATAGATAGAGGAGGAGCCAAGAATTTATTTCCATTTATCTTTATTTATTCTTTTTATAAAAATGGGGAACATTGCAATTTTAAATATTCATTCTTCTTAATCTGATGATCTGCAACCTATAAAAAAATATTATCTTAATAACTTAACCAAATACCAATTCTCTTATTTATTTATTTATTTATTTATTTATTTATTTATTTATTTATTTGTTGTTTACTTATTTATTTATTTATTTATTTACTTACTTTATTATCTATTTACTTATTTATTTATTTATTTACTTACTTTATTATCTATTTACTTATTTATTTATTTGTCTGTTTGTTGGTTATAATTTTCTTAAATCCCCTTGGGGGACCAAATCGGAGGAGTCTTCCCTTTTCAAAATTATTACTCAAATATTTAAATGAATAAGAACAAATCATCTAGAAATTAAGCATTGAAACCATATAATTCCATTAATCAATAGTTCTTGCATAATGGCATCCAAAAAAATTCTGTCATGAACAGATTTTGCATGTGCCTTTATTGTTATTTTTTTCTCTCAAAATGTGCACTTATATATGAATGTAAGATTCAACTAATTTTATCAACCAGCAAAAGTGACCTAATAAAAAATGAGCTTATAAAATGCCAAAAATAATTAAATTGGACCTTTACACGTGGGAGGTCAATAGCCACAAAATAATTCATGATGTACTCATGTGTCCCTTTGGTGTTGACAGGCTTCTCTCTTAATGACACGTGTACACTACCTGATTAGACCTAACTTCCCTTTGATTATTGGGGTCATGAAATCCAAGTCATATTTCATTTTCTTTTTGAATGAAAATTATACTTTTTAATTTTAATTGTACATTCTATTTACACTCTAATTATATTTATATTTTTTTATAAAATATTTATAATTAATAATAAATATATTTATATATTATATTATTATTATTATTAAAAGTTATGTAAGTTATGTTTATATTTATATAATAAAAATTTTAAGTTTAATTTTTTTATAATTATTTAGAAAAAAAATAATAAACACTTTTTATATTAATTATAAATATTTATAAATTTAGATATAAATAATTTATATATTTAATATAAACTTTTTTTTATGTACAGATAATAAATATAAAATGTGAAATATAAAAAAAAAATTTCAAAAATCCTTTCACACGAATAACATGACCTTGTCATCTATCAGGTCAAAATCCATACCCAATTAGCCACTTTGAACGAATGGTTGAACCTGCCTACCTTCTAAAGAGATCTCGGATCCTCTGTGACGAGAGTACTACTGTCATACATGTTGCGAGTCAGATTGAATCGGACATACAATCAAATTAGTGTGACATACATGTCATTGGGACCCCACTTGTCAGCGCGTGTTAGGTGACTTTGAACTCGTTTGACACACGCGTTGTCGAGAAACACACGTGTTATCTTATCGTGCCCGCTAAAGGTTGACCACAAAATAGTCCCGGAATCTTGAATAAAACCGGGTCGAATTTCATGAATCACAAGTTCACACAAGTAATATATGGCAACAATGATTGAGATAGGAAGATGTAAATGTATGTGTGCATTATAAGTTTTAACATGTATAAGTTTTTATCAAAAGACAAAATATTTTATTAATTGTTCTTATCAAATTATATATATTTTATTTTGTTTTCTTTTTGTCTTGTCATGAGTTTTTTTATTTAATATCTAAATATTGAATATACGACCTCTTCAAGGAAAGATCGTTGTTTAAACTAATAAATTAAAGTTTGATTCAACCAAGTAGAAAGTCAAAAGATAGAGGAGTGATAACTGCATTTATTATTAATACTTTTTATTTATATCTCAAGTATTTTAATTATTCAACGTAATTTTTAACTTAAATTTGAAAATACGTATTTTAAAAAAATATTTATATTTAACATTAGATGCAAATAAAGGTGCAGAACATAAGATATAAAAATAATTTCTCTTATTAAAAAAAACTAGTCAATTAAACTGATTTTTAACATGTTGAGGGGTTCTTAAACCAATCAATTCGGACCAAGACTGGGTCAAGTCTTTTTTGGTCCAACCAACCGGTCTGGTTCTGTTAATATTGAAAAAATGAACCGGATAACAAAAGAGAAAAGTAAATGGGATAGAAAAGAGAAAAGGCAACTAAATTAATTGAACCATTAATGTAAATCAAATCAAGCATACCTAGTAGAAAGGGAAATAAAAGAAGACAATTAATTGAAATTAATTAACGGTAAAATAATCCTAATTAATCATATTTTGAATGTTCGCCAACAGGAAAAGAAAGATATTTAAAACATAAAGGTTATTGACAATAACAAAGAAATCTTGAGAAAAGAGAACAATTATGGTGATAATATATAGAAAAAAAATATATACAAAGCTTCTCTACTCAAAAGATAATTGTGTAATTGCTCAAGCAAATTTTAAATTAAATTACCAAATTTAATATTTCTTCTTTCAATTTTTATGTCAGAAGAGAATCTGAGACATCTATATTCAAACAAATAAGAGATGAATTTTAGGATTTTTTTTTTAAAGTCTATTACTACTGATAATTAGTTATCATATTTTGGATTTTTTTAAAAGAAAAATTTAGCATAATTTGGATAGATAAAAAAGAGGGACATATAAATCGTCAAGAAAGGAGAAATTTTTTTATTGTAAACAAATGATCCAACCATTTTATTTTTTATCTCATTCATCATGATTGCTCCATCAAAATTTAACAAAGATTAACACATAAATATAAATTAACAACTATTTTTTTTTTCAGTAAAGGACTATTAGATTTGCAATTAAAGGAATTTCTTCGCTTTTGAAATTAACAAACAAAAATTATAACCAGGCTAAATCAATTAAAACTAATAGAAGTCACAAATATACACAACTAAAATAAAAAAAATAACAACTAAAATAATTAGGATTTTTTAATTAATAAATATCAGGCTCACAAACATGTCAATTGGACAAACCTAGCTTGCAAGTCTCATCAACTTTTAGCCATGCAAAAGTAAAGGTAGCAAAATTAATATATAACATACTTAAAAATGCCAATTAAATAAGCATAGCTTGCAAGCCTCAATTCTTTTTGTAATACAAGCAAGCCTCAACTGCCCACACAAATTATAAATACAAGGGAGCTAATATATAAATATTGTTATTGATACCATCATCGACGTTGACTTTATAAATTTAAATTATTTGTGTTAATAATTTTATCATGTAACTTATTTTTATATAGTATTTTTATTATTATTCAACTTAAATGAGTTGTTTTTTACATTAGTGATATTTAAATTGAATAATAAAAATACTGTATAAAATAAGTTACATTATAAAATCATCAACATAAATAATAACTCATCTTATATAAATATTAAAATCAATATTAATGACGATATCAATACAAATATCTCCGAGCATTTCCCATAAATATAAACATAAAAACAGGGGTCATGTGAACCTTGTGCAATTTAACGTAAGAAAAAGGAAAAGATAAAAAGCAAGAGAGATTCCCCCATTGTCACCCTTTTTATAGTTTAAAAGCGATAGAGAAATAATACACCTGAGATCCTGAAGAGGACATAAAATGCAACAAGCATCCTTGTGGGAAAAGGAAGACGCTTTTTTTTTATTATTATTATTTTTTTTTTTGAAGGTGAAAGTGGGGCCCACACATAGTCTTCTTTTTGCACTTCATTTGTTCCTGACCAGTTTGGATGAAGGAAACTGTTATGGTGATATCATTGATATTATCAATAGTATGTTTAATACGGAATTTATTATATATATTAAATAAATTTATATGTAAATTAAGGATTTTATTTTATATAATATATATATTTTTCAACTTAAATATTACTAATATGTATAATAATTCATTTAAATTAAATAATGATGGTATTATATAAAATAAATTTATATAATAAAATCATTAATATACATAATAATTCATTTAATATGTATAATAAAACTCGTATTAACGATAATATTAATAACCATATCAACGATAGTATCAATAACAGTATATGTGTGTTAGCTTCTTTGAATAAATACTTCACTTGGGCAAGCCTTTGAATGGTCTGCTAGAACAATTCTCTCGCTCTTTTTTTTTTTGTTTTGAATGTGTATCAAAATAATAACTGAAGGCTCAACTGCTGGAACAATTTCTGGACCATTGCTGGACCAATAGGCCCATAATTAAATCACAAATAGCACGGTTCATGATGAGATTAACAAGAACAAGTCTATACAGAAAGGAAAGTATTATGAAAATATTATTATGATAATATCGTGAATATGAGTTTTATTATTCATGTTAAACGAGTTATAATGAATTTTAATAACTTTATTTTGTACAGTATTTTTTATTATTCAACTTAAATACCATTAATATATATAATAATTCATTTAAATTGAATAATGATAGTACTGTACAACATACACAATTACTAATTTAATGTATACAATAAAGCCCATATCGATAACAGTATCAACAACTGTATCTGTATATCAGCTCCCATACAGAAATCCTACCAAACAAGACTGAGTAGGCAATGTTACTCTGCTTGATGGTTGATGGTTTTAAACAAAAGAAATGTGGCACATCCAAAATGAATCTATGCTTGATGGTTTTAGATTTTAGAATGTAGCTGAATTGGCATTCTTTTATGATGGATTAATCTTGCAACTTTTAGGCATTGTCACCAAAATTATTAAGAAGAATTTACAATGTGTTAATGCATTTTAAAGTTTTTTTCTTCTATTTGTTCTCATTTTATTTGAGACATATTTGATTTTTTATTTTATAATAGTATGTATTTTTTGTGAGATGACAATATGCATAGAAAATTACATAGAACTTTCTAGGAATATTTTTTTTTGATAAAAGCAAAAACATGTCTTTTTATATTCTCTAGTCTTAATTATAAAAAGATATATAAAGTATATATTTTGATTTTCAATGTGATCTTAATAAAAAAACCTCATGAAAAATTATTATACATTGGTTGTTGGGAGAAAGAAAATTTTCAATTTTTTATTATTATTATTTTTTTCAACATGACCATTTGATTAAGTAGTTGTATAGGTGTTACAATCCAAGTTGTGCTGGGACTCTCTTCAATTCAATTAATTGAGAGGAACCGACCCCTCAAAATAGCCTTCCAGACTTGACCACAAGCAACAAAGATTTCAGTCACATTTTGAAGAATTCTTTTGGACCGAACAATTATTATTTTTCAAAAAAGTAAGATCTGACTGGCTTTGCATTTTTATTTACCAGTAAAAGTACTTGTATGTAATCCTAACACACAATGCTCAATCAATCCATGATTTACTGACATTGCATTGACACCAAACTAAACCAAAAAAAAAAAAAAAAGGCTCAGAGCACAAAGTTCATGTCCTCTACAGTGAGCAGATATTTCATAGAGTAAAGTTAACAGAAAAATACACATAAGTATTATAACGGACAGTTTTAAGATTTGTAAGATGTATCTTTTTTGGGGGGAGATTTTAGGGACAGTTACTCTATTATATAGAGTATGCAGAGGATGTGAATTTCATAGCACACGCGTGCACCAAATTATGATACAACTCTCGAGGCAACGTGCATGGCCAAATGAAAAGCGGTGTACAAAGAGTCAAAATACAAATTGTAAAATAGCCAAGAGAGTTTTCAATTCTCTCTTAGAAAATATATATTTCACAAAATAAGTTTGGTTTCAAAATTTTTAGTTATGTCGTGTCATTATTTTCTTTCTTTTCATTTAAATGTATGTTTATTGTATCCAAAATATTAAATTATTTTTTAAAATAATATAATATTTTTGTATTTCTATATGAAAATTTTTATATAACTAATTATATTATTATTAGAGTAAAGCTAACATGCTTCTAGGAGCACCGGATTCATCGGTTCTCCTAACTCAAAATTCGTCGAATCAGTTTCAAATGATAAATTCAAGTTGCTCAATAAATTATTTATATTAAAATCTTATATGATACTAAAATTTTCTATTTTTAGAGTTCCTAACTATTTGTTTCATATTTTTGAAAATGACCCATTTTTATATGCAAAAATTCATTATTTTATTATTATTATTAGAGTTATCTTAAAAAAATCAGAAAAAATAATTAGAAAACCCTAAAATTAAAAAACTTCGATATCCTATAAAATTTTGATATGAAGAATTTATTGGGCAATTTAGATTTTTTGTTTGAAATCAATTTAATAATTTTTTTAGTTAAAAACACCGAAGAACTTCATATTTCTAAAAACACGTTAGCTTCACTCTTATTATTATTCGTACAAATTATTTTTTTAAAATATATTTATTTTCATTTCAATTTATCACATATAAATTTATGATTAAAAATTATTTATTTTAAATATTTTTTAATAAACAGCCCTAATTACATTAAAATTTCAATATTTACATTATAAACGACCGCTTCGACCTACTTTTACAACAAGCTGGCTCTGGGAGTAAATATATGATTCACTTTTTACAACAAAAAATGTTGGAAAATAGTCTTTTTAGCTCTCAGCAGTCGACGCACATTATATTCATAGGTGTCACTACGAGTTTAATTGATCATGTGTTAGTATAATACGTTCCAGGAATTCATATACAGCATCCTAATAGTATCTCCTCCGTTTGACAAATAAAGTAAAGATAATTTAAATATTTTAAGACGCTTTAATATATCAAATAGAAATAATTTAACAAATAAAGTAAAGATAATTTAAATATTTTAAGACGCTTTAATATATCAAATAGAAATAATTTAAGGTGGAATAAATTAAAACATCTAAAAAAGTGAAATAAAATTAAATCACCAAACTTCATAATTTTTAATATTTTTTATTCTCATTATTTCATCTATTTACTTCACTACTACTAAACATCAATACAAATTATTTCCTCTTCAAAAAATAAAGAAAAATAAACCAAAATAAACATGATATAATCAATTGCTAGGCGATGAGGGGAGAGAGAGAGCCTTACAGAGTATTAACTAAGAAGACATAGTTGGTTTCCCTTGTTTTCCCCTTTTTTCATTACATGGAAGCAGATTTATCCTACCATTTTTACTGTGCACAGAATTTACTGTTGACATCATCCATATAATGTCGATCTGCATTTGAACAATTCAAAAACTATGCTCCTACAAATTAAAAAAAAAATTATAATTAGTGCCAATGTGCATGTTACTACCATTAACTGGGGGAATTATTGCAAATACAAGCACCTTCCAACTGTGTTAGAATATTATTACTAACGGCATCTAGAATATTATTTTCTCTGACATCCTGAGAAAGTTTAAAATCCCATATGGATAATACAAATTGAAACTGGTCACATAGTTTAGCAGATTTAGAGTACAGGCCTTGTTTTTCCTTTAAGCGCCCACTAGGCCACTTAATGTTAAAATATGTGGATCCTACTTGCCATTGAAAGACCCCAAATGCATGTTGTTCATAACTGCCACAAGAAATGCAGATTCAAATAAAGGGGATTACAGGGAAAATGACACATCAAGCATGGTCCAGGATTCTTACAAAGAGAAATGACAGCTAAAAATGATGCTGAAGTCAATACGGCGCCAAGCTGTAAAGATCTAAAACCCAAGCACCTGATTCTGAAATTAATATCAGGTGCTGTTCCTCTACAATCCTGTTTAATAGCCCTTATGACGAAGTAACCGTCCAAACTATAGTTGTCCCTAACGACTATTCAAAGAAAATGAACCACAATTCTCATCACTTGCATAATAGTCACACATCAAAAACACGAAAGCTTGAATCCTTGTTTCAAGAAATCAGGCAGCAAAATGTATTATGAACAACTATTAATTGATATTTTTTTTTATCGTATAATCTACTTTGAAAAAAAAAACATTTTCCTGATCTCTGATCATAAATGAGCATAACACAAAGGATTGGGTCAAATTCAATGATTCTGGGTGTTCCATTTTGAACTGTAAGTTGACCTAAAATTAGAGATTGTACACAGATGATTCTAGAAGAGAAAGCCGAATAGCACTCAAAGAGAAAGGAAAGAAGCAAAATAAAAAGTCAGCATCAGCCCGGGAAGACACAAATGCAAACTTGGGTCAGGCTGCTGTCTGGTTTAGAAAAAATCTATTGTTTGATCTGTTATAGAGCCTTTCACACTTATATAGAAAGAAACAAAAGAGATGTGTGTTGTAAGTAAAGCAATCCATCTCTAGCATTGCATGAATGGAACCTACAAAAATTTATCATCCTCTTGACCTTTCCAGTGATATGTAGTGACAAACATGCAACCAAAATGGATAAATCTCCCACCTACCACAACTAATTAATAAAAAAGTAATAATAATAATAGTATAATAATAACAACAACACCCCAGAAGGATACAGAAATAGAGAAGATCGTTGCCTTAGTGACAAATCTGATATTGGGATATGGAAGAAGCTTCTCTTCCTTTCTGTATTCAGATTGTTTTTTTTACGGAAAGTAGTAGTTAAGTCACTTCTATTATAGAAATATGCATATTCATGTTTTCAGGATATACTGATATAGTACGCACCTCATTCCCCATACTAGAAATTCACCAAAAAAAGGACCTGACAAGCACGAAAAACACTAACCTCTATACTGGCTGCTAGTAGAATATAATCAGCCAGCCGCTGTCCAATCAGCACGATCTGGAGCTGGCACAACAGGAACAAAACAAGCTGATTTCATCTCCATCTGAGCAATTCTGACAGCTCCTATTAGCCTCTCAGGCAGCTCCTCCTCTTGTTGTGCCTCCACCACAAACCCCATGTCTATCGTAACACAAGTTACACAACCCAGTGCCAGACTTAAAATTGCACTAGCAATTGCCGAGCTACCAATATCCACGTCTATTTCTAGATAATCCTCTCCCCTGTGATACCTAGATTGTCAGCATAAAAGATGTCAATATAACCTGATACTGCATTTGAATATGAAATATTTTGCAAATTACATGGGGGGTATAATTTATTTGAAAATAACACTCAAATGTTGAATAGAGTTTGCATTGATTCAATATGTCTCAATTGCTCCGGAGCCCCAGACTACTTAGGTAAGCTCAGCCTGATTTGTATATAACTGGTTAATGCAACATTGCAGCTGGCACCTAAATCATATATGCTTCAATTTCTAATCTTAATCTCAACCTGAGAAATATAAGGCACTCTACAGAAGGTAAAGCAAAAATTGTCAACATCAACAAAATATCGCACAAGATTTGGCACTCTGTTAAGTATATCAGGAATTATCCAAATCTCATTTATTTTTGTGACAACTACAACATGAATAAATGCTAACATTATCTCAACAGCAGAGAGGAAAAACGATTACTTGATAGGAAGTGCTTTCCCAAGGAGGCACGCAGCATAGTTACCGACTGCTGCTTTGACAAGCCAGGGACCTTTCACAATGCGATTTACCAGCTTGAATCGGGAGTTGCGGTAAGCATCGTCTCCATAGATAAATTTATGGAGCAGCGATTCAGGTTGAATTGGTTCTTCTGAGGCAAAGTAGAACACAGCGCTGTATGCATCTGGCCGGGCCGGGACCTGATAATGAAAAACCATTATTACAAGCTCGAGGAAAATGCGGACTAATATAAAAAGAAATGAATTCAAAGATAACTAGAATTAAGTGCTAACTTGAACTAGTACATCCAACAGAAAGAAATGGAGAAGATATACTATTGTAGATTTCAGAATTCGATTTTCTTTTTAAATCTTGATTATCAAGATGAGCACGCAATCACATTTAACAATCAGCTTAAGAGGATCGCAGATGAGGCGTGCAAACAGGAGAATTGATACAATATTATTATATATACCGATTGAAAAAATAAAAAATGGCGCAGATAAAGCAACAATTGAACAACAAAGGAACATCAAAATCGCAAATAATCAAACAAATTCAAATCAAACCAAACCTGAAGATTAACGGCAAAGATAAACGATCCCTTTTTGGCGACACCGAGTCTCTTCGCGCGTCTCAGAGCAGCTGCCACGCGATTGTCCGAACGGGCGAGCACGTGATCGACACGTGCGGGTGATCTAAGCCAGTCAACGCCAGCTGGCTGTAACAACCACTCTCCCGACGGCGCCTTCTTCCTCCTAGAGAAATATCCTTTCGCTCTCAACTGGAAGAGATCGCCGGGAGGCGACGCCCAGCCGTTGGATCCCTTATCAAGGTCCACGTGGCGCAGCGTCCCACCGTTGATAGCCTCCTCCCTCCAGCTGGAGGAGGACGTGTCGGAGTCGAATTCCGGGTCAGAATCGGGTTCGGGTTTGGATCCGCCGTTGGCGATGGCGGCATCGGTCGTCCTGGGACCCATCGATGACGCTGGCTCTAATCTCTAGAGCTTCCTTTTTTTTAATTAATAATTTATAGTTCCTTTTTTGTCTTCTTTTTTTTTTCTGGTTAACAAGAAAAAATTAGCAGAGAGAAAGAAAGAAAGAAAGAGCGCAAAAACTCTATTTATTGGTAGTTTCGTTTTCTTCGGGGCTAAAGAGAGAGTGAGAAGCTATAAAACAGTGATCGGTCGGTCTGATTCTGGAGATGACGTGGTCACATGGAGAGTTGAGAGAATTACGAAATTGCCATTCTGAATGAAAGGGATACAAAATTTTCTGCCTGCTCCTGGAGCACTGTCTCGAATCGCCGTATTATCTATTTTTTTTTTAATATAAGGTTCCCACCTATCGTAAACTTTAATATTTATTTTTTTAAGATTTTTATGAGATTTAAATTCACATTTTATAATAAAAATATTATCTAGTTTTTGTATTTTTTAATATTAAGTTTTCTAAAGGTTAGTTCTATATAATAAGTCTATTAAAATTACTTCAACGGCTGATACTGAGATATAATCATAAATTTATCATAGCAGATCTAATATGCAATTTGACTTCTATTGATTTCTGATTTTCTCTGAATGTTCCTCTTCTTTTCTCCTATTTATGTGGCAGAAATATTTAGAAAAATTTATTATTATCAGTCATTTATTTTCTACTATGAAAAACACTAATGATAAAACAAGATATCTATGGTGGATAATGCCACCGTTTCTTTATAGATTACGAATTCAAATATATAAGATGCAAGGTTTTTAAAACGTTTTAAAAAGTTATATTAAGATATATATTATATAGTATCTAAAGAGTATTAGAGGCATCATTGATAATCACAACCATAAAAAAATAACTAATATGTTTTAAATCCGATGAGTAAAATGTATTATATACGTTATACTTATCAAATACTTTAAAAATGATGAAAATTTTTAGAAATCTTTATCGTTCAAAGAGCATAAAATTTACAATAATTTATATTTAACGATATTTGATTAAACATCAAGTGATTTTTAATTTGCTTGAAAATTGATACATAATCAATCTATAGATAAAGTAAAAATATCTATATTTTTTTTCTATTTTTAGTTTTTTATTACATGTATTGAGAAAGTGTTTTTACGTATTCCGGATTTCAACCCTTTAGAGTAGACCTTTGATAATAAACACTAGTAATTATGTATTTTTAACATTTTTTAATTATACTATTTTTGGTCCTAGTCTATTTAAATGAAACGACTCGTGCAAGACAAAAATAACATTATTAAGAGTAATGTTTGATATATAAATAGAATAATATAATAAAAATTTCGAACATGAAATATTTTTCTATTCAGCACGTTATTTTACTCACATTTTACATAAATTCAACAGTGAAAAAGTAAAAATTTATCTATTCTAACACATGAAAAATATACCTGTATAATATTCCACATTTTGAATATAATAGTCTATTCCATTCAAATAAAATAAGAGTTATTAGAATGCAAACATGAAATATTCTAACCACAAATCCTCATTAAATTTCACTTTTAAAAAATTCCATCAAATTTTGTTATGTTGAACAACTATTCTATCAAAATTTCATATTTATTGTATGATATATTTTTCTTCCCCAAACAACTCAAAGCGAACTAATAACTAACTGACTGACTAACTATCATGCTTAATACATTGGTAATTACGTCATTTGTCTATAAAAAAATACAGATTTAAATCTCGTAATTATTTAAAATGTCGGAGTTAGTAGAGCTCTTGTACGGAAAAAAAACTAACTACCAGTAGGTGCTCTGGGTGCAGCCAATATTAACACATGATTTTCCGAGTCAGAGAGTAAAAAAAAAACTAACTACCAGTAGGTGCTCCGGGTGCAGCCAATATTAACACATGATTTTCCGAGTCAGAGAGTAAAATAAAACTAACTACCAGTAGGTGCTCTGGGTGCAGCCAATGTTAACACATAATTTTCCGAGTCAAAGAGTAAAAAAAAACTAACTATCTATCAGTAGGTGCTCCAGGTGCAGCCAATGTTAACACATGATTTTCTGACTCAAAGAGTACAAATAAATAAACACTTTCACTTCTCCAGACACCGAAATGGTGTTAGACTTTTTTTTCTTTCTTTTTTTTCTGACACAAAAGTTTCAGACCGTAGACCGAAGAAGAAAGAGACAACCAACCGAGGCAACTATTGTTTTGGAGTGACGCTCTTGATTTTCCATATCATACACGAAACAGCGAAATTTATACAATTAATTAATCATTTTATTTTATTTTATTTTATTTTTATTCAACTACTTCAAGCGGGGATCTGGATCTCCGCTGGCGCTTTTTGTATGGATTTTCGTGAAGCGGTCATGTCGTTAGGTGCGTGCACTCGACATGAAAATTCCTCATGTTATTATTAATCATACTTTTTGTTTTTATTTTTATTAGCAAGCCCATATTGTTGTATTTTATTGGATGCATAGGTGTACTTGCAATTCACTGTTTGGATTTTGGGGGCTCGATGAGGATAATTGCCAATCTTGGCTTTTTTTTTATTTAAATTTTGAATGATTTACAGCTCCGAGCTTACATCTCCTGGTTTGTATTATTGTATATATATTCTCACTATTCATTTTATATTACACATTAATCACCAAGAATATCATAATTTATTCCTGATTTCAAACTATTCATCCTAACATCAATTGATTCGTTATGGAGCAATGTTCGTCTAATTTAAGCAGAAATATTGATAAACATACTACAAATACAATCTGCTGTGCATTTTAAATCAGCAACCAAATAATTATAATAATAACAACAACAATAATAATAATAATAGCAGTAATAATAACAATAATAACAATACTATTTTTTATGTAAAAATAAAGCCATCTAAATTTAAATGTCCATAAAAAATCCGTCATCTGAATTTCTAAACTATTATCTTTTACACGAAAAACATTGTCTTTATCATTGAATCAAAAACTAGTTCTCATAATAACAGAATTTAGTTAGTTGACGATATTATTATAATAATAGCAACAATAATAATAAATTTTTTATATATACAAATGAGAATCTAAGCTATTCAAATTTAAATATTCATAAAAAATCCGTTATTTAAGTTTCCAAACTCTGATCTTCCACATAAAAAATATTATTTTTATCACTAAATTAAAAGTTAGTTTTTATAATAACAATAATTTACTTGGTTAACGATAATTTTTTTATGAATGGATATTTAGCATGGTGTCACTTTTTGTGGTTGATATGTGGAATATATTTGCAAGCCCTAATTTAAATGGAATACAACTCAATTAATCAAGGTTTGATAACTTCAAGACCTTGTCTTTATTAGTGGATTAACAACTGTAATCGCACCTCTAATTATTTATTATATCTGTTATTTTGTATTCTTTTTTTTGTTCCATGTTTAAAAGATGCTGCCAACAAGGCAAGAGGAGAAGTGAAAGGATGAACAAATATATTTACGAAGAAAATTGTTATTATATTTCATTATTTATTTTCCTTATCTTCAATAAAAAAACACACACACACACACACACACACATATATATATATATTGCCCGGAATTAAAGGAAATTTAACGTCATGCATAGATACCTAATCACATATTTACTCATATATATAACATTTGGATCATTTAATTAAATGATTAAATTATGTTTGAAGTTTGAACATGACATGTTCTTTGTTTTTATTTGAAGGGTAAGGAAGGAATCTCTTTAGTTTATCCCATCTCTGTTTCTTCCTTTTCCTCTTTGCTTTTTTTTCTAATTTTCAGAGAAAGGTTGAATGCAAAGTTGCTTCATTTATTAAATGCTAAACATGGGGATCAATCAGTACTTTTGGCAGGGAAAATTACATGACTTTTGATGATTTCTGACATGGCAAAGATTTCCACTAAGGAGGGTGGTTTCTTTGCAAGATTCATGGTGTGTTAAAAACAATTATAAAACTATATTTGAAAGCGGAGCCGACGAACAGATAAAAAATACAATTATCACTCTTTGAAAAGAAATTTGAAGTAGTACCGAAAGAACAAAGAAACTTAAATGAAAATAGAGAAAGGAGGAGGAGAAGAAAGGAACCAATTAGGAGTAACAAATTTGGAGAAAAAAAAAAGTTTGGAATAAAAAAAAGATAGCCGTAGACACGCCGAAAGCTTTGAGAAATCAACAGCTAGAAAGCCAAATTACAAAAAATTGAATTAATTAAAATTTTAAACAGAGGAGAGCTTAATCCTCTCCAGTCATGAAATACCCCCATATTCTCCAGTTCTATCATATATCCTCTCCAGTCATAAAATTTAAAATGTAGCAAGTCTCTTGTGCTCTATAGTGTACAAGTATCCAAATTCAAAGTTTTGATTTGGATATAAAGGAATGAGCGCAGGCTTCTTAACACATAATTATTTTGATAATTTTGATAATGTTTTCTAAAATTATACAAAAGAGATAAGAATAATAAAAGAATTATAGATATATTGATCTTGTTACGATTGTGTATTAATTTTCATGCAAATTGAAATAATTTGACGTTCTATTAAATATCGGTAAGTGCGCACCGTGCAAATTTTATGTCATTTAATGAATGATAAAAATATATATATAAATTTTCATCATTTTTCAAGTATATGTATAAATTATATATTACATTTTATTTATCAAATTTAAAAATATAAATTATTTCTACCATTATCAAAGTTATCAATAAACCCCTCCTAGAATAAATAGTACATAGATATTAAATCATGTGACCTCATGTGTGGATGGCTCTAAAATAATAAAAAAAAAACTTGAGAGGAGTATGCCCAAATAAAAATAAAAGTAAACTTTTGAAAAAAAAATTAAAAAGCGATGAATACATAAATTTCGTGGAATATATCCTTTTTGTGCTTTATTCATGCTATTATGACAAGGTTTTCCACCAAGTATTAGGTCATGCTGATTAATTAAGCGAAAGAATTTTTCAAACTTGGATAGTTACCATTTTATATGTATACAAAAATACTAACGAGTAACAATGCACTGATTTGGATTATTGGAAGAAAAAGAAAAAGTCTTGACTTCGACATAGAAATTATTATTGGTTTTTGTTTTTTGGGAGATGGGATTTTTTTATTTATTTATTTCGATCAAATTTGAAAATAAAAGAGAAAAAATAAATTAAATTGATAGTTAAACCGGCAATTATCTTCCCCGGTTACTTATTTTTAAATTAAATAAATATCTAGAGAAATATTAATTTTTTTAAAATAAAAATTCTTGTTAATTTTGATATCTATTTTTTTTAATATTTTTTATAAAATTTGAATCTATATTTTTATGGAGAAATTTTAGATTTTTTAGTGGACTATGATCTTAACAAATTTGAGCTAGCAACATTATTATAAATAAAGCCCAGTAGCCCAATAATCTTATAAAAATTAATTAGTTGTTGTTTTTGGGCTTTAAACATTTGAAACTTCAAATTAACCTCAAGAAAGGCCCCAAATTCAATTGTGTGTGAGGATCCATGTTTTATTTCTTAAAATAAAAATGGGAAGGCAAATTCAACTTTATTTTTTATTTTCCAGTAGAAAGCAACCATCAATTTTTCTGATAACTGAAATTATTCCGATGAAAAAGGGATAAAAAACAATATCCAAAAGAAAATACTATATAAATTATTTACTAAGAAACATCTCAGAAAGGACAAATTTTCAATAAAATATACCTATTTGTTTACAATGTGTTACTGAGAAATATCAAACACAAGTACCTATGTACTAACCTGACGAAATCTGGAAGATTCGTATGATTAATCCCCCCCCCCCCCACACACACACACAACACACACACACACAACACACACACACACAACAACAACAACAACAACAACAACAAAAAAATCGAGCATTTTAATTTGTGGAAGCTTGCATTGAATGTGATTCCAACAACTGTTATCAATTGGCCGAATAAATAAATTTTGATCTGTTCCTAGTACGAACTCGTTATACATGCAGTTGTGCTCGCTGTCACAAACTCACGATGCCATCAAAGAGAGGAAACACTGCACTATTTGCTTCGGACAGATATGAGACATGCCAACACACTCACATAAACAGTGTTTACTTGAAAGAAAATAAAAAGAAAAACTCTCTCATTTTACATTTGTGTGCGAAAATTGAAATTGGGTCCTTCAATGCATTTAGGATTGATTGTAGGGGGAGTAATTTCTGAGGTTTTGTTTTGGTTTGGATTTGTTTTTTTTTTTTTTGGAGATGATATATAGAAGCAGTTGTTAATATTATTGTTGATACGGGTTTTATTATATATGTTAAATGAATTATTATGTATGTTAATGATTTTAATATGTAAATTCATTTTGTACAGTAGTAATAATATTGTTATTATTCAACTCAATGAGTTATTATGCATGTTAGTGATATTTAAGTTAAATAATAAAAATATTGTATAAAATAAAATTATTAACATGTATAATGATATTAATAATAATATTTTCATAATATTTTTCTTTTATTTTTTTGTCGTATGTGGATACTTAGTTACTTACCATGGAGGTATTTGATCCTAAGCTTATTCCAAAGTTTGAACTCAAGCAAATCAGCAAAAATAATAATAATAATGACGATGATAATGACAACGATTATTGTGATGATGATGATGATGATGATGATGATAAATAATCATAAGGAAGATGTTCTTCTTCGGTAATTGTCTTAGGAAAGGAAAAGGGACACAATCTTCTCCGTCTGTTATTTATCGGACGGTTGAAAAATATTTAAAAAGAAAAATGTTTGGGAGATACCATCGTTGATACCGTTATAGATATCGATTTTCTTATGCAACTTGTTTTGTACAGTATTTTATTATTCAACTCAAATATCACTAATTTGAATGATAACTCACTTAAGTTGAATCATAAAAATTTATACAAATAAATTGCATAATAAAATCACTAACATAAATAATAACTTATTTAATTTGAATAATAAAATTAATGTCGATAAAAATATTAATAAAAATATCTACATATCAGTTACCTAAAAAACAAATCACAACTACTGTCACAACAAAAAGCATATCAACTTTATACCGAGACAGTTAGATTAAAAAATCAATAAAGAACAACGGTTGAATTTGAACAAATAAAAAAAAAATCACTATAATAAGGTTTAGGGATTCCACAATTATTCTTTCAAATAATGCCCACATAATTTAGCAATCATTATTGCCATTAAAAAAACAAAAAAAAAGAGAATTCACAACTTAGTTATGATCAACAAACTTCTTTTAATCCAGCATTTGAGAAAATCTGTCCCAAATTGAATCATAAATTCATAATCATAAATAAATGCACCTTTCAGTGGGACCATCCGAAATCGACGACGCTTAAACCACCAAAACATTCCGAAAAAATCGAATTGAAAGGTCGTGATTTCTCCAGCCAGCAACTGACGAGCGGGCCCCACCTGCATACCGACAAAACGGTTTTTGAGAGGGACCCTCCATCCATATTCGATGGCGATACAAATATATAACACTATCGCTCTCATATAATTTGTTCTTTTCTTTCTCTTTGGTTATGACAAAAATCGAGTGAAATTTTTTTTTTGAATTTTGTTTTTTTTTTGAGTTTCTATATATATATATATATATATATATATTGTAGACTGTAAAGCGATCGAGCACTCTGATAAGTGAGCCCCACTTAAAGGTGACAAAATCCAACCCAATTTGACTCGATATTTTAAAAAAATCAAATTGACTCAAGATCTGAAAAAAAATTGATGTTAAATGACCTAAAACACAATCTGATCCATCTGATTGTCATCTATAGAGATGACAAAACACTAAAAATCAACCCCGACCCAATGAACCCATCTGATACCTAACATGACCGGACCTATTTTTTTCAAAAAAAAAACAAATTATCCCGAACCCAAACTTATCCGGGATCCGAAAAAACCGACGCTAGATGACATAAAACCCGACCCGACCCATGACCCAATAATCTTTTTCAATTAAATTAACCTAAACCGACCCTGCCCGACTTGCCCGATTCCCATCTCTAGTCCCCACCTTAAGTAAAACAAGTACGATCAACAATTGCAATTTAGTCCAGAGAATTTTTAAGAGATCAACATGTTACATGTCATCTCTCGGAAATGAGTCCCGAGCCCTCTATAATTAGAGATTTTCTGATACAAATTCAATTAAATGTTCCCAAAAATCTCTATTTTAGATTCTTTTGACACAGTTCGTGTTAGAAGTCGCTCGCTAGTGATCAAAATTCACGCATTTTCATAAATTTTGGATCCATTTTGAGGGTCCTTTGGATCCATCAAGTGAAAATCCAGAACAGGGGATTTGGGTTATTTTTTCAAGATAACGTAGAAAATTGAAGAAAAAAATAAGTTTTTCAGAGGGATCAATTTGTAATTTTATTTTTTGTTACATCGTAACGATATATATCTTGTTTGTTTAATCAGTAATTATGTATTTTTTTTTAAAAAAAAGCAAATCTGGAATTTGGTCTTTTTTCATATCACGGATGGTAATTATTTGTCATAAATCATAAAACATTAAGTGGTGAAAAATCAATCGAGCAAAATTAATTGTAATCATATGTCGATTCTTTTGACACGCATTCATTTTATGTTAAATGGATTTTAAGTTTTATAATTTTTTTTTGAAAATCATTCTTTGATCAAGCGGTTAAGGCAATGATTTATAATTAATAATTAGAGATTCTTTTTGAATTTTTGAAATTGAAAATTTTGAGTCGATCTTTATCTCATAAAGTTTTCTTTTATATGCATTGCTTATGACATTAGATCAACATTTTATTTTTATATTTAAAATAATAAATATAAATATTATCATAACTAATAATATTAATCATGATGTAAAGAATTAATGAATCATTGATGGACACGGACACGTCAAGTAAATTATTACTGAGAAGTGGAATTAAAAAAAAACTTAATAATATTTATGAGGATCGATTTTAAACTTTGGACTTGTTATTTGTCTGATCCAAATATTCATCAGATAATTTTAGAATATTAGTAAGATTTTTAAATACTTAGAATTTACAATTCAGTACTTTTTTTAATTTGTAAAATATTGGAAATAATTTTCTTTAAATTGTAGACGTTTGTATTGAATGTTCATACTAGACAAAAAATGTTGCATTTTTCTTTTGATTCTAGTCTTCAAACCAAGCAATCACGAAAATTTACAAACTTTATATATTCATGTATTTTTTTCTTATGATATAATTTAGGATTAATGTTTCAAAAATTAATACTATCATAATAAGCGAGTGATAAAATGTGGGTCTAAAACAAATAGTGATAAATCTTTATATCTATACAATAAAATGATAATTGAAAATTTCATACTAAAGTAAAATGAGAATTCAATTTTCACAAGATACGTCTAAAAAAAATAATTGTGAGTGCTAATAAGCCCAATCTTTCAAAAAAATAATAATGATGATAAACTAGTCATAAAATCTTATGATTGATTGAGTTTCAATTTTCACGCACAATTTTATATTATTTTAATTGTTTTTGATGAAATATTAAATGAAAATTAAATTACATGAAATTTTTATAAATGTTCTATAAGTTCAAGAACATGTTTCTATTTTTATTTTTTATTTATCTAAAAAATTGTTGTCAAGTGTTAAATAAATAATTATCAATCAATACTCACCCATAAAAATAAATATATAGAATATTAGCTCAACCTCTCAAATTATTTGTTTTCCTTTCTTCCAACTCTCCATATATAATATACATTCATGATATACTTTAATTATATATAGTCTATAACATGCTTAGCCATGTGCTTGAATTCTATGCTCCAACTCACCTACATACATATATATATATATATATATATATATATAATTCTAATTTGATAATACAAGCAATTTTCTCCAAAAAAAAGCATCCCCAAAAGCTACTAAAAAGGGTATAATGGATCAGTTGCTTCCCTCTTTGAATTAACAATTTAACATGGACCTGTGTTTGATTTTTTCTGAAATATTTATCAATGGGTCGAGATTTTTTGACAACTGCTACAACCGTAAAAAGTAATTTATATTTTTTAGAATATGACAGATAAGTTACAATCTATATCTTATATATATTAAATGACATAAAATTTATAATAATATATATTTAACCACATTTGACAGAGCATTAAATGATTTGTTAATTTGCATGAAAATTGATATATAACTAATCTACTAAAGAAAGTAACATGTTTATAAAAAAAATTCTATTTTTAAATTTTTTTTATAATATATTTTTAGAAAGTATTTTTGCGGTTGCCCCCCTGTCCTTTATCAATTTGTTGTTTTGTAAATTTTGAAATGTTTAACCAAAACAGATAATTGGATTCCCACATCATATACATTAATTGAGAAGTACTAAGTAACTAATCATTAACTTGATAGTTTTATTTTTTTTATTATATCATTAATGGCATTGACTGGCGCCTAATGATTGTATAAATTATATCTTTTTTTTTCACATGTGCCATTAGACTATTTTGTGTTACCATAAATTAGAGAATGCATGTTATCTCGTGTTTACAATGTATAAATGCATTACATTAATTATTTACTTAATTATGAATTTTGCAGACAAAAGCTTACTAATTTTCATTAAAAAAATACAAAAGGTATATTCTTACAAGCAATGAAACAGTCAAAAAAAAAAGGAAAATTTAAAAGGAATACAGCTCAGTACACGTCTGATTCCCACTAAGAATTATTGAATAGCCATCAATTATTGAATTGCTGTGTTGAGATTTGTTTCAATTTTTCTTTTTCAATTGAATTGTTATTTTGATCTGTTTCACCATGTTCAGTTGATATACTGGATAGTTTTATATTTGTATATCAAATTTATAATTTTTTGGGGTTACTTGTGTACAAAATTGTTGTTGGAAAATTTGTTAAAATTAACATGAACTCACCAAAATAACTTCGTTTTTAATGACTATAACAGGTGCAAAACAAAAATAAAAAAAAAGATTGAATTTTAGGTACATCTCATGATGTAAAACAAAATAAAAGACTTAAAAATTATCATTTAAAGTCGATTCGATGACTTTTTTAGATTAAAATCACTGACCTTCAAGACAAACTATAATTACAATTCATCCTAACTTTACTCGATAAATATGCATTAATTAGAAATCACCTCCGAGAAAAACACTTGCTCAAATAAAGACTACCGTTAATCCCGATATTTTTTATTTTAAATATTTTTTACGATATTTAAAATTATACCTCTCGATAGAGACGTGAAACTTATCACTATATATATACTAAATATGCTAATTATATAATGAAATAAATCTCCCTACAATTCTGTCTCACACTTCCACTCATTTATCCCCTTCTTGCACCAATAGCAATTACAAAATTTGTCAAGCCTTCAGGTACATCTAACTTGATTTTTGGTGTATGTAATTGAGCATTGCATGCATATCCAATTATCATCCTCTTAAATTTTTAAATTTTTTTTATAGTGGTGGATGTAGTTTCTTGCAAGCAAACCCTTCTTGCATGTGCACTAAAATGGATGATTGTATCTTTGTATCTCAAGTCTCAACTACCAAACTTTATTTTGTGTATAACAATTTTATGGGTAAATTATGGCGAATTGGCGAGATGTCAAAACTTAAAAAGCCAGATCCCTTCACAATTATAAACTTGACAATATTGACGACATATTTTGAAATAATTCATAAAATGGAAAAAAAATTGAATAATTATAGACATATTTTTGAACTTTTAGATCGATTGTGTTTTAAATTTCATGTAATTTAAGTATCAATTATATATTTCATTAAATATCGTTAAATATAGACTGCTGTAAATGTTATATAATTTTAATGGTCTTTGATTGAATATTAAATGATATTTAAATTATATGAAATTGGAAACACAATCAATCTATAAGTTTATAAAACTTTTTTATTTTTAAATTTTTTTTGAAATTATTTGAAAATCCGTTTACAGATTTAACAAATTAATAATTATCAAGTGATCTCCGACCAAACTTAAATATAATACATAACTCAAAAAACTTTTTTTTTCTAGAGGAAATGTCAAACTAAGAACAAGTGATGAAGTTTCCTATTAAAACTTTAAAACTAGCTTCATTTCCTGGTTTTCAACGAGACTTTATTTCCAAATCTTACACTGAGAAACATCCCAAATGGAAAAGACAAAGAAATTGAAATTAAATCCAGCGCATGACTACATAATGTGGTTTTTGAAAAAGAGAAAGGTTAAGTCAATTCCTATCATATCTCTCAATAGTGCGGATTCTCTGTGGCAAGTAGTGACCACCAACTGTGTCGCCAGATCCTGACAAGATAAAAAATAGTTTGGTTGGTGAGGCTTGTTTCTGATAATATCATTTTGAAGAGTCCTTGATTTGATGTTTGGGTTTGCTTCATAGAATCCAATTCTCTAATTCAACGAAAGATAAGTAGATTAATTAATGGTGATCATAAACCATACAAAATTTCACATCTAAACTCCACCAAATGCATCTTTTCACTGTCTTTTAACTACTGAACAAATGTGTTTAAACTTAATTTAAAGCACACTGAGAAGCACAAATTCAATGCAACAAGCAAAATTCAAGGTCTTGCCTACAATTAAACCAACCACAACAAACCAATCCATTTATCCAACCAACCAACCAAAATTCTAAAAGTGTCAATTTTAATGAAAATTACATCATCTCCAAATTTGGATGGGGAAAGAGAGGGACCAATAATTCCCACTAGAAGCATGTAGCAAAAATATATATTCAAGAAGTTAGAAGTGTGACCATGCTATTTTCATACAACATATCTGAATATCAAACATGCTATTTTGGCACTTATTGCATAATATACTCTTGTTTATTCATAAGAATTGTCTGCTTTAATGGACTTTGCAGAATACTATAAATGTATTTACTCTATTTGATTATTGAATAGTGAAGGGTAATTTTAGTGCACATTTAATTTATATGGTAAATATATATTTTTTTAAAAAGAGTAAAGTTAGGTTGAGATTAACTCAAAAAATAATTGAAATAGTTTCAAACGATAAATCCGAGTAGCTCAATAAATTTTTCATATCAAAATCTCATAGGATACCAAAATTTTCTATTTTTAGAGTTTTCTAATTTTTTTTTGGATTTTTAAAAATGATTCTAAAATAATAATAAAATAATGAATGTTTTTAATATGAGAATAGATGATTTTCAAAAAAATCTAAAAAAAATTGTTACAAGATTTTAAAAATAAAAAATTTCGGTACTCTACAAGATTTTGATATGAAGAATTTATTGAGCAATTTAGATTCGTCGTGTGAAGTATTCGATAGATCTTTTGAATTAAGCTCACCCTAATTTTATTCTTTAAAAAAAATTTAATTAAAAAATTGTAAATATGCACTCGATTATTTAGATAAGACGTATACTATATTTAAGTCAATTTATAATAGGATTGATCATTCATCAAACTCATTAAAGTTCTACCATTAAATTTTTTTAATTATTCGATTGAAGGCTAAAGTTTTTTAAAATCGATCTAAAATTTACACCTTATAATTATATTATATATTTTTTAATTTAAAATAACATGTTTTATTCAAAATAGAAATATTTATATTTAACTAATTCACACTCTCTGTTCTTAAAACCAATTTCAAGTTCATAAATTACCTTTTTATTGGTACATTAGATTTTAGAAATTATGATCGCTCTGTTATTGTCCGAAACTAATTTCTCGAGGAGGAAAATTCAAAAATAAAAAATGCTCAAAAAAATGCAATATCTTTTATTTCTTTAACTTTAGCAAGTTTCTTGTTCTTTAAACAGATAAAAATATATAATTGAAAATTTGAAGAAAATATTTATTTTGAAGTTTCAAAGGATATATACAAAACTCTGAGATTTTTTTTTATTTTAAGAGGATTTTCATTATATTAATTTAAAATATAATACTCAGATGAATTGAGTACAAAAATTTCAGATATTAGAGGGGACCACAAATGGTTGATGTCAACAAAATAAGTGGTTGGAATAAGTATAAAAATTATTCTTATTAAAATATATAAAAAACTTAGGACCAAGAAGTAATAAATTCTAGACACCTCAGACAATTAAAATAAATTTGTTGATTTTTTTTTTCATTTGAACTAATTTACTTCAAGAGATAAAATTTACTAATCCTTTGTCAACTTAAAGATAATATTTTTAATTTTGAGAATTATTGTATAACGACTCGGTAAGTTTACCTAACTCAATAGAAATTAAGTGAAATATAATTAGCTAATATATCACTTTTCATATGAAAGCTTATGTATTTAGAATCCAATAATATCAAAAGATAATTTATAATTTAGAACCGCATGCCTAACACTGTAGTAATAGACATCTCCTCTCTACGAAAAGACGCAGGTTTAAGTTCTCAAAAAATATTTAAAAATAAATAAATATCGGGATTAATGAAATCTTTACATATTAAAAAAAAGATAATTTATAACTTTGATTCTCATATCTTGCTAAAAGGTGCTACTAGCATGAAATTACCTCATGTTATCCTGTGCTAATTTAGTTTGTTAATTTGTTTCGAAATTTATCTGAAACTTAAGAATCTTCCTGAAAATTCTACACTGCACATTTCCATTTTGATTTTGTCAGTTAATTTGTTTGAAATTTTTTGATAACTAGAATTATTTTTCGTTCCAAAAAAAAAGAATCTATTGAAAAAAGCTAAATTTTTAATGAAAAAATTTCTCATAAATTTTGGACTAAAACGAGTTTATTTTTTTGAAACACTATAAATATGTATGATGGTTACAATACTTAGCCACACAATAAGAAATATAAACGAGAATGACTCAATTAAAAATTTAATTGAATCTTAAATATATCAAACATAATTTTCTTTAAAAATAAAGATGCACATAATATACAAGACATTCCAATTAGTATAAATAAAGATAAAAAAACAAATTAATAAAATAAATGATATCACATAATCTAGAGACCTTAAAACTCAACCACCAAAAATCTACCTAAAAATATACGGTGAATATCAGAATATGCCATGATTACTCTGATAAAAAAAAAACAACATTTCGGATCCAATTACTTTTCACACAAGATTAAAAACAATACTCGTACTTTCATGAGCTTTCATGTATCCGTACGTAGAATGCCATTGCACACACCGTCCATCATTTTAGTTTAATTTGTACTTTTTTTAATTCAGCCCAGAAAGGAATTGTAATTACGCTGCAGTCCTCCACGAGTCATTATTTCATTCGTGCACCATCCCATCCTAAAATCTCTCTGTTTTTTTTTTTTGGAGGAAGATCCCGTAGGAAATCCCATCCTAATCTCTCCTACCGTACAAGTTGCATGCATCCGACCAAGTAAGTGGAATTCGGATTTTCCTATCACACCTGTTTCCGAAAGAGATACTATACTATTGCAAGCCACTGCCAGTGGACCCCACGGAACTTTATAGTTCAACGTTTGCCCGAGTCAGTGACTCGGAACAGGATGTGATACAAACAATCTAAAACAGAAGATCTAAGAAGAAGAAGTCCTTAGCCGTGCACCGGGAGCATGGAACGGAAACAGAAAAATCTTCAAAGTGAAACACTACTGAAACCGTGTGTGACTCTCGCTTCTGCCACAAAGCAACCAAAGTCTTCTTTCTCCCCCCTCCTCTATCTCTAGTCTCTCTCCGCCTCCTCAAGCTAAAAATCACTGTTTTTTTCTCTTTCTCAGATTCTCCCAAATTCCCACCCCTTTAACCCAACAACAAACAAATCCATCTTCCCCTTCCCTGCCCCACCTTCTCTCATCCCAGATCCCCTTTATTACATCTCTCTCTTTCTCTCTCAACCTTTTCCGAAACCCTCCTCCCCCTCTCTCTTCTCTCTCTTCCTCTTTCTCTTCTCTCTTTCTTTCTCTCCGTTTCCGTCTCCCCTTTTCCCCAATTCGCTCACCTCCTTTTCCCTCTTTTTCCCTCCATTTTTCTCACCAAATCAATCCCTAAAACCGCCCCTATTAAACCCCTATCGAAGCACACTTTGCACCTACATTTTACTTTCTAGAACCTTCCTCTCAACCATGGATAAGAGCCAGACGGACTCCGACGAAGACCGGGCCATGGCCAGCCTCTTAGCTGCTCGCAGTTCTTTAGCTTCTTGCTTGGACAGGTCCCGCTCCGTTGCCTCCGCCCTTTCCCGGGCCGGGCCCCACTTGGAAGAGATTAAGCACCGCCTTCCCTCTCTTGAAGCATCTGTTCGGCCGATCCGGGCTCCTCGTGAGGCGTTGATGGAGGTCGGTGGTCATATTGACCGTGCTGTGGGCCCTGCAGCGGCTGTGCTGAAGGTTTTTGATGCGGTGCATGGACTCGAAAGGCCTCTCCTCTCTGGCGACGGGCCTGCTGAGGACTTGCCGGGCTTCTTAGACATCTTAACCCGGCTTGAGGAGGCCCTCAAGTTCCTCTCTGACAACTCGGGCCTTGCGGTTCAGTGGCTGGATGATATCATTGAATACTTGGCCGATCACTCGCTAGCTGACCCCAGGTTCATTTCTCAACTAACAGACACTCTTTACTCCCTCAAATCGGGTTCCGGAACCAACCAGAACCTGCCCGAACCACTCGACGGTGGGTTGCTGTCGGCCACACTAGACCGGCTTGAGTTGGAGTTCTGCCAGGTTTTATCAGCCCACTCAACCCCAATCCCGTTGCAATCACCTGAGACATCGGGAGATACCGCAGTTGCGATAGCACCATCTCCACTTCCTGTACCGATAATCCGCAAGCTATCATTGATCCTTGATAGATTGGCTGCGAACAATCGCCTTGATAAATGTATATTGGCATTTGTCGACATACGTGGGTCGAATGTGCACAAGAGTCTTGAGGCTCTTGGAGTTGATTATTTGGACACCAACTCAGATGACGCGCAGATGCTCGGAACCCACGTGCAGCGGTGGGGACGACATCTTGAGTTTACAGTCAAACACCTTCTAGAATCAGAATTCAGGGTCTGCAATGAGGTGTTCCACCGCCGTCCTGCTGACTCAGTGTCCTGCTTTGCTGATGTGGCATCCCGGGCTGGAATTCTAGACTTCATCAAATTTGGCCGCACAGTATCTGATGCAAAGAAAGACCCCATCAAACTCTTGCGGCTGTTAGAAATTTTCAACTCCCTTAACAAGCTTAGGTTGGATTTCAATCGGCTTTTCGGGTCAAAGGCATGTGCAGATATTCAGACCCGGACCCGGGATTTGATCAAACGGGTAGTGGAAGGGGCATGCGAGATTTTTGAGGAGCTGCTCGTGCAAGTAGAGCTCCAGCGAAATGTTAGGCCACCGACTGATGGAGGGGTCCCTCGCCTCGTCAGCTTCATCACAGAGTATTGCAATAGACTTCTCTCTAATGAATACAGACCTGTTTTAACACAGGTGCTGATAATCCAGAAAAGCTGGAAACAGCAGAAGTTTCATGAGAAGCTTTTAATTGATGCCATGTTGAATATAGTTAAAGCATTGGAGATAAATTTTGAGACCTGGTCAAAGGGATATGAAGACCAAAATTTGGCTTTCCTTTTCATGATGAATACCCATTGGCATTTCTTCAAGCACCTTAAGGGAACACGTCTTGGGGACCAATTGGGGGACAGATGGCTGACAGAACATGACCACTACCATGATTACTATATGAAAATGTTTTTGAAAGAGACTTGGTACAATTTGCCAGGGCTACTTAGCCGGGAAGGGTTGATGATTTTCTCTGGCGGCCGGGCCACAGCACGGGATTTGGTCAAGAAGAGGTTGAACTCTTTTAATGAGATGTTCAATGGAATGTACCAGAAGCAATTGAACTGGGTCATCTCTGACAAGGAGTTGAGGGATAAGATGTGTAGTTCAGTAGTACAGGCTATTGTACCAGTTTACAGAAGTTACATGCAAAATTATGGCCCTCTGGTTGAGCAAGACGCAAGCGCAAGTAAATATGCGAAATTTACAGCCCAAGGACTTGAGAATATGCTTGGGTCACTCTTTCAAAATAAGCCCAAAAAGGCAGCTAGTTTTAATGTTAGGCACTCGAACGGGAAGGTTAGTAATGCTGTTACTGGTTTGTACCGTTCTACATCTACTGTTAAGTAGTTAAATAAAAATGTTTGTATGGCTCCTTCCATGTGCTTTCCGCATTTGCACCATGGCACCTGAAAACACCAGATGGTCAAATTGTAGCTTTAAATAACAATCTGTTTAGAATAGAAACAAGGTAGTCTAGTAGGGGGAACTGTTCTTATTCTTTGAAAATAATTAAAATATGTGAGGTGGCAGATTGCAAAATTCACCGCCTCTCTGAGTGGGCAGGGAAAAAATATTTGGGTGCTGAATTGAAAATGCTGGAGGCAGTTGATATTAGATTCTTTGAAATTTTCTTTTTGATTATTGATAATAGGTATTTTTTAATCTCATATGGGGTAGTTTAGTATACAATTTGTTTATCTTGGTCGGATGATCGACCACTGGTATATGTATTAGTTATAATTTTGTTCTATCTGTCATGATGAGGTAGAAATATATGGTATATTTGCTATTTTTTTTTCCCATGCAAAGCTTGTTTCATATCATATATGGCTATATCTCTCAGTTAGTCCTCTTGTTAGTAGCTGATAAAATAACTCGTATATTGAATTAATATAAGCAACTGAACAGATAGTTTTCCATGTCTATATTTGCATACTGCACATGAGTTAATGAAAACAGTTGAATGTTCTTTTTATGCACCTGTCTTCATTATTGCTATTCCATTTATGCTGGTCCCTCCCAAGTTATTATATAGTCTGATTTCGTTCATATTACCGACATGGCTATTACCAGCACTAAGCCCAAATGGTGCAGTGCCAATCCTAACAGGTCTGTTTTGTTCTTCACGTGTTCTCATGATCTATTCTTGATGACTTATGAGGACTATTACTTGATGCATTATTTTACATGCCTTCATCTGTATAATACCCAGCTGGTACAGTACCAAGACTCTTTAGCCAAAAGGATAAAAAGTATAGAACGGGTTTTCCTGTCAGATTTGGTTCCTAGAATTCAGTTTGTGTCATGAATATCAGTCTTGGTTCTAAAGTTTCTCCTACCGGCACCGGTGCACCATGCTCCATGCATGGAGCCAAACCTTCTCGTCAAAGCACAGGGATTCTCTTTTTTCAAAGAATAGAAGGCAGTGGTTTGTCATGGATTATTATTTTCCGAAAATCGTTGATTGTTTTGTTGTTGTTAAAGGGGAACTTAATTAGGGATCAAGTGACATATTTGAATATCATACAAAACTGGAGGTGAATGTTTGGTACCGGTACCAGTTTTGCAAAAACCCAGTCTTTGTTTGTTCCCTGTCGTCAAAACCATGTTAAAGTAAAACCACAGCTTCTATCAAGTAATTAATAATCTAGTACTAGCTGGTTGTTCTAACAACGGTATATCTAGTAGTGTTTTGAACTTTTGGACTGTTATCGCACTTAATTCAGATTGTATTTATACATATGAAAAATTCTTATCAAAAACTGGGATTCATTGCATATATGTCAGCTCTAGTCTGTAACAATTCACTTGAAAAAGTGACACAACCTTGGTCGAACGTTATAAAAATTCCACATTGTAAGAATATACTGACAAGATCAGTAAACACGAAGCAGAAGGGGGTAAAGCCTTTTCTTTTTTTCATTCGAGACTTCATCCGCCAAAGGTAGCACATCCCATCACATCTTCTCCGCCTTAAGATAAACAGCGCATCGGTTTTTCCAGTCATGGCGGATGTGTGGCGTGCTCCATAGAGGTGGACGAGCCAGCCTTTGGCGACGGCCATCTTTTGACACTGAAATGAAAATGACAGATTTCATTAAAAGGTAATAGTTGCAGCTGGTGTGCAATGCTACCAGTATTTCTGGGATGCAATATCCATTTAAAATTCTGTTTTGGGCCTCTTTTTTTCATAAAAGCATAATTTATGGGCCTCATTTCATAGGGAGATGGAAGAGCTTGGTTCTTGTTGAAATAATTTTGGGCTTGGTGGCTGTTAGAACTTAGAAGAGCTGCTTATTGCGCAAATTATAATCTTTCTAGACCTAAAAAGTTTTGAACCCACGTGCTATTCAGCATTTGGATGGACAATTTGAGATAACTTCCTTTGCTTTAATTCTGCATAGTTCTTTCAGCTTTGGTAGGAGAGTGATAATTATATATTTTTTAATATTTTTTATTTATATTTTAGATATTTAAAACTATTTACTATAGTTTTTAATTTAAATGTTAAAATATATAATTTTGAAAAATACTTATATTTTATATTACGAACATAATTTGAAGTATAAAAATAATTTTTCGATAAATAAACATATAGGATTTATGAATTATATATTTGCATTTTTGACGACCCAATTTCTCTTCGGTTGTAGACGGTATGAATATTACTACTTTTAGTTGGATACAATCAAACATATTTTTTTCTTCCGGAAATGAGATGTTCAATATTTTGTAAGCATTATAAATTAACCGCAAATTTAGCATAATAGTGATAGATCTTGTCTCTCTACGGAGAGATTTAAGTTCAAATATCGCAAAAGACATTTGAAATGAATAAATGAAGAGATTAACGGACCTTATATCAAAAAAAAAATTAACCCTTTACAAATTTGTACCATTTTGTATTCTACCATCCAAATAAACAGCATTGGACCCAAAAACAAAAAATTGGAATAATAGGAAGGACATTGTCCAAGTGAATGATTGTTGTAATCTATTAATTATATGATGAAAAAGCTTCATTTCTAGCTTTTAAATTTAATAGCTAATTATTGCCTTTCCCGCCAAATTGGTACATTTCCTCTGTCGTATTAATTAAGCTAATGCTTGTACTGTTATCGCCTTTATCAATAAATAAGATTAAACTTGGTACCAAATTACCAATTAATGTATATACATAGATGGCTCGATCTTTATGGAATTCAGCCAAGCACAAAGATAACCTAATCCAGAAAAATTTTCAAAAAGAAGCGAGGATAATGTTTGTAAAGGAAATAGACAAGAAGAAATATATATATATATATATATATATATAGAGAGAGAGAGAGAGAGAGCTTATACACGAGTTAACTTTCTAGTTAGTTGCTTATAGTAGATAAAGATGTCCATTTACAAAAAAATAAGGATATATTTTTATATTTTTAATCTAGTGTAAATTATAAGATAATTACAAAGGAGATGATTGTGATATGTAGATATTGTCATCGATACAGATTTTATTATTTTTGTTAATTGAGTTTTATTTCATATTAATAATTTTATTATTCAATTTAAACGGATTAGTATTCATGTCTGTGATATTTAAACTAGATAAAGTACAAAATAAATTAAATAATAATATCATTAATCTAAAATAGAACTCGGTTGACATTAATAACAAAATCTATCTAGATGACGACGTCAATAATGATATCTCTCAAACATTTTTCTAATTATAAATTATTGAATTATCATAAGAGCAACTAAATCACTTGCAACTTGAGCCTTATGATATAAATAAATAAATAAATAAATAAATAAATAAATAAATAAATAAAGGTTGGAAAAAGCCACCTAATCCAATTATCTTGAGAGGGAGAAGGATGAGATGAAGACAAGAGGAAACTTGGTATTATTTGATCAAAAGGTGGAATATAGGAAGCTAAATCCTAGCCAGCTGGCTAAAGCTTCTGCAATGATTTGCATCTGGAAGCAAGCACAGCAAGTAACAAACACATTGAGAAAAGAACAAACAACAATGTAATATAAGATAATGCAAAATGATTAGGTTCTCTTTCCAAGAAACTACATAGTACATACACTCTCATCACTAACTAAAGGTTTTCAAGAAAATGTATTTAGTTATTTATTTCAAGCACTTGCCACAACAAAAAAATAAACAAATAACCAGGATAAATCATTTAATAATATTCTCTACTTAATTATCATTTAATTTACAACAAAAATTATCCGTGAAAGTTTAAAAGTTTTTTATTTTATGAAGTTTTTCATGTTGCATTATAGAATTAATTCACCTCCTATCAAATCTACTTTGGTCCATTTTAAATCGGACGGTCCTGATCAATTTTGATCATATATCTGAAATTGCCTACTTAGCCTTTGATTGACATGTCTGTCACATCTGAAATTGTAAAATCCACACCTGTCTGGAATCCAATGAATGTTAGGATACAAGTTTCAGTTTGCCCCCTGTCATAATTGTTTATTTTTTTTTGTTTGATTTGTTTCTCACAAAGTCTAAAGCCATTAACTATTAGGGTGTGACTAGCAAAAAATTCCCTTTCATCAATTGGCATTCACTTAATTTAAAACAAATTAAAACAAATATTTTATAAAACCATTCACTATATTTTCAAAATTAAACATTTCTTAAAAAAATGTTCCAAAATTAAACATTTCTTAAAAAAAATGTTCCAAAATATAACTTTTTTTTTCCCTTTTTTTAATTTGTTGAGAAGCCCATAATACAACATTCCTTAGAGATTCTTGGCATCATAGCAAGGGATCCCCTGCCAAAATCACATTGATTTGGGACTACAAATCAAACTGCAGTCTGTCTGTCCCCCTTTTGCAACATGATTTTCATGCAATTATATTTGCAAAAATATGAAGCATGGAAGGCTGTACCATTCGTCCAATGCTCCAAATTTTTAGTAGTAGACTCATAGAAAGCACAGTGGAAGAATGAAAGTGATGTATGAGAGTAATAAACCCACCTTTTTTTTTTATTGAATAGATAAGAGTCAAATACTCTAATTCTAACAAATGGAGATGTTCATTTTATGATTATTATCACTTAGGATAACACTAAAGGGGTTAATGAATCATGTCACATTATTTGAATTTTTAGTTGTAAACATGTTGGTGTTGATTGATGTATTTATCCGAGGATGACTTTGTTTTTTGAGATAAAAATAAAATCAAATCACTTAAATTTAAATGTTCACATATGATTCTGCTTCTGAGTTTTGAATCTATAATTTTTTTTACGGAGAGTATTGTTTAAGATTCTGCTTCTGAGTTTTGAATCTATAATTTTTTTTAGGGAGAGTATTGTTTAAGATTTAAGGATGAATTTTATTAAATGCGCCTGTGTATGTTAATTAGAGAATCTATACTTTTTTTTTTTTGTCCTTTGCTGTTCCCTCCACTGTTTTTAAACAGTGAGAAAAATCATTTTTTCTTCTTTTTCTCCTGTTCTGTTTGTGTTGATTTGCATTCAAGGTACCACAAACTACAGCAATATCAGCCGAAAGAGGATAGGATATGGCAGCAATGCATTATTTTGAATTTTGAATTATGAATTATGAATTATGAATTATGATCCGTGGTCCTTGGCTAAGCATCTGTCATTATTTCCCAATATGCTGAACTGTTTAATTCTACGAAAATATAATTAAAAAAGTGATAAATGTATCCCTTAATCATACCGTTACTTGCACTCCAGATGTATTTATATTTTTTTTCAAAATATATTTATATCTAATGATAAAAATATTTATGTCTTATATTACTATAATTAAAAGTTTTGTGAGCTTTATTTTTACTTATGCAACAAAATTTTTAACTTCAAAATTTTCATATAATTGAGAAAAAAAAGTGATGAATATTTTATATACTAAGTATAAACACTTATAAATAAAAATATAAGTTATTTATTTATTTAGTATAAATATTTGTGATATACAGATAAAATGTACAAAATATAAGATGTAAAATTTTTTCCATGTAATTAATTATATGGAAAGAATCTATGAGATCTTTCATATTAACTTTGCTTATTTAATTTGGCTTGTCACTAGTGGATCTTTTATTATTTTATCAATTTTGTGAATTTATCACTGCACGCCGCACAATTAATTGTCTAAAGATCAGAAAGAAATTGCACCTAAATAATGTTCTTTTGTTTATGCCATGAAAGATATAGAGTAATTGTAGCATCCATTTATTTTATGATAATAATAATTTAGTAAATTTGAAGATGTTGTCAAAATTTAATTCAATAGTTATAATTCCTTGTTTAAATAAAAAAATAGAAGAGTTCTTCATTATTTAGAAAATGTGGCCATCAAATTAATCGGGTCTAATTTGAAAATGTTGACAATTTCTAAATTAAACGCAATTAAAATCAACCATAGTTTAAATATGTAAAATTGTCATTCTTATATTTGAATAATTTATTTATTTATGAAATATTGTAATAGTGTATCAATTGAATGTAATGCAAAATTGGCGGCAAACCAGAACTATCCAAAGAAATATTTGGAAAATGCTGATAATTAATTCATTTTTTTTGTTATTGTTCGCTACATATATCATTTTTTTTGAAATAGTAGTCGAAACCATCAGTTTCATATTAAAATTAAAATATTTTGAGTACTACCTTCCAATACTCTTGCTACATGTATCATTGAATACTGCTTTTTCAGGCGATTATAAATTCTGTAATTATAGTTTTTTTAACAAATGAGTTAGATATAATGATAAAAATGTTTTGACTTTTCAAACAACAAATTACATCTTCTCAGAACTTTTCAGGAAATTTTCATAATACACATATAGTTTCTCTAATTTTTGCTTTTTAATTTCTACAATGATGTTTGGTTGCAAACAAATTATTTATATACCATATATTATTGCAACTTTTTAAATTTGGATGTCTATTTTCAAAAGTACCATTACAAGAACCTTATGACTTTTAATTTTTTAATGGATGCTAAATTAAATAGAAATATCAAGTTCATTAGTTGGAAATTACCATCTAAAGTACTGTAAAAGTTAATAAAAGACTTAAATAGAAATATATTCAACTAATTAGTTGGATATTTATTAACACATATAATTTTATGACATGTTAAATGAGATGGAATACTTTCTTCCTTTTTTTTTGCAAAGTTATTTATGGTCGCATATGCCCCACAAACAAGTTTCCTTTCTTGACCCAATTATTATTATTTTGGAATTCCAGTCATAAATTTGCTTACACTGGATACAACATAAAGTTACTATATTTTTATCATGATGATAAAATACCGATGGCAATTTCGTAATTTAGTTCCTAATCCAGGGTCATTTGTTTTAAAAGCATGTTCTGAGCCAACGCTGCCTTGACAGGTGTCCTTTGGTTAAGGAATCCCAACGGACTAAAATCTCGATAATAAATAGGATACACCCGGTTCATAAATATTTCAGGAAAATTCTAACTATGACATCTGGGTCCTACTATTTTTGAATCGAAACGGTTTGCTTTGGATTCCTTTGTACTGTTGAAAATTTTCGGGACAAATCGGGCCCCACGCAATGAAAAGCGACCGGCGTCTTACTTCAGATCAAAATATTTACGATCATTTACTATCATGATATGGCTTAACTTGTCCATCTTCCAATTAAAAGACGCCACGTGTACAAAGAACAAACAATTCCAAGTTTTGATAGGTCGAGTAATTATAAGTATAATATTTCTCTTTCTTTTTATTTTACTTCCCATGCATTTTCCCTGGACACTTCCAAAATCAAAGAACTATTTTCTTCTCTTTCCATCTCTATAAAAAAAAATAGACGCCTATTTTCTCTCTCGTCGGTCTATTTATATTTCCTTTTCCCACCATTTTCTTTGGCGCGCTCTCTCTCGCGGATCCTCTCAATCCCAATTTGTTGATTTCTTTATTTACTACAACAGAAACCGCAATTGAATTCCAATTCCAAAATTCATGGCTCAATCAGAAAACGCCTCGATCCGAGCGATCGACCAATCCTTCCCTTCTCTTCCCAAAATTAAAACTAAACCCTTCAAAGATGTCGTCGCTTCATGGGAGGAGGAGGAGGAGACATCCGGCGATGACGTGGCAGGATGTGTGACTCCCACGTCAGAGGAGCACCGCATCAAGCCTCCGACGGAGTGTCCTCCAGCTCCGCACAAACCCCCGCCGCAGAAGAGGAAGAAGGTCGAGAAGTTGCCGAACTTGCGCCAGCTGGTGCCGCGCAATTTGTCGGCGGTGTTTGCTGCTCTTCCCCCAAAGAAACGGCTCCGTGCCGGGGTCACCTCTGATTTGATCAGTTTCTTCTGATCATTTCATTTCACTTTCTTTTTGTTTTTGTGATTTTCCACGAGGATAAAGCAACACATAGAGATTTAGTATTTATTCAGGTTTCTTTGGGGATCTTTCATGAGATACTTTGTAAAAAATTAAAAACAGCTAGCAACAATAGATCGAATTGTCTGTTGCAATGTCTACAATCTTATATAGGTTTGTTTATAATATACTTTTTATAATAATAATTGTTGTTAATTAAAGAAATGTCATTTCTATTATGATGACTGATCCCTGTATGGTACTTTTAGTAATAAGTAATTGTGATGTTATTTAACCTTAATTTCTTTATTGGTTGGAGTTAAAGGGAGTTGATAGACAGATACAATGTTGATATCGTTGTCGAATTTTATTATATACGTTAAATGAGTTATTATGTATATTAATGATTTTATTATACAGACTCATTTGGTATAATACTATCATTATTCAATTTAACTGAGTTATTATATATATTAGTGATATTTAATTTGAATAATAGAAGTACTGTACAAAATAAAATTGTTATCATATATAATAACTTATTTAAAGTGTATAATTAAGCTAATATCGACGACGGTATCAATAATGATATCTCCATAACATTTTCCTTTCTATAATTTGTTTAGACGAACAAATATCCAGCTTAATTTTTTTTTGGTTCCCTGAATTAAATATATACTGTTATTTTCTGGTTCCTTTTGGATCATTTTAAAGCTGTTTGTTGTTTGAGCCGAGGGAATAAAAAAAAAAAAGCTTCCAATTTCTGGTAATAGAAAGCAGGTACCCTGTGTGGAGATACTTTTCAAAATAAAATTGCATTATAGTCCCTGATAAAGGGGCAATTTAAAGCGGGAAAAAGGAATTATTTCTAAAGACATGGTCTGTAATTTGGCGCAATTTAGCTGCTGATTGAAACTATAACAAAAAAAAAATGTCATAATAGGAAAAAAAAAAGGTAATATATTAATTAACTTTAGATGAATAGAGATTATATTATGTACTATAAAAGAAAAGGTCATGGAAGATGAGTTCCTATTTCCTGGAGACATAGAAACAACTGTATCTGTTATTCTGTTATTAGACTGGTACAAATGAAACTGGCAGGGTACAATTTTGTTTTGTCAGAGATTCTCTTTAATTCATTTTTTTTTATTAGCGGGTTGGGTTGCATTTTTATTTTTTTTTGTTATTGATTTCCTTTTAAATTGCTGATGCATTTTTGGGCTTTACAGGCTTATGGGCTTTATAATTTTTGTTCAGCTTAAGTTTAATTTCAAAATATGCATAAAAAAAGTGAAGATTTGAACATCAGTTCAGTTAATTACTTTAAAATAAAATTATCATGAAAATCTTTGACTTGTTGCAACATTTCCAAGAATAATCCCCTTTATTAATAAAGGAAGTTCAATTTCACTATTTTTAGCAATTTTGTATATTTACTCTTGTAAAATTTATTAATCATGAAAAAGATATTAATATAGAGTGATTCTATTTTTTAGATGTATATATGACTAATTTCAACTTCTAGATCAAGTTAGATTAATTTTTGAAATATTTGTCTCGTCCTTATGAGAATTGAACAAACTAAATTTTGGAAAGAATCTATTTTAGACTGAACCTAAAAACATTAAAAAAAATCAGAACCAATGAAGCATAATTCATTTTTTTCTCGCACAAACTTCTATTTTAAAATTGAGCAACAACGGTTTGTTTTACAATTTGAGAAATAAAAAAAAACATATCGCTATTTTAGCGCACCGGTGTAAATAATCAAAATATTAACTTCATCAATGGTTCACAAAAAATGAGAATTATGGTTCTTTATTTGACCAACTAAATTTGGACATTTTCTTTTAGTAAATAAGAAACTTATTTATACGTGGAACCAAAGGTAGCTAATTCGTTTCAATTAGAAGCTAACATCAAATGTGATTAAAAAACCACAGAACTTTTAATTTCTCAAAAACGAGACTATATGAATTTTTTTTGGAAGCAACTAATAGTATCCGAAGCTAAATCTCTCAAAAAACCCTCCTAACTAATTTTTCATTTTTGACAAAAAAAATATATCCACATGTACTGACTTTTCATTTTTGGCAAAATGTACGTTTATGTGTTTTCACGTATTTAAGTACAGCGAGTCAAAACATTTGTATTATGTACTCATGTGTTTATATAAGTGTCTCACGTGTTTATATTTATATTTTATTTTGTACTAATGTGTTTATATATATGACTTAGATGTTTAGATAATTGCCAAAAAAAAGTAATAAAAGAGAAAAGAGAGAGAAAATCTTGAGAAATAAAATCACATGGAAGGAAAAAATCAAGAAATGTGACATGAGCGAGGAGAGAGAAACATAAAAAGAGATTTTGAGAAAATAAAAATACTTGAGAGAAGAAAGATAAAGAGAATTTCGGAAAATAAAAATATACGGAGGACAAGTCACAGATACCACTCAGATATTTATATAAGTGATTCAATTATTTATGTAATCGAATAGTTAAATTAATTTTAAGATAAAACTTTCAAAAAAGAAAAAGACAAAAATCATGTAGGCCAACTGGAGTAAAAAATGCGTGGAAAACAAATTAGAGGATGGAGACCCGAGAAGATAAATAAATATATATATATATATATATATATTTGAAATAAAGATGAGAGTCAATCATTTAAATTTAAATATTCATAAAAAATCCTCATATGAATTTCAAACTTATAACCTCTTACATAAAAAATATTATATTTATCACTAAATCAAAAACCGATTATCTAAATTTTATGAATTCTTAAAACAAATAAAACTTGGTTAAAATTTAATACATCAACTTCTTCAACATTGTACTATTAACCATTAATCATCACGTATCATCAATGGGACTAGCTTTGAAAAACTTATAATTAACGTCTCTCAAAAAAGTTACTTCAAATTTATAATATCTATCATGAAATGAGTAAAGTCAATTGAATTTGTTGAGCCATTATTAACCTTATCGTTGATTGCAAGTACCATAACATCATAAGTCTAATTAGTTAAAAGAGAGTCATGTTATGTTATAGATCAAAAATTATAGTAGTTATTATATTTTTAGAAATCACAATTTTTAATCTCAGTTTGATCTCTTTTCATATAACATAAATTTTGATTAATAATAGAATTAGCCTCGAGTAATGGATCTAGCTCCGATCCAGTCCAACCTTCTCACTTCCGTACACTCCTTTCTGAACTAAGTAAGTATAATTCTCTACATCTTGATCAGGAGCAACTATCTGACCTAGAAAGATGCTTCAATTCCTTTATAATCGGAATAAAACCTAAGATATCTGCTAGCAAAAATAATTTTAAAACTATATAAACAGAAATAAAGTGAAGATTTCACTACATTTCAAATTTCTTATTTATTGTAGCTTCCAAAACTCTTATCTAAAGACCTTCAAATGTCATCCAATTTAAAATATCGAGTTCTAATTTAAAGAAAAGCGGACGTAACACATGTTCTTTTTATCTTGACAAGTGACAATAATGGCAAATTAAACTGACATACATTTTTTTTTTTCTGGCAAAGTATTTCCAAAATCACGATAGCCAATCTCCAATCTCCTTGGCTTAATCGACCAATGAAAAATCTTTGCTTGTGACGAGTCGCACGATACATTAAATGCTACTGACGTAATTACTCTTTATATATTTTTTTTCTTCTCATGATTCAATCTATATTTTCTTCTAGAAATGAAATCATCCACTTTTTTAAATAGAAAAATAGGATGATGTCATTTTCAATCTAAATTGAACTAAAACAATCACATTAATTCTTTTCAAATAGACCCCCCTAAAATTTCAAATTAAGCCAATTCCATATGTCCATTTTGATCTGACAGTTTAGATTAAAATAATAAAATTATATTTTTCTCGTTTAGAATAATAGGGGAGTACAAATCCTCTCTTCTATTATTCTTAAAACAAATCATGGTATCTCACCTCACAATTTTTTTCCGTGTATGTTTTTCTTAATTATCAAAAATAAATGTACAACAGAACATTTGGTTTAAAGAGTTTTGCTTGTGAGAATGGCAATAATCAGATAGAGTCATGCTTGTCCTAAAAAAGTGACACGGTGAATACAAATAACAATAAAAGGATATAAAAAATATTTTGAAAATATACAAAATGTTATCAAAATAATTTACTTTAATTTAAGTTTAATACTATCTTAAAATTATACAATTAAGTGTCATGATGCACATCCCAAGCTTGACATCCTTTATTTGTATCAAATATTAAAAAAAATATATTTTTAAAATTATATATTTTAAAATCTAAGTGAAAAGTTATGTTCAATAATTTCAAATATTAGATGTAAATAAGGAGTACAATCATCGCTTTTTTTTCTATAATTTGTTAAATTTTTTCTATGTCTTATATAATTAATCAATCATCAATTTAATAATAATAATGACCAGAGCTAGCAAGGTAGGATGTGTTTTTAAATTTGCTAGCTTGATTTTATACGCATAACTCGGTAGTTGCTTGACAAGATGTATAGTGAAAAAGAAAAAAATATATCATAATATAATAATATAATAATAAGAAAGATGAGTCGATAACTCGTGTTGTGTCGCCATAGGATTGGAAATAATTAATAAAATGTTGTCTCAATTAAGGAGGCTTTCTGATTGGAGGTTTGTATATTACAAAAGTCATGAGATTACGATAAATGAAAATGAAATATGACAATATTTAGTGGTAGATGATTAATCTATAAAATAAATTATTCTTATTCTCTGCGTTTTATATTTTTTATATACACAATAAAAATATTTATATATTTATATTTAAATTTATAAATATTTATAGTCAGTATAAAAAATATTTATTACTTTTTATTTTCTAAATAATTATAAAAAAAATCAAAGTCAAAATTTTTATCATATAAATATAAATACAACTTACATAATTTTTAATTCTAAAAATACAAAATATAAATATTTTTATCATTAAATATAAATACTTTATAATAAAAATAAAAATATATTTAGAATATAAATAAAAAATAAAATTAAAAAAATACAATCATCACCCCTCTAATCCTTATTACTATTCACATTACATTTTGATCAAATTTTCCTTGTCAAAACAGTATCAATAAAGAGATTTACATCTTATCTAATCTGACACGTGTCGACAAGGGTCCTAAATTTTCCCAACTACTCTTCTCATTTTTTGCGAATTAATCTTCCATTTTTTTTCTGAAATGCTTTGAAATTGGGGCATTTATTCCTCATATTTTCCTCTGTTTATTTTTTAATATTTCTTGGTGTGCATATGTTACTTGTGGTTGTTGTTATTCTAGTTCTTAATTACAAACATACAAGATTGTTATTTGTCACAAAACATGATGTAGACATTATAAATTGAGCTAAAAAATAATAAAAGAAATGAAACATTTATAGTCAAGATTTAGGAGGGAGGCCTACAAATATAAACATGCTTTTTTTTTTTAATTTAAGACTCTGTTTTGAGATGAAATAAATTGGATGTAATTAAAAGTTAAAATTATTTTTATAAAAATGAGAATAATTTTATTCCCTTATTATTTTTTTTCCTAAACACAGACTTTAAGAGATAAGATTCTTAATAGCGTTAATCTTCATGCAAATATTTTAACATATATGTTGTGTTTGCAATTATTTCGTGAATTATTTTTAATACTACATGGGTAGTTTTTAAATATAATTATCATAAAAAAATAAGATCATGCAACTTTGTTTTTTTAACATTGAATTAATTGGTTTTAATTGACAAAAAAATGTTATTGTAAACACTCGACTACTTCCTTTAAATATCTTTTTAAGTTCAACATATAAACAGTTACAATTTTTGCGTGCGAAACATCTCAAATCAAATGACAAAGCAAAGGATAGAGAAAGCTACGTGTGAGATAAAATTGCGCATTGAATAATAATTCTAAAACAATCAATGAAATAAATTGTGCCAATTTGCACACAATAAAAAAACGAAAGTCACTTCACACGTGAAGAAATATACTATAATGTTGTGTACCTCCCTCTTCGAAGCATGATTTGGGCCTTGTGCTAAGAAAATGATTTATGTTCTTATCATTTATTAATCAATGATTTAAAATTTTTGTTTATAGATATAGGTATATTCTTAATTTAATATTTTGAAAGTTAGACATGGAAAAAATATTTTATAATAACTAAATAAAAAACAATAAATAGAAAATTTTTCATTCCTTTTTTTTTTCTTTTTTTCTACAATTAGAAAGGATAGAAATTGAAATAGGAGATACTATAAGGCAATAAGCTAAAAAAAAGAAACAAAAAAAAGTCCAAAAAAAAAAGAAACAAAAAAAAAGTCCATGAAGGTATTTTGTTTAAAATTTGAAAGGAGAACACAATTTACTTTAAATTTTTAGAAGAAAGATAGAAATGTAAAGTTTCCAATTTCGAATATATACATTGTTCAGACTATCCTTTCTTTGATAATCAGAACTTTAAATTTCTTGTTCAAATATCAATAAATACATGGTGGATCCCATCAAATCTAGAGTTGCTACAGCATACGGCCAGTAAAGAAATTGAAGCTTAAATTCATTTTTAAAATTTTGTTTCATTTTTGTATTTTCCTAATTAATGCATCAGTTATATTAGGATAAGGTGCGTTCCTAATTAATGCACTGTACGAGGACATTTGGGGGACACTGTGGGGCTCCGTAAGACCGGAGACCAGAGCGAACAGGATAAGAAGAGAAAGAGAGGAAGAAAAGGATAAGGTCAGATTTGTCATATGAAACAAAAAGAAAATGATTGTAAAAGAAAATATTGGGAAATAGGGGGAAAGTGATATCAAAACGATATTGTGGTGGGCCATACCGTGGTGCTAATCCATTCCACGTCTGCGGTTTTCGTCTAGGCGACATCTCAGGATACAACATGCATTCTGTGTACTTACGTATCGTCTACCGTTTAATGCTTGCACCTTAATATGTTTTTGAAATTAGTATTTTATTAGAAAATAAAACGCCCTCTGTTACGAATTAACGTTTCAAAAGTAAGTCATGGACCAAGTCCAAGGAGAAATCTCGGTAGCTTGCGTGGCCACGTTTCCTCGAACGTGTCAGACCGTGTCCTTTATCCTCCTCCTTCCCCTTCCCTCTCCTCTCTCTTTATATCCCCTGACCTCCCCTTCCGTCTCTCTCTCTCTCTCTTCTCGCCTCTCTTGCTTGCTGAACAGGCGTGAATCGAGCAGAATAGTAAAGCTAGCTGTATCGGAATAAAGCGCTCTAGAATAAGGATTCGATCGTCTCTCGTCGCGGATAAGAGCAGAGCAGTTAGACCCCATACGAGGAATAAGAGCCTTATAGCCATGTCGGTCGTGTGTGATCGGCCGTTAGTGAATCCGTACAGCAATGGCGTGCGTCAGGGGAAGAGAAAGGAGGTGGAGAGAGAGGAGGAGAGGAGCAAGAGCAATCGGCCTGGGTTTTACATAGACGACGAAGAAGAGATCGGATCGGATCAATCTTCTATTGGAGTTGAGTCCAATTGTAGCTCCTCCTCTCTCACATCTTCGCATGGAGAGGAGGAGGAAGAAGAAGTGGATAGTAAACAGAGTTTGCAAGGAGGGTTGGGATCTTTCGATTCTTTGGAGGAGTCGCTTCCTATCAAGTATGTTCTCAAAAGGACAATTTTTTCTCTTTTTTTTTCATCGTTCTTTAATTTTGAAATTGCGTAAATTTGCCCTCTTAATTGAGTTCTCAAAAGATATTTCCAAAACAGATGTTCTCTCTTTGTAATATACCTTTAATCTGTAAGATATAAGCCCCTATTCTACTAAATTAATCCTTTTCGAGTTTTAATTTCTTCTATTTATCTTGTTGCTGGAATTAAAAATGAATCAATCGTTTCAGGAGGGGATTGTCAAATTTCTTCTCAGGCAAGTCAAAATCATTCACGACCCTCTCCAGTGTAGTGCACTCCAGTGCGAGCGATCTAGCAAAACCAGAGAACCCTTTCAACAAGCGCAGGAGGGTTCTGTTGGCGTGTAACAGGAGAGCTTCCTACAGCTCATTCATTACATCTCTGCCTCCACTGCTCTCGCCGCCGCGCGAAGAGGAGGAGAGAGACGATGATGAAGATGATGAAGAGAAAGAGGAGAAACCAGCAGCAGCATTACCATTACTGGTCAATTTGTCGCGTAATGGGAAGATAATCAAGCGGAGAAATGGCTTGAATAGATCCTTGATTTCTCCTAGATCGTTCTCTCTTTCCGATCTACGACATGTCTAGTGCGGATTGATGCATCTCTTTTGGATAGAAGAAAGAAAAGGTGGATGAAATACAGAGAAGGTTTTTTTTTGTACTTAATCAGGTTTTTAGGGAAATTGGAAACTTACAATTTTGTGTTGCAATATGGCATGTTAACTGTTATATAAAAATTGTTGTGCGCGTTTGGTTGGTGGTGGTCTCCTCTCGTTGTAAATAATTTTGAATTATCAGAATTTTAGATGTTTTAGAAAAATTTTGAGATCTTGTGGCATTCTATTAGAAATTTGAAAACACATCTTATGAAACAAAAAAAAAGATCTTTTATTGTATTATTTATTTATGAAATATATTATTATTTTTTATAAGTCATGGATTTTTTTTTGCGTGCAGAAATCAGATTAGAAAAGTTCTAATAACATTTACCAGCCATAAATAATACATCTGACCTAACAAAAAGCATCTCCTGCTGAAATTAACCGAACAATGCACCAACCATGATACTTTACCAATGGGGACCACATATTATCCCCAGAAAACAAGAAAAAGACTCCTCAAAAAAAAAAATTAGAGTACTTGTATGCAAAACAGCCCATAATAAAAGATTAATCGACAACATCTTGAAATGGTTCTTGTTCAAATTAAACCCCTTGGTCTTGCTGACGTTGCAAGGTATATGATATGATCATTGTCAAATGAGAACTGTCAGCCACATGATAGTCAAATTTGGGGCCACCATTAGTGACATTATTAATGAAACTAGGGATACTGATAAGAGGAAAAACAAAGAACTTATCTTATTCGAATCATATATTATGTTCCAATGAAGATGTGGTGGTTTTTTAATATGAATATGTAAAGGAGAAACGAGTACAGAAAAAAATATTAGTATATTATATATATTAATATTATAAGATCCTATGGATCAACTTCTTCTTTTTTTTTGATAAGCAATTTTTTTTAAACTCGCCACTTACCAGGACTTGGTCACTGCACCTACTCTTTTTTTTTTTACTTCAAATGGTGCAACCATTGATGTAGCTGGTAATTTCTCCCCCATTACATTAAGAAAATCAAGTAAATAAATCAAATAAAATAAGACACTGTATATACAATTGCTTCAGAATTGGAAAAGAAATTAGGTACCATTTAGGAGTAACTGGTACTGATCAAGCGCTGGTGGAAACCAAAAGGGATTAGCTTTTCATAACTAAATAAATAAATAAATTAATTGATTAATTAAAGGGGTTGAGGAAATAGGATAAATGGATAATGATGAGGATCTGTTAGCGAGAGAGGATAGTGGGGCCCACAAGACCAGAGAGGAGCAGTGTGATGCAGGTTGGCAAGGCGTGTAGATCTTATCCATTTCTTTTGCTTCATTTTTTATTAAGAAAAATGGTTGAGAGATATCATCATTAACATTATTATCAATATTAATTTTATTATTCATATAAAATAAATTATTATTCATATTAATAATTTTATTATATAATTTATTTTATATCATATTTTATTATTCAATTCAAATACTACTTATATAAATAATAATTCATTTAAATTATATAATAAAAATATTATACAAAATAAATTGTATAATAAAATTGTTAATATAAATAATAATTAATTTAATTAAAATAATAAAATTGAATATCCATAATGATATTAATAACTATGTCTATATGTATCAGCTCCCTTTTATTAATCAATTACAGTTTTTAATGCTTTATCCGTTTTAGTCCAAGTCTCCGTCCAGTTATATATTACTACCATTACTATTGACTATTTGCGATTGGGTCCCTTTTATGATCCATTATTATTACATGAAAAATCTTTCAATTATTTATTATTATTCAATGTACTTGTATTTTTTCTCTCGAAACGTATTCTCCGGATATTCTATTCCTATTCCTATTACCATTAATTGCTAGTTCAACAACCCCTTCTACGTAATTTAACATGATCAACTACACAATTCTTTAGTAGCAGTATTGTCTAATATTGTTTTTTTAGTATATATTGTATTATATGTGAATGTGATTACCAAAAAAAATATATATATATATATATGTCAGCATGAAAGCTGATTACTGTTAGGTCGCACTGTATTTTGTTGTGGTCACATCATACACAAATTATTTTTTCTTTTTTCTTTTTTCTTTCCCTTTCTTTCTTTTTTTTTTGGCAAAGAAAGGTCAAATTATGCATCCCATAATAAAAGAAAGAAAAACAAATTGAAACTCTATTTTCAAAATCGTGCATTAATATATGTTATATAGTTCAATAATAGTTGTGATAACAACTGTTATCATGAACATAATTTTTTTTTGAAAAGAGGAAAAAGAAGATTACATCAAACAAATATTTTTCAATTGTTCATGCTAGTATTTGTGCAGAAAAATTCAAGTTAGAGGGAAAAAAAATGAAAATGAGGATTAAATTTTATCCCTACAAATTGAAGGTTAACAAAATTTGAACAAATAAATAAAGAATTTCTTCCTTTCACTTTTTTTAATTTAAACTTGAAAACAAAATTAAGAATATTATTTCTCTCTTTTCTCTTTAGCTCCTCTCCGTTTACCTCCTCTATCAAACTCGAGAACATATCCTAAAAGACGTAAACGCATGATGATTGTTATATGGAGGAGGTGTGAGTTGGCATTCGGAGGAGCACTTTTTCTAAAATGGACAAAAATCTCTCGGCCCCCCCTCCAAAAAAGTCTCTCACGCAAAGCTCAATGCTATCCGCTACAATATCTATTATATTAATTGCGTGTAATTTTTATTCTTTGAAATACCTACTTATTTCAGAGAATATAGACTCGAGGTGAGGAGGGGCGCCCCAAATTGAGTTGCTAAATAATGATATTGTGCCACTTGTTCCAATTTAACAACAAATTCAACAATCAAGTACAATGTTAGCTGAAACTTTAATCTGAAAAAAAACAAAAAATGTCTACTGTTGTACAATTATTTCTACTCCAACAATGTTAAGCCACCAACTGCAAGCTTAGTTAGGTAATTTAAAAGCTATTTGGAAAAAAGTATAAATATGGTGTAAACTGAGTGCCAATCTTGAAACATATAATTAGTGGTTGTGTGGACAAGAATGTAACTTGAGTTACCCAAGATTTAAAAAAAATAAAAAAAATAATATCTTGAACAAAAGAATAATTGGAGTTTATTTTTGAAAAAAAAAACAAAAACATGATAGTACTAATTTCATATAATTCATTATTTTGCATCTAGTGTATATATACATTCCTTCTCTTCTATTCCTTGATAAAAGCAGCGACAATAATAGCGCTGTTAATTTTAACTTTTTTATAGTTGTTACAATCATAATTTCTAAGTTCTATTCCAACAACCATAATTGTAAATTAAAGTGACGACAATAATTCAATCAAATTATATACTGCTTTAAGCAACATTATAATTCTCTATGGAATATGATTATTTTTTTTAGTGAAGTTGGAACTCAGACCCTCCTTTTTTTTGTGTGTGCATGTGAAGGTTCAACCTTAGTTAACTATCACTTAAACTATTAAGTCATATGCGGAATATAATTAAAATATTATATTTTTGAATATAAAAAATGGATTTATTTTGAAAATTATGATTTTTCAAGTGGCGTTTAGGTTCCTCCATTTGCACTTTTTAAATTTTAATATTTCTGTTAAATTTCTTTTCAACAAAACTATGCCACAATAAAACTATTAGATTTTAGATACCATTTTTAACATTTTTTACATAGAGGTGTGCTGACAGAACCCTAGGTTCCACCTCCTAGTAACATTTAATTCCAAAAAAAAATCAAAAGGTTAAAGAAACCATTTAAAGAAAGTTTAGGAGAGATTACATACATTAAATGCTACTAATGATTTTGTGTATATAATTCGTGACTACTAGCATTTTGTGCCATCATCCAATGCTCAATCCAATTGCACATGAATAAATATATTAGGTGTTTATACATTTGTTAACTTGGTGTTTATACTAATTCGATAAGTGTTTATATTGCTTTAAAGCATTGGATACGTTTTAAAAGAATGGTGTTTATGTTATTTTGTTTATATTATTATAACGGATGTTTATACTTCTAAAATTGACATTTATACAAATAAAGTTTTGCATCAATTTGAACTCGGTGTTTATATTAGTGAAGTTAGTGTTTATATTATCGAAATCAGTGTTTATACTATTAAACTTTCATAATAAAGAAAGTTATTTTTTAAGAGTAAATGAAGTTGGAAAAGAATGAATCGTCGGAGTCATATTGATAGAAAATAATATATCATCATAGTAAGATTTCAAATAGAGAGATCAGCCAAGTTAATTTATTGGAGAATAATGGAATTTTTTTTGAATGAAATGTTCATAGTCTGGAAAAGAAGGGTGGGAATCTCTTGATAACAAAGTTTCAAATAATTTAAAAAAAAATTAAAAAAAAATTTAAATAAAAAAATATTTAGAAATATATTCTTAGACTTATAAATTGGTTGTTTTTAAGTTTCATGTAATTTAAGTATCAATTGATATTCCATCAAAGACCATCAAATTTGGACCGTTGTAAATGTCATGTAATTTTAATGGACTTTAACGAAGTATCAAATAACGTTTAAATTGGATGAAATTTGAAATACAATCGATCTATACATTCAAAAATATGTTTATAATTTTTTTTTCTTTTTTTAAGTTTTTTTTTTGAAAATTATTTAAAATTTATCATCAAAATTATCAAAATTAGTAGTTATCGATGAATCTCCACCAAAAAAAGAATGGATCACTAAATAAATAAATAAATAAATAAATAAATAAATAAAAAGGGATCATCAGAGTGAATAAGGATGGAGAAAATTCTTCCTCAGCATCTCTCAAAGAGAAAAAAAAATTGTGACTGATCAATAAAGAAAAAGAAATGAGAAATGAGGAAAATAATGAAGTAAAATTTTGTTTTAACTTTTAACATGGGAGAAGGAAAATACAGAGGGAATGAGTCGCATGATTGACACTGAGAATTTGTGAATATTACTTATAATTAACAATTTTGCGGATGTTATTTAAATATGTGATTTTATACAACCGAAGTTGAAATACCTTTTTTTTTTCCACATGCATGTAAAAAATAAACACACATTACAGTTAGCATTTTATTTTATTATGTATGTCTTACATAAGTATTAAAAAAAAGGTATGACAATAACATGAAAAATAAAAGTATCTTATGACAATGTTCCTTATTATAATTCGCTTATTTCTTCTGGAAAGATTCGAATCTGCTTCTGGTCCAATTGTTTGATTCTTTGTTAGTATTTTATGTAAAATTGTATTAATTTTTTTAACAACTATACAAGTTGTATTATTAAATAATTGTTCTTTTGTTGACTTGGTCAACAATGCGCTAATAAAATTATTGAAGAGATAAAACTTCTAATACAAACCAAAAACTTACATAAATAAATTATGATTACAAGAACATATTCGTCTCACTTATAAATAATTTATTAATTATAATACAAAACATACATATAAATTAATGTATATGTTGAGAATATTTGTTAGAAATTATTTACTTATTCAACAACATTGGTGATATGAAGATCACAAATATGATCCAAATTTGTTAAATTATAAATAAAAAATAGAGACCAGAACTTGGGGGTCAGTTAAGAAGAACAATTCAATTTTAGGAAAATAAACCGAATTATATTAGAATTATCAAAAATTGATACTTTAAGTCATTGACTAGATAGATACATGTGTTTGGAAATTTAAGATAAATATAGAGCTATATATTTATTCCATTAATTGTTGCCTTTTCTTGGAAGCTTTCTCTATTCATTGGTCTAGTTAGAATATCATCTGATTTATCTCTTCTAACAAACATACAAAATATTTCTTTTCTTTAATTGTTTGCATGTCATGATATTGCGGAAGTAAAAAGTTTTATCAAGGAATAATAAATGTGACATGCAATGCAGCTTGTAAATAAAATGAAATTAATTGGCTTATTTGGGAAGGGGAGTGATAATTGCATATTTCTTTACTAAAGTATTTATATCTAATGACAAAATTATTTATGATTTACATTATTAAAATTAAAAGTTATACAATTTATATTTATACTTGTGCAATAAAATTTTTAACTTTATTTTTTCTATAATCATTTAGAAAAGAAAAAAAATGATATATATTTTTTATACTAACTATAAATACTTACAAATTTAAATATAAATAAATAATTTATTTAATATAAATATTTTTTATGTACAGATAAGGATATAATAATAACTTCTTATTTATTTCAGAATAAGTAAAGAATTAATTACAAATTAGGAAGTTTTATTGCTTGTCTAAGAGGTGGGTTTTCCTTTCTAAAATCTTGTCAAGAAAGAGTGCAGATTATCTGCGACATATAGATTACAACATTAGTGTGTAACAAATCGTATAAATTTCAGTCACAAATCTCACACGAAATGTTTGATCGATGCCTGCCGCAGAATATCCGGATTTCATTCACCAAACCAATATCTATGACCTGACGTCACGAGAGGTGGATTTGGTTGCTGTTGCATTTTCTGTGTGGAAATCCGTACAACCATTTTGTTGTACCCATCGGTATTAAGTAGAAAAACAACTGTAGTTTTTTTTTAAAATAAAAGCTATCATTAACTCTGTCATTTATTTTTTTAAAATATTTTTTTATAAAATTAGAATCTATATCTTTCCATAAAGAGATAAAATTTATCATTATTATATTATGTTAGATCTACGGTTCAGAAAAAGAAAAAAGAAAAACCATGATAGTATAGTTGAGATTATTAGAAAAAACAAAAAGAGACGAAGAAGAAATCTCTCTCAATCTTTTTGTTGTGTGGTGTTGTAGTGTTAAATAATGTGTTAATCAAGAGAGTTAGGTATAATTTTGGTGGGATCTACGCTTTATTTTATTTTCTTTGTAGAAATGTATATACAAACAATCTTTAATCATTATGGATGCGTTTGGATGGAAATGAAAATAGTGCTAATTTGAGTTAGCAATTATTTCGAATTATTATTTCAAATTTTGATAAAAGGATAGTTATTCGAAATCTTTGAGTTAGTCAGCTAATTTTTACTATTTTACTAATTAAAAGATAGATTAGTGGCTATTCCAAATCATTTAGTTAGTCACTAATCTCACTAATTCACTTTTTTATTCAAACACATCCTATATAACTATTAAATCATAGAAAATTATAATGCGAGTTTACGGTTTTTTGACATATCGTATATTTATGTTAAGTTTATCACCATGGATATTCATAAAGTGCTTCGAGTTTTATCTCTCTATTTCACTCATTTTTATTGTATGTAGATCTAAAATGATTAAATTTTATAAGAGATATTTTTGTCAATAAATATAGGATTATAGAGGAATTGATCTCAGAATATTCTATTTTTTCTTATCAACATTTATAAATATTAGTAACAAGAATTGATCCAAACAATTTTTTTTTTACTTTAGCGGCCGAGACTAAGACTTATTTACCTCAAAAAAACAAAAACTTTAGCGGCTAATTTTTACATTGAAAAAGAACTTTTGAGAAATTAAATATACAAAAAAATGTAAATACAAGAGCTGAAATTTTTGAAGTCCAATCCGTCATATAACAATAGGTCGGAATTTGAATGTACAACCTCTCACTAAAATCCAGTCGAAATCATATAAATTCACTAGGTTTATCCAACAAGAATAAATATTATGTTTTTTCAAGTTGTGTCAAGTAGTGTGACCCATTTTCTAGATAAAATTAGAAAATGGGTTGAGCAACATTAAGGTGGGAGCAAAGTGTTGCATAATGGTAAAAAAAAAAATCACAATTATATCTCTGTTTATATATTTTTCCGAAAAATTATGAATATATACTTGAAATTTAAAATAATTATAAAGTATGCTTTATTCTAAAATTTTATCCTATCTCACTATACATCCTGACTCCGTCCCTGAATGTTATAATATCCAATTTTGAATCGAACACAAGCGACACGATATGACTTTTTAAAAGGACCTTTTGTCTTTTGAAATTTATGGTTGATTCTTGATTGACAATATCACATGTTATAAATAATAATTTTATTGTACAAATCATAAATATAATTTTATTTGTTAATATCATAAACAAATAAAAGTTAGTGCATTGTTGATTTTGGTGCTCCTACAACCATGCATTTGATTGTGTTGTGGATCTAAAACATAAACAAAAGGTTAGTAAATATGATACAAATTTAAAAATAACAAATCTTATAAAAATCATCGAAGGTATCTTACCTTATCCTTTTGCTATGATAAGGTAAGATTTTAGATGTTCTTCATCATCTTATCTCACACACTCATATAATTGCCATACAACAATTTCATATAACAAAAAAAGTTAAATTTATAGGCTATGAGATTACCTCAACACAAAGTTAAAACCTTTTTTTTTTAAGTAGTACAAACACTATCTTAAAAATTTAAATTCAAGAAACATCAAACTTTACACATATCAATCAATCCGACAAATATTAAAAGTAAAAAGATAGAGACTAATTTGTCACCAAAGGAGAGTGAAATTTTACAGGAAAGATGGCATGAGTCCTTGTGTTGTGCCTGCCTTGTTGACACCTAAGAAAGATGGCAGCCGGAGGATGTGCGCTGACAGCCACGCAATCGACAAATCACCATTGGGTATAAGTTCCCGATCCGAGGTTAGAGGACATGCTGGATCATTTGAGCGGATCCATGGCATTTTCTAAGATCAATTTAAGGAGTGGATACCATCAGATTCGCATCCGACCCGGAGAGGAATGGAAGACGACATTCAAAACAAAGGAGGGACTGTACGAGTGGTCGGTGATGCCATTCGGTCTGTCAAATGCCCCAAATACCTTCATGAGGGTGATGAATCAGGTGTTGAAATATTTTATTAGGAAGTTTGTTGTAGTGTACTTTGATAATATTCTGATTTATAGTAAGTCAAAAGAGGAACATCTACAGAAGAATAAACTTTATGCCAATTTGAACAAGTACAATTTTATTTATGGTAACGAAGTTATTATTCCTTGGTTTTATTGTTAATGCTGAGGGGATTCAAGTTGATGAGGAGAAGGTGAAAGCCATTAAAGAAAGAGTGGCCTGTATCAAAAATAGTAACTCAATTAACGAGTTTTTTGTAATTAGCAAGTTTTTATAGGCGTTTTATTAAGTTATTTGAGGTCGATTGTGATGCCAGTATATAAAGTACTTTTTTCTATTCAATTTTTGTCCATTTTATTAAGTAGAAATAAAGATCAATACAGATGATATGAACTATATAGGAGTAGGACGTTCTCAAAAATAATTATATAATTCCAATTTGATGGATAAACGAACGAATAAATGCTTATACAAGCTTAGGAAAGAAATAATAAGTAATTGACGGAGATGACTAGATGAGCAGGAAGCAGGGGATTTTAATATTTATTAGATTAAAATTTAATTTAATGGATAAAATAATCGTTTGATGATATTAAAATTCATATATAAATTTTGTTTTATATTTTAATATAATTGTGTAAATTATGAGATTTGATAATTTCGGAGTGATTTTTCTTATCGGATCATATCAGATCTGATGGGAGTCGGAACGGCCCGTTCCCGCTATTAAATGATGTTTTGACCTGGAATGTGGGGCCCACTCATTTACATAACACTCCATCAGAGTATCAACCAACCTCGGCCAATTCTCTCTCGAATGGCGATCGCACAAGGCTTAGCATTCCTTCCCTCCTCCAAAACCCTAACCCTACCTCGAGTGTCGTTTCTCTCTCCCTCGAAGCTTCCCCTCTCTCTGCGCCACTCCTTGCGTATCTCCGGCGTCTCCGCCGCACGGCCGATTCGGTGCACGCTGGAAGATTTCGATCCTACTATACCTCTGGAGGAAGCGTTGACGCCTCCTGCTTCGTGGTACACCGATCCTAGCTTCCTTTCCCTCGAGCTTGAGCGCGTTTTCTTCCGAGGATGGCAAGCTGTTGGTGAGTTATTGACATCGTAGGTACCTTTTTCTAGCATTTTTTACCTTTGCGAGGAGTTGGTGTTGGTGCTTTTGCATTGGTAACATTCTTGCTTATTCAAAAATTATAAGGTTTAGACTGGCAACGGAATATTTTTCATCTGCTTTCAATATATAACATTCTAAAATCAATGTTGAGGGAATATGAAATCCTAGTTTATTTATTTTTCAAATCTCTTTATTTTCAGGTTACACCGAGCAAATTAGAAATCCACATGATTTCTTCACGGGGAGGTATCTGCCCCCACCCCCTCGCTTCTAAAAAGTTAAATCTAATATTGCAAAAGCTCTAATGGACACCAATCTAATAAATGTAGATGAAAATCAAAACAGATTAGGAAATGTAGAATATGTGGTGTGTCGAGACACGGATGGAGGCCTTCATTGCTTTCATAATGTCTGCCGGCATCATGCCTCTCTTCTTGCCTTTGGCTCCGGCCAAAAGACTTGTCTTGAATGCCCCTATCATGTGTGTTCTCTACTTAATTTCTATTTTATTCACCAATGTTGTTTAGAGATTTATAATTTTTTTCTAGTTAATTATCTATATGCAAATAAGATTTGTATAAGTAATTGCTGAATTACATGAATAGAAAATCAGATAGAATATCATAAAGATAATTGAGTGTTCATCGTAGTTGTCACACTTCAACAAATATTTTTTTGTAAATGAATAGTCTTTTTTTTTTTTCATATTTCTGTTTGATTGTAACATCTCTTTTTGTATTTCATCTAGTTTATCCTAGTACATGTGTATGTTTCCATGTTTGCCCAGGGATGGACATATGGGTTAGATGGAAAGCTACTGAAAGCTACCCGTATAACAGGCATTAAAAATTTTAACATTAATGTAAGCTCCAATTTTGGATTCCATGCTTGGTACTGTTTCTTTCACTTGGACCAAAACAAAATTAGCTTACGGATCGTTTGTTGTTTTATTGGTGGAGAACAGGAATTTGGTCTAAAACCTATAGAGGTAGCAACATGGGGTCCCTTTGTGTTGATCCGACTCGACAATGAATCAATATCCTGTGAAGGGAGGGATGAAGAGAGAGTAGGAGATGAGTGGCTTGGAAGTGCTTCGCATTTATTTAGTAGTAACGGAATTGATACATCTCTGATGCATGTTTGCAGGAGAGACTACACTATCAACTGCAACTGGAAGGTTCATTTTTTTTTTTTTGCCAGGACATTAGACTTGTGGTTAATGTACTGCTCATGGTATTTAATCTAGAAAACCAGTACAAAATTATTGGGCTTGATTCAATTCCACTTTTCCTTTCTTTTTTTGTGTGTGCGTGCTTAAACATAAAGATTTGTCCTAATGTTATGAAAAATCTTGACTGGTCGAGAGCAGCTGGTTCCCAACTGCTCAGTAGCTAATTAATGGGAAATCTAATTAATGAAAAAAAATTTTCAGTTGCTGAACATGTGTAATGTTAAATGTAAAGGTTTGTATATTGTTTAGTTGTTGAATCATTTTACCAGTACTTTGGTTGGTTGTAGAATCAATCTACATATTTTTTCTTTCAACTGTAGGTGTTCTGTGACAATTATCTAGATGGAGGCTATCATGTGCCGTATGCTCATGGGGGTCTTGCATCTGACCTTGATCTCAGCTCTTATGAAACCATTGTATGCAGTTCTTATTTTGATGAAGATGTTATTTTTCCCATTGCCACTTTAGTAATCATGTGAAAAATAAAGTTGGGTAACAAATGATGGCTATTTGGATTGCATAGACATATGAGAAGGTGAGTGTTCAAAGATGCAGGGGAACTACATCAGCAGAGGGCAGCTTCGATAGGTTGGGATCTGTAGCATTTTATGCATTTGTTTACCCAAATTTCATGATCAACAGGTATGATGGTACCATAATTTACAGCCTTTTCAAGTTCAAAACTCTAAACCAAATTACATTTATAGTAGGGTTTTTACTGAGCTTTGATTGTTCTGAAAAATGCTTAGGTACGGTCCATGGATGGACGCTAACCTGGTCATCCCTTTGGGCTCAACTAAGTGTCAAGTTATATTTGATTACTTCTTAGATCCTGCACATGCGGTGAGCCTACATACGGAAGCAAATAATTTGCAAATAATGTGATGATTTGTGGATTTGTTATGCTTTATTAAATTTTATCTTTATATACAAAATTTCTTAGGGGGATGAATCTTTCATCATGAGAAGTTTAGAAGACAGCGAGAGAGTACAGGTGCTGTTTCTTACTAGGCAATTTTTATGAACACTCTGATTGGATTTGACACATAAATATAACATTTATTATATGTTTATCGGGTGCCAGGTGGAGGACATAGATCTGTGTGAAGGGGTGCAGAGAGGACTAGAATCACCAGCTTATCATAGTGGGAGGTACGCGCCGTCCGTTGAGAAGGCCATGCACCATTTCCATTGCCTTCTTCATGGCAGTCTCACCACTCCATGAGCAAAATTGAATTTGTTGTCAATTGTAAATATTGTCAAGTAATATTCTCCCCACCAACAAATTATTGAAAATGGTGACTTCTGTATTTGTTTCGTGATCAATAAAGAACTTCGAACTTTATACTTCTTATTTTGTACTTATGATGCGTATAATAGAGCGTTGAGCCATTGACATTAGTCTCTTTCTATTTTGATGTTATCCAGGATTATTAACATGCTTACGAAGAGCTAGGCTACAAAATGCAGCATCTTGGCATTAAACAAAAGACCTGATCATTACATAAGCACTAACCAGACATCCTAATAAAACAGAACTATGTTAGCACTCTATCAAAGCATATATCAGGAGGAAAACAATTCAAAATTTAGAAACCAAAAATCTCAACTGCAGAAGAACATTTAAAAAGGAATCAAGGCACAGTTGCCCATTACAGTTATAGCTAATAAAACTGAAACCTGTTAATACAAACAACTAAGAAGCTTTTTATATAACCATGCATCCCTCCCAGCACAAGAAAGCAAGGCTAAAGATCAATCGTTTCAACTCTGTGATGGTCCTGCAGATGGCCCTGCACTCTGCTGTTGAGGAGGTTGCATCTGATGATGATGTGGTGGCGGGGGCTGCCTATACTGAGGAGCATAGTGCTGAGGTGTATATGGCATAGGAGGTTGTGCTGGCGGTCCCATGTGCCCATAAGGATGCGGAGGTGGAGGTGCATAGTACCGAGAAGGATACTGTCCTCCCTGATAATACGGATGCTGCTGAGGTGGGTAATACTGCGGAGCGTGCTGACTCGGCCCACCTTTGCTGCTCTCCCCTGCTTCCTGAGATGCCACAGCTGCCCCCATCCTCTGTGGGTCCATTGACGGGTAGTGCACCCTCTCCGGTATGTTGAAGTAGTTATAATTCTGTTGTGGCTGTGGGGCTGCTGGCGGCTGGTCACTGCTCTGCTGTTGTGAAATAACGGCACGAGGAAGCATTCCACCATGCATGACTACTCCAGGTTGGCCTTCTTCAGGTTTAGGCTGAACTTGCTGGGGCCTGCCCCACATAAGCTTGAGGCGGACCCCCTTGATAACAAGCTTATTAGCAAGTTCTTCAGCAGCCTTCTCAGCTGCTTCACGTGTTGTGTAAGTGACAAAGGCACAGGCCCGCTGCAGGACCATTCGCACTGTCTCAATTTCACCATGCACATAGAACTGGTCCCGCAGATCCTGCTCTGAGATGCGAGCGTCAAGGCCGCCAACATATAGGGTCCGTATGCTCTCGTCGTCGGGTGGCTGAAGGGATGGCATCTCTCCAGCCTTGCCAAGTAACTTTAGAGCTACTGGGTCATTTACACTGCACAAATAAAAATAAAATTGTAGTTATGAACAACAAGATGCATTGAAAGAGTGGGTTTATCCATAGCTATAACCTTCATTTGCTAGTTAAATAAGAAAATCTAAATGTAAATTTTCTTTTCATCAACAAATTCATTACAGAAACTAGTATGATTTTTTTAATTTTTGTTTTTAAAGTTGGTTAGTCACAAGCAGATAAAAGTGAGTTTATTCTCCATCATCTTGGCATTCAGGATTTTTTTGATACGTATTTGTCCAAGTTTTGTAAAATACTTCTCAGAACATTTGTAAACATGCTTACAACTGAGTTCAAACTATGAACTGTGTGAGCAGTGAAAGAAAAGGGAGAACTGCACTCAAGATGAATGCTTATAGGTCATTAGGAATTTCAAAGAAAGAACAAAGATATATACCCGTAGTAACGGTCTTTAATGTTTTGCTGAGATAATTCACCAGTTTCAGGCATCTCATGACGATAAGGACACTCAGCTCCACGTGTACACTCACCACGAACATAGAAACTGCAAACATGGGCCCTGTTTCTCTTATAGTATGGGGCAGTCCTCTGAAGTTTCAATATTGTATCATTAGGACGAACCTTCCCATGTGATGACTCGTAATCTATACCAGCCCTGGCCTGAAGATCATAGAAAATGCACATCCATAATTAATACTAAGATAATGAAAACAAACACCATGTACAAAAGTTACTAAGCTCAAAACCATGATCATCGTTAATAATTTAAGTATATCATACATATACTGCTCCCTTCTATGAATGCTACTTTTATACAAATGAAAATGCTTACCTATTTCCAGTCTATATCTAATTGACATTTTCATGTTGTATAACATCAGTATTCACAATATCTGATCATAGAAAATAATGGAAACGTGGCTTCTTTTCCAATTTACCAGATATTAACCAGACTCATGATTGATCAATCGTATTGTGCATACATGGATCCAGTAAGAGGTTTGGGTACACAATTCAATACCCAAGTTTTGAGAACTGCAAATAAATGTATATAGCATTTTTCCAAATACATTTTTTTAATTTGAAAACCCAAATCAAATTGTATATCAAGAAAATGTACATTATAGAGTGGCTTCATATGGGGAAAAAAATTAGTTCAACATCTGTTCATGAATACCTCCTTAGAAAAAGAACAATATATAAGCAGGCAAACAGCTTTAAGCCACCTTTTGAATTTAGATAATGTCATAGGCAATTACAACATTATAGTTCAAATTTTCTTTTCCCAACTTGTATTGGTCGTTATTATTATTGGCTAATTTTATGAATCATCAAGTTCATCTGAGATTGACACACATACCTTGCGATCATGCTCTTCAGCGAAAAACTCTCGGTTCACATCGCTCCTGGGTATAGCATCGTTTGAGTTGATGGCAAGTGCAGTATCACGCACCTGGACCGGGAGACCATACTCTAGATCTAAGAGGCAAACCTGGCACACATTTTTCAATTTGCAACAGGTCTGGCAGATCTCTGTCTTTTTGTACCTTGCATCACGTCCTGGCCTCCACCGAAACACAGTAAATGGTCGCGCACATATCTTGCACTCTTTGTCATAATCTGCCCTCAACTGCAAGGAACCATTAATGAGTACGAGGAAAATAAAAAAATAAAATACTAGGTTCTAATCTTTTTGAAACATTACGGAGCATAAAGTTTCTCTTGACCAATGAAAAGATATCATAATTCATAAGATCAACTATGGATCAAAGCTTATGTGAACAGAACATAACTTGACTAGGCGGGGATGCTTTGTAGTTTTCAATATATCTAGAAAGGTAATATATGTTTTGCAGTTCCATGTAGAAAAAGATCATTTTTATATCTAAATATTTGTTAGTATTTTCAAACTACAATTTATCAAACTTATAGGTCTAAATTGTTTAACAGTAAGTAGTAGCCTCTTTTGTTTTAGGGATTAAACATATACAAGCATGATTCAATTTTTTCAAATCTAAATTATGCTGGTAAAAGCTATTAACTAATAAAATAATATCTTCTTTTATGTTTTTCCAAAACTGTTGATAAAATAGAAATGACATACCATCTGGGCCAGGTGCCTTAGATGGGTTAGATTGAAAAACTACTACTTTAATTTCATCTTCAGAAAAGGGTAATTCTAGCAATGCTGCTAGTTCATTTGAAAGTTGATTTTTATTAATCCATAAGTCTTTCTGTAAGGAAATAAACCTATCCTCTCTATCCCCTAGAAGATTTTTAAAAAATTCTGTAACATTATTTTGTAAAATCTCAGGATCAAATTCAGTTTTACCATCAATTTCTAAAGAAAAAAATCAAGAGAGACATGTTTGCTCAAGTAAATCAAACTATTCATCCATTTTTGTATACTCTAACATATTATTTGGCCAGAAAGAAACCAAGCAAGCATGATTGCAAAATCAGAACAGTCCAGACTTCTGAAATAAAATATATATAATTTACTCAAAGGGAGAAGACCTTAAGAGAAACATAAATACCCTACCTATATTAGAAATCACTCATTTGAGGAAGCCTGTAACTGAGAAAAATTGATACTAGGTTAATTCAAGCTTCAAAATTAGCCAAACTGTTGTTTAATGTTAAGACTGTAAAATTTTGCTGTTTCTCCCGATAATAGCAAGCATCACTATTGTGCTCTTTTCCAAAAAAAAAATGGCTAAACTGATACCCTTGAGAAGGGAAATCTAGGTTAGTATACAACTTCTCTATTCATACTACAGATAAACGAGAAGAATTACAGTCAGTCCATGATTATCAACGGAAAAAGAGAGAGAAAGAAAAAAAAAAGGAATCTAGGGTTAGGGTTTTATAAGTATACCATGCGAACGTAAGGGTTGTCGCCGAGGCATGATTCGCAAATAATAGGGAAGTCCGATCTCTCCCACCCATCGGCTTGCGCGTCTCTCAATAATCTATGCGCCATCCCAAGTTTCCAATGGAGAAAGAGAAGCTCGCAGGAGGGAAGGAGAGAGTAGGAGAGGGAGAGGTGAAAAGGGGGTTCGATTCGATTCGATTCGATTTAGAAAGAAGCTTTCGGGATGAATGAACCGATCGGATCGGATCGGATCGGATGGTCTAATTTGTACGGCTTGGAACAGACCTATATTTGAAATATGTTGAGCACGGTTAGAAGAATGTTTACGCGACTGGCTCGAGCCTTTGAAACTTGAATCATTTCACGGTTCAGATTATATATATATATATATATATTTTAAGTATATTTAATATGTTATCTGATTCAAGTATTTTTTTTTATTTACCAATAAATCAGGCCTCATTGTTACTTTCTTCTTCTGTTTTCTTTTTTTGTAGAAAGAAGACGATGGCCTGCCTTAAATTTGTACGAAATAAAAAAAAAGAAAAGGATAAAAAAACATGCAATGACAATATACATGCCTGTAGTGATATTCCCCATGAAATGGAATATCTTAGTATTACAAGGGAAAAAAATATTTCTTTTTTCTCTGATGAGATGCTTCAAAAGGTAGTGACGCTAGTTTAGTTCAGATTTTACCACAGGTGACAAGGGTGCCTTAGTGTGAATCGAGAAATAGATTCATATGGTAGAAATATAGGAATTGGCTCCAAAGATATCTCAGTATAAATTCCAAAATGAATTGACATAGCACTTAGCACTAAGCTTCAGATTTCTAATTGTAAAAGTATGGTCGAGGAAGATGTGGACACAAGTCGCACTTCTTCCTTCATGAGACAAAATCATGTTCCTTCGATTGTAATTTCTTATGACCCAATTTAATATTCTTGTATCTGGCCTGTGTCGCAGTTGAGCCTCAAATAGGCGCAGCAGGGAGATTATCAACTCTAGCTATTTATGTTGACACTCTTACAAGTTAATTTGTTTTGGAAAAAAATTGTGTATCTTACCCATTTTAATTCCCTTTTACTTGTTTAATTCATGTAATGCAATGAAAGACTCGAGCAATCGCCATTGCTCCTATCTTTATTTCCTTTAATTTCAGATTAATGCAAAAGAGTTAACTCAAAGCTGCCAACTCACATCTGGTCACCTTCATAGATAATTTTCATCCATCTCCGTTCCTCCAAACCGTACAATACCATGCAAGCTTTTTAAAAAGTTTCTGGAAGTTGCATTTAGTTTACTACCCCTCGAGACCAATTTTTACCACCATTGCAATCAATAGAATAAAATTACTTCACACAGAGGCACGAAATACCAAATAATGCATTACTCTCATATCACAGTTTATCACACACCTAATCCAAACTAAAACATGACTTGCATTTAGTAGATTGATCAGAGTAAGCTGCGGTAATGGTATAGTACAACATAACTTATCCGAAGTTGAGATCTAAGTACCTTCAATCAAGAAAAAGGTGCACAAATAACTAAAAGCTCATGGAAAATAAAAAAAAAACGATCTTGCATATCACAAAACTATTATCTATAGTACAAAATATAAATTAAGGAGAACTGCACTACAGCATGATCCACAACAAAATTAACAAAAAATAGGGTTACAGAGTACAAGAACAGGTCTTAATCCAGCACACAATAGATACCACAAATTGAAACCAGCATCCGTGAGATACAGCCTACAAGCTCCTGTAGTCTAGGACGGTCACTTCATCCTCAGGGGCATCAAGATCTCGGTAACTGCACCAAAAAACCGAAGAACGGTGAATTGTCAGAATGGGAGTACTTAGGGTTCCTTGGACCTTCTAATGCAATTTTTCAGGGGGTTTCCACACAAAGGCCATGTTACCAGATTGTAGCAACAATACAAATACAATACCACGCTACATATTGCTATCTTATACTAAGGGAGTGTCATGTCCAAATTTTCTACTTGTTTAATATGCAAAGTTGCAAACACAGGAACACACTACCCCAAACGCTACAGGGAAACAAACAAATACACACACATGCACAGATATGTGTGCACACCCACATTTGCATGGATGGTAAAGGTGTGGGAGGTGGGGAGAGAGAAGGAGAGTGTAAAACCTTCGGATGCGACGGGGATCATGCTGAAATGTTGGAGGCATGGCAATAAGAGGTGCAGAACCTCCAATGACAGGTGGGACACCCAGCATCCCTGCCTTTCTGCCACCAACACCACCTCCACCAATAGCAGGTGGACCTCCATTGGAAGAATCAAAGGGAGATGGACCACCACCTTGCTCTCTCATCATCCTCATTGCTACTTCTGGCGGAGCTGGCACGAACGGCCCCAATGGCCTGGACAAATAAAAGAATTTACAAAATAAAAACTAAAAATCAAGAAAACAAGCATTGTTGTACAAAAAAATAGCAAATATCTAATGAAACAAGCAGTTCTAAAATTCTATTGTCAATTTGTATAATCGAGACGGTCCATTTACAGAACCATCCTGGAATCAGATGCAACACATACAATAGTACTCTCTCTAGATCCCTCCAAATATTAAGCACTCACTACAGGTTGAGAAAAGGTACGGGGAAAAAAGATGATAACTAATTTAAGTAGGACAGCATGATTTAGAAACACGACAAAAATTAATGACATGAGTTTTTCCCTTGCCAAAGGAAGAAACAAAACAAAAATGAAGGTGTGTATATGGCATACCCAGCGCCTGGGACAGGCATGAGAATAGGCGGAGGGGGGAACTCAGCCAGGAAAGGACCACCACCTCCGCGTGGGCCCCGCCCACCAAAAGCATCGAACATGGGATCATCGCCGTTCTTTGCCTCAGCTTCATCTCCTTCACGGGTAGGAGAACCCTCAGCTCTCCTTTTGTTGCCTCGGTCATCATCCCTGCGTGGGCCCCCACGCTCATCCCTTAGTCGGTTTGCTAGAGGTGGCCTTCGTCTCATTCTATCATGCTACAGCAATTATGCATTAGTATTTAAATCTTTAAGATTAAACCCTTAAAAAAGGTCTAGGACTTCAAGGGTCATCTTGGGTTGTTATTTTCTAACTTGTGGCTAACAGCTCTGCCCCATTGGGGCTTAGTTGCAGCTCTATGCCCTGGTCTAAATCAACAGCAGAAATTATTATCTCTGAAAAAGCACTGTACATTTTGTAGCAGCATTGCTGTTTCAAGAAGTCAAAAAGTCCAGTATAGAACAAGCTAGGCAGAACCAGAACATCTTGATGGGACACTGTAGTGCCATACAATATGTTACCCACCAGAAGGTTGGCACACAAATTCGTATGACCAGTTTAAGGAAATCAGATCAAGACAGACAAATTGACGGAGGTGAGTTCCAAATTTTCTCTGCAACACATTATTATTTGCAAGAGGTTTGAAATTAATTGACTTTAGGTAATAAAGACGATAATAAACATAGCATACCGGAGCAGGTTGTTGCATAACAGGTGTTCCACCTGGTGCATTCGGGTCACTGCATCAAAACAAGTAATGGAGTTAATCTCAAGATCTCAGTACAGTAGAACTGAGGAATATTTCCCAGTACCAGCAAGGTAGAGGACCATAAATAATTGGTAGTTTGGTATGATGCACACCAGTTGCTAGCGCAGAAGTACCATTCCTACATTCAATGATCTTTGGTATCCGTACAAATTTTGGCCCTCTGTGGCTTTCTAGCTAGCCAAATTCACCATTCTTTCTTAAGGCTTCTGTGAAGAGGTTCTGGTCAAAACATTGACCAAATGGGAAGCTATTAAATGAGCACTGCTTTCAGCATTAGTGAAAAGAGAACTTTGTGGCAAAAATGGATAGCAAAAATCTACACCCTGCAGCCCAACTTTCCAAACGGAAGAAAAAGAGATAAAATGATCAAAAGGCATACTTCATGTAATTCTGATAATAGATCTCCTCCCGCACTTTAGCTGTCAGTTCAACCACCAGTTCAGGATGCTTAAGTTTAAGATGTTTGTGGACGAATTCGGGTGCATGAAACAACTTGGTGCACCCTTTTGCACCACATCCATACTTCCACCCATACTTCTCATCCCTTATCTTTCTAACAAGTGGATCCATAACCTCGCCTGACACAGCCTCGATCTTATCCTTTGCTGACAGCACCACCAGTGGATCCTGGCCATTTATCCTCTCTTCCCAGTGCGAATCAAGCCTCTTCTCCCAATCTAAACCAGACTCATCAGACACAGAACCGGATTTTGCATCCCCTCTGATGTGACGTAGGTCTTTAGCTTCATGACTCTCCTTCATGCCATAGTAGTCTATGCCATGCACACGCCAGAGGTAAGTCAACAAGGTATCCAGTAATTCGATCCCCTCTAGCCCCTTCACGGTAGATGGGCCACGTATAATAATGATAGGGCCCATGGGTCCACCCTCAGATTTGTCAAGATCGGCAAGGACGTTGCCTTCAATGCCCTTCTCAGAATCCAGCTTCCTGGCGAGGGCTTGGGAATGGTCAATGTCAAGTTGGATTCTACGTGCTTCTGAACTGATAGGATGGGCCTGAGGGGCCATAGAGAGGTCCTTATCTTTGGCTTTCGTGCGCCTTCTTCTCTTGCCACCCGAGTCAGATTCATCTGAATTAGCATCACTTTCTTCTGCTGGCTTGGTTGGGACTTTTTCAGGACCACTGCAGGAGAAACAAGGATGTCACGACAAATACATACATAAATAAAATGGAGAAAAAGTGAGAGACCGCAAGAAAAGGAATTCTCACATGTCAAGTGTGCCATTTTGGAGATCAGAAAGAAATTCCTTTGCAAGAGACTTTGCTTCCTCATTGCGCCTTTAATTAGAAGTTGCAAGCAAGAAGTTAATTGAAAAGAGAATGTTACAAGTACAGAAAAAGAAAAAGATGGAAGAATCAATGCCTTCTTAGGACATTGCACTAGAATATGTCTTCTTCTGAAAGTACACAATGTACAATGCCTGTCTCCCTCATTTTCTTCTAAAAATACTCAACACAACCCTAATTTCTCCTATGAAATGGTGTTCTTTTGGCAAACACAGGATGTTTGGGTAGCAATGACTTCATCATGATTTGTTTCAGGTATGCTACATATTTCCCTATTTACAAGTTAATTCAGCACCTAATAGAAGTTGCAAGGATTCACAAATGATCCAGTTTTACTTGACAGCACCAAAAATTTTACCCATATTAACAAGGAACTTACTTTTCAATAACAGACACGAGATTGGTGGGGTGATACTTCTCTTTTAGCCTACAAAACAGCAAAAGGTGAATTAAACACACTTGTCAGTTATGAGCAGTCAAAATAAATAGGCATATGACTTGATACCGAAAGAGATAGTTACCAATCTTCTTCTTTGTGAAGGTCAAAATAAGCCCGCTTCTGAGTAGTAATATACTCATTACGATACTCTTGATACCTGAAATAACAGTATTTAACAGTTATGCTCAATTCAAGATACTTTCTATAAATCATTTCACCAGTCTGTTATGAGAAGTATAGCATGGCTGCTCCATTGGCAACCAGAAACACCTCATGCATTGCATCTTTAATGATTTTATCATCACCTAGCAAATTTTATTCTGAAACAGGACTTTTGCTTTCTAATAAACCCAATTGATATTGGATTTATATGCAATAAAAAAACTAACTCAATACAAGAGAAAGATGAATCTATATGAGAAGTTGTGGGATTACCGCCTCTCAGCTTCAGCTGGTAGAATGTCATCCTCAAGCACTTGGATAAACTGTTTATAAGTCATCAGTCCTTCCCTGAGAAAAACAAATATTAAAGAATATATTTTAGAGAAAAAAATTTCAAGTAGATATTCCACTAAAAGGAAGCACTAAAAAGTGAAAACAAAGTAGTAGGTAGCCAGTTTAAAAATTATGTTATTGTTAAATCTCTTTCAGTGCTTCATTTTAACAGTTCTGTTGATCCACTTACCTCCTAAAGTGGCTACAAGTGGCTTCAAATAATGAATTAATGAACTGATTTAATTTTGATTGGAATGTGTTACATATAGAGCAAATATTCAGCAGGAAGGCTTTCCAAATATCTCGAAATTTTGTTGTAGTCATCCTACAAAGTAGAAAGGACCAAGTGGGTTCCCATTCATTATGGAAAACACAAAACTCTATTCGAACAAACCTCTGAGTAGCGATTGGAGCATCACCATACCCACCAAAACCCGCATCAGACCAATCTGAAGAATATTGTGAGAATATTTCATTAGATCAATCATTGCAGAAAGGTTGACAAAAGAACCCAAGTTTCAATATCATTGAGCCTTAAAAGAGATGAAGTTAACAAAATTAAGAATTATAATTTATTACCAGAATTACGGTTGAAACGGCCATGAGGTCTGTCATCACCAAAGCCGCCTCTGCCTCCACCAAATTCATAACCATATCTGAACAGAATTTAGAATTCAACATCTCAAGATTGCATAATGTACCAGTTTTAAACTGCATATGAAACCTCAAAAAATCATGTGAAAGGTTTAAAAAAACTAACTACTGCATGAGATGTTTAACATGATCAAAAGGAATTTATATTTATTCTTCCCAATTAGATACAGATTTCATAATAGTGTGTAAATAGCATCTAAGATAAACAGACATGCAGTCAATTTACCCCATAAGTCTACATAAAGATTTAATAATCAGGCGGAGAACACGTGTGATATATGCTTCCAATTATGCATTGTTTACAAAATATGTACATCACAGAAATTTATACTATAGTAACAGAGAAGAAAAGGAATGGCAACGAACTTGTCTAAAGCTAAATATCATCTCATCCTCACCTTCTATCCTCTCTAGGGCTACCCCTTCTCCTATCGAAACCTCCATCATCCCTTCTCGACCTTTTATTAAAGTATGGCGGTGGACTATAAGTCGGAGACGGCCGCCGGAGTGGCGGTGAACGGCGGCGCTCGCGGTGGCTATAGGGCGGTGGACTAGGGCTGTGACTAGGACTCCTCCTTCTATAGTAATCTCTATCTCTGTCGCGATCCCTATCCCTCTCTCTGTCTCTATCCCGGTCGCGTTCCCTGTCTCGTAGAAACCGATCCGGCCTAGAAGACGGAGGAGGCGGAGGATTGAGGGAAGGAGAGGAGGATCTTGGGTTAGGGTTTGGTTCTTCACGGTCGCGCTTGCGAGGGGGTGGTCCCGGTGGAGGGGGAGGTAAAGGATTGGAAGGAGATTCATCCCCACCAGAGGGAGAATGGTGGCGGTCTATGTTCCCGGCGGACATGTCGATAACCTCCGCCATGGATTTGGGAGGAAGAAAACCCTAGATATCAGGTGGCGAAGGATAATAAAAGGAAACGATAAAGAGAGATGCGACAAAGGAAACCGGATCTAAACCGTTGATGTGGAATTGCGGATGCTCTCTATCTCTGATAACTATTGTATTAGTTAAAACAAAAAAAACATTGAAAAGAGAAACGAGTTTTGTGTTCGCTCTTTGTACAAGAAGTCGCGAAGCGTGAATACTAATTGTGTGATTGGATCGAATTTATATATTTCTCCGTCAAGTGAGGAGGCAATTCTTACTAGAAATGGATCTTTATCTTTTTCCTTGTATTGCAAGTGCGGATTTTAGACATGATAAATTTAACCCGACAAAAATAACTCTCCTACGAATTCGATTTACTAATAAATTTGATCCGAAATAAGTTGTTAATTAATTTGATTTACGAATTCGATTCGAACTTACTTAAATTAAAAGAGCTAAATAATCCAAAACCATGTTTATTGGATTCGAAAATATCCGATCTTAAATAAATACGTAAGTATTAAATATTCAAATATAATATTTATTAGGAATAATATTGTAATCCCCAACCTATTATCCCCATAATTTATATTTATGGTAAAATTTTCAATTTCCTTTTTAAGAAAATTTAAATTGTCCATTTGTAATACCTTGACATTAAATAAGCGACGTTTTGTAAGACAATAATTCAAACATTTTTTTTGAAAAAGAAAGTAATTCGCGGCTCTTTATTTTGCAGGATGGTTTTTTATATTTCTTCTTCTCATAACAATGTTAGCATCTCTCTTCCTCTCACAATAGCAACATATTAATGACATAATCTTTGTTAGATCTGTCAAATCAATTTTTATTGGATCTTTGCATACATAGTTTTTGTTTTTAACTATTATACAATTGATCTATTGTAAAAATGAGTATAAACAAATCTGCTAGTGGAGTTCTCCCTTAATTTATAATTCTCCTAAAGAAGGGGACCTCTGCATCATATGCTTTGGTAATTAAAAAATAATGATTGTTACTCTTGCTATTCATAGCAGCGTTATTAGTATAAATAAAATATCTCCTAACTATAAATGGATTTGTATAATAGGTGATGGTTTATACAAGCTATTAATGACTTCATTGTTGGATATTGTCTTGAATTGTTAAACAATTGGAACTAATTAACAAGAATTATAAGAATAAATAATAATAACTACAACTATAAATAGCTCCCTTACAAGACAGCATCCAACATGCAAATAAACCATTGAAATTACTCCAGATATCAATGAATATCATAATTAATATGAATAAAATGAATAGATAGCTTCATTAATGATACCGGATCTTTGTCTAATATAAATAGTGCATTCATTTAGTATAAATAGTTCGCGCTCTAATAATAGACGCTGGATTTGTTGCTAAAATGTTATGTTGACATTATCATACGAAATATGATAAACATTATCATTCTTATCCTGCTAAGTGATTTATTCTATGCAGCCAACATTTCTGCTTTAATTCCATTCAATTTGACATCGGCGAGTGCAATTAGATTAATAAAATGAATCCTAGAATTGTTAGGCAGTAAAAATGAATCCTAGATATGTAATGTAAATATATATTGAATAATAGACCGTTGAATATCTAATTAAACCCGTTATGAAGTGATCAAATTAAGTATTATTTATCAGGTTTTCAATATGTATCATGAGAAGTAAGATCTTTAATGTATAAAATGCGTATCAATAACTTTATGATTTAGTGATAATCTAAATTATATAAAATTTAATAATAATATAATTATGTTATTAGTCCCTTAAGAATATAACTAATAGACAGTTTTTTAATTATGAAAGTAAACCCGTTAAGAGAGAAATTGGATCTGGTATGGATCCGCTAAGACATAACCGTTGGTTTGCCAACCTTTCGGTTATTGACACCCATTATATATTTCAGAACCGCCATCTCTCCATTATCTTCTAAAAAGAAGAAATCAACAGAAATCCTCTCTCTCAATATTCGGGTTTTCTGAAAAGAGAAGAAAACCGCCGGTGCCGATTCTCTTCATCTCTCCATCGGATAAGAGAAAGATTACCACAAAGGCTTAAAGAATCCGGTGATCAACGGGGTTGTATCTCTCCAGAAAACCGATAATATGAATCAAGATAATTTTAATTCAAATTAAAGATTCACTAGAAGATCATGGTCAATATTCTAACAATATCACGAGTGTTCCGGGATTGGTTTGTCCACTGGACCGGTTGTAGCATGACTGCTCCATTTCAGCTCTCCTGCTGTACAAGCCACCGTGTTCTTCTTCTTTTTATCTTTTTTTCTTGTGCATGTAGGCGCACTATTCTCTTGTCGTTGGGCTTGTCAACAAGGAAGGCACTCCTGTCAGTGTTGTCTGAACTTGCTGTCATAAGCTTTTTACAATAAAGAAGGTGCCGTTGTTGATGGTGCTATATTTTGCTGCTGTAAGATTTTCTTCATCCCTTTCCCCTTCGTGTCATGTTTTTCTACGATATTATAGACCGCCTCTCTAGTCAACTTGTCAGTTGTTGTTTCTTCTTAGTGCTGTAATTTATTTCCCTGATACTTCTACTAGCTCGTGTATAATTGCATCTGTATTGTTCTTCTCTTCAGTCGTGTTTTTCTTGTAGTTTGGCTGCTCATTTGTTCTTGCCTGATTCATCAAGAATCTTTAATCAGTTTCTATATTTAGTGAGATTGATTTGTAGGAAATATTCAAAAGGATTCAAATTTATATTGCAGCATTGTCTTATAACAGAAAATATTGGATCTTCTTTATAATTTATGATAAATACTGTCAGCAATGGTGAGAGAGAGAGCCATTGAGAGGAAGTTTGACTTTGTAAAAAAGGCAATGGAGGAGAAGGAAAGAAAGAAGGGAGCTCTGGCAGAGAGGGACCCAACAGTCGGGTTTAATGAGAAAGAAGAAAAAGAGAGACAGATGAGTGGGCCAGAGCTACTGTAGATGGGACCCAGATGGCAGAGTGTGAAGAGTAGAAATGAATAAAAGAATTGTAAACAGATAAAGGGATTAGTTCTGTTATTCTGTCGATAGTTAGATACATTCCAGATTCATGTATAGTAGAGAGATAGTTATGTTATTGAATCAAGAAACCATTTCCTTTTCCAGTTTCCATTTTATCTTTCTTCCTTTTCTTTTCTGTTACTAAAATCAGCTTAATTCTCAGCAATTCTTTGAGATTACAAGGGTATACAACAAATACTGTGTGGATCTAATTTCTGACAGAATGTACTTACTGGTAATTTTCATCTCTTAGTTGAGAGGCATGTGCTGATGCTTGGAAACCCCTTTGTACCAAGTAGGGACTTAACTCCCCTCTATCAACAAGGTTACTTCTCAGGTTGGTATTCTTTTTTTAACTAAAGTATTGTATGCATTAATAATTTGTGCTTTATATTTTTGTAATTCTGTAACTGTTTTCTGAAGGAGTTAATAATGAGTACAAGGCTTTTGAGTCAACTAACTTTCTAATTATATTTACAGTTGTATTTTTTTTCTCCATTGCTTAATGGTTGCTGTTTACAAGAAATCTGGACTTCTGTTATATATTGTGTGTGTTTGATGTTGCTTCTTTTACAAATTGCATGAATATTTTAGCAAAGTTGAAGCTGATTGGTACCTGTTAGTGCTAAATTGTGCGTATATTACTAAATGTGATTCCGTTATGCTAGGTTATTGAAGATTTTGAGAGAATTTAGGATTCTATTGTAATTTAGTGTATCAAGCTTCAGTTATAACAAAAATTACATTCTAATAATGGATTGAAGGTTTTGGATAAATGCAATTGTACATATGACTAATTTTTTATTTCGAGTTAAAATTTTTATTTATTTGGTTGAGTTTCTATTTTCCAAGAGCTGTTAGGACTTCAGTAATTTCAATCGTTCTAACACAAAACAGAGTAATTTCAAAAGGAAAAGTGGACTATTTGGAAAGATGGAAGCAAGAATATATACTAAATTATGGAGGAGATTTTTCATAAATTAGTAGTGACAAATGCTATGATTGCAGTTTAACCTTCTACCTATTTTTGCAGCTTTGGTTGTGTTTTGTTTAGGCCCCTCAGCTAGGATATTGTGAAAATCATATCTTGATATCGTAACAATATCGTAACAATTATGAATTTATGATTGGCTAGAGAGGTGTTTGTCATGAGTAAAGAAGGCAAATTGAAAAACTTGTGTGGTTTATATTTAAACTTTACTTGGGGAGTTTGCATCTCTATTTCTTTCTTCCTTTTTCCTTCATTATTTGTTATGGAAAATCAACTACAGATTAATATGAGCAGATTCTTCTCAATTAAAAAGATAATAAATATGAAGCACGCAACTATATAACATGTGCTGGTTGACGGTTTTAATAACATGATTAATATTTTTTTATCTTTTTATCTCAGGACTATAGATCACATTTTCTATAACCATAAACTATTACCACATGAACTTTATGCCATGTGTAGCCAGGAAACAAAAAAAATATCTCATTAGTTGATAATAATTCTGGACATATATCTAGTATATTGTATGCTTACCGAGGAATTATAAATAAGAAAAGATAATCATACTTAAATATAATATTTATATTCAGTCTATATGCACGGCATGCGGTTGCGACGGAGGCGCAACCCGCATACTAGTTATTAATAATACACAATTGCTCAATACACTCTCAAGTAATATATCAATACATACTTGATTATTACACCAACACACACACACTATACGTTTTTTATTTTAAATTGACCAAAAACGATTGCAAATTGTTTAGGTGGTAAGAAGTATCCAAAATAAAGAATAAACCAAAGACGTAAGGTCAACCGACTTCATGATCTCACTTCTAAAGTTTTGAGACCACAGAATTACAAAAATAAAGAACCAAGGTTGAGGATCAAAAATGGAACTTAGAGCATAAAATATTTCAAAGAAAAAGACTTAAATAGGCAAAAATTTGGATTATACCTTTCAAGATAGAATAGAATTACATAATATAAGTGAGAACATTTCCAGCACTTGTACTACTGATAAACAATACTTAAACCAAACAAGTGAGCATAACAGCAAAAAAACTGACAAGACATCACCGAACCCAAACATGGATGGTACATTTGCATTGATTACTAATCTAACTACTGCTGAACATGTACTCACGGTGCCGTAGAGGGGAGTGTGACATCAATATTAGTAGGCATTAGCACATTAAATCCATCTGCCGCTGTTGATATTATCATTCCTGGTATCTGCGGATGCCAGTGCAATTCTTTCAAATCTTTCTGACCCTGAAGACAGCAAAGAAAAAATATAAATCAAGCAGAAGTTACACGAATGCAGTCAGCATTCTCCATCTAAAAAGTATACTCTGGAGATCGGTGAGTATTATTAGCCCAGACTCGAGCTATTGATCTATCAAGTAGGGTTGATAAGTCACTACTTCCAAATTATATGATTTGGTTCGTCACAATCAAACGTCAGATTTTAAAACTTTGTCATATATATCTTCGTTAGAAGTATCAAGCTATTCAAAATGTTCAATATTTCAATTTATTACGAACAGGATAAAAATAAAAAGCAAGCACCACGCAACTAGGAAAAGTCTATGACTGACACGACCCTATCACCTGTAGGCTGTAGCCAAAAAAAAAAAAGAAAGAAAAAAAACCAGCCAGAGCCTAACCTATCATTTATCTACCCAACAAGCACATTCATTGGATTTTGGTCAACAATGGTGCATGAGGATGATAAGGCATGCTTTCAGAATAGGGTAATTCACAAAATTCGATGTGTATACATACAGAGTAAGGTTTGAGATTGCATTGTATATCTCCTCAGTACCAATATCTTAATTAAATTTTAGAAGAGTGATAACTGCACCCCTTATTTGCACCCCATGTATTTGAAGCTAAGGGGTGCAGAATTTAAATTTTGAAACATATATTTTCGAAAAATATTTATACTTAATATTGGGTGCAAATAAGAGGTGCAGAACTTAGAGTGTAAGAATAATTTCTCTAAATTTTAAAGGGGGGATAACTCAAACTTGGAAATCATTCAACATTGATAGGTTCAGAAAATTAGTACCTGGTGAACAAAGAGGAGCTGAGGTGGCAAATCTTCAGGTGCATTGGCTTGCTCCTTAACCTTTGCTTTGAACTCTGCCTCCTCTTCTTCATCCCTTTCCAGTGACAAGTCCCATATTCTACACATATACATATTATAAGCTTGTGTGAAATAAAAGAGACATGCTTCCAAAATCCAGTTGATCAGAGTGCTTACGTCAGTTGATGGTCAGCTGATGAAACAGCCAAGGTAGAAGCTTCATGTGGGCTCCACTCCACGGATGTGATTGGCTTCTTGTGATACTTGAAATGTGCCACTAGTGAATCATCCTTCAAGACCCACCAAATATTGTAAATGAACCAATGATTAGGATTGTATCAGACAACTTGAACTAAAATTGATGAATTCTGACATCAAAGATGTCTCTAAATATTAAACACTTGAAGCCAACTGAACTGGATACCAATTCCATATTTGAACTTGTACATAAAGTGCAATTATGCCCGCAGATGATTCACATATTCAACATGTTCCATCACTAATATACCAAAACTATACTTCCCTCGCAATTAAAAATAGCACGTGCCGATGCATTTACCCCATTGAACCACCCAAATCAAGGCAGAATGTAAATATAAATCACACACAGACGGAGCAATAGATACAATGATGCGTACCTTGATTTGGCGAAGATCGCGGATGGAGAAACTGCCATCATCACTGCCAGAGGCGATCATACAACTTGCCAGCCTGAGAGGATGAATGCACAGTTGTAAGAAATTAGATTGCAAAATAGAACCATGTGCATAAACATAAATTCAGAGCTCAAATAAGCATATAATCCAACAAGTAAAATGTGTAGCAGTTCATGTACCTGTTCCATGATATAACATTGACATCAGCATCGTGAGCCCTAAAAATAAATTTTGGCTTTTTGCCTTCCCTTGTATCCCATATTGCAATTTTCCCGTCCACAGAAGATGATGCAAAAATGTTTGCTTCCGTTGGACTCCACTGGGAAAAAAAATCAACAAACATTTTCATTTATAGCCTAATTTTTAAGTCTAATTCACAGCATCATCAAAAGCTGTTCGCAGCTATTTAGGAAACAAGAATGTCAAAAGGCAAAGAAAATAGCTAAAAGAATACAGGAAGTTATCAGAAAAGCTACCTGTAAATCTTCCACGCTTGCATTGTGACCCATGAAAGGGGTAGAATCCACTTTCCACGAATCACCTGTGGGCTCCCACAAATATATGCATTTGTCGCAATCACCTATCAATATGGACAATGCCACATCAATACTGACAATAACATGTAATTCTCAATATTTGTTCTGCCATAGATTATTTCTATCCTTTTAGGATATAATCAGTTTTGGCTCTATCCAACAGAAGTTTCCGAGTAACATAAAACTGCAAGACAGTTTCACAGTTACATAAAACATCAATACAAAGAATTAATGAAAACAAAGGAGAGTAAAACAGTATAAAAAATAAAACTGCCATAGGAGTAACAAAAAGATGTTAAAAAGTATACCAGAAACAAGCCGGCCAGGAACAACAGGGCTCCAATCAATTGCATAACCTTCATCTTTATGCCCTCCAAACTTCAAGATGGGTGTCTGCTTGTGTACGGTACCATCTCTATTGGTTGGTGCATCAGACTCAGCTAGCCAATTCAGATGTGAGCTAAAATCCCACACCTAGACATCATTAACACATATCACAAACAGAACTGTATGACTGAATGAATACATATCAAGCTGCTGTTGTTACACTTTTTTCTCCTTCTCTATTATGTGTCTGTGGAGGTGGGGAGGGAAGGGTTAATTCTGCTTTCTGCATCTCTGTTAGGGTTTGGGATAGCTGTGGTCTTGTATTGTCCAATTGAATTTATAAGGCTCAACAGAACAGAATAAGTGTCAATTTCAGAAAATACGAAGGTTAAAAAGACCCCTAGAGATACTGTCAGTCAATCCAGTACAAAAACTACTTGAAGCTATCGTGTCAAATGGGATGACCCCGTTCAATTGAAGTTTAAAGGGGGTAAAAGATAGTACCTGAACAAAGCCTGTATCGCCCCAAGTGGCACAAATATGGGGCTTTTGGGTCATGGACCTTATGCGGTTCACACATCCTTGATGAGCCACCCTCTTAATCTATTTTCACAATAGAATACTCATCATGAATCTAACTACTAACTATGAAGATAAAGAACTATCAGCTGTCCACAAAGTGCCAACGATTTAGCATCATACTAGATGCAAAAAGCCAAACCTTTTAGCGAACCATAAATAAATTTTGCTTTTTAATTTTCCAAGTTAGCATAAGGAAGGGTATATTGGAAATTAAATATGAAAAAGAGAAAAGAACCTGTAGAAGAGGTGCATTGCCATCAGTTGCATCAGCTATGTCATCATCTTCATCACTGCTACTACTATCATCATCCTCCATGTCCTCATCATTATTCACAGATGAAGGGACCAAATCACGTTTTTTGCCAGATATTTTGGAAAGTTTGAAAATGCCAATGTAATTTGAAGATTGTTGGTCAGCCTATACCAAAAAAAAAAAAAGGAAATCAGAGTTGAAGTGCTTAAATAGGTTTCAATACAATTTGGATTTGGATTGGCTTATATCAAGGCTTAAACGGGGATGTCTTGAGGTATATTACGCTGAATACAGTTGAATGCGATTTAAGTGTATCAAACAGCATTGGCTTAAAAAACAATACGGGGACTGGATTGGGATAATGTGGATGGAGCTAAATTAAGTTAAACTGAGGCTGAGATTGTAAAAACTCAAGGCCAACTATGTCATGATGTGCCAAATTGACAATAGGAGTACTGGCACCTGCGGTAACAGTCAGACAACAACCTGGTACGTACAGCCACTGACCAAAATTTCAATTTTGCCAGTGTGCAACAAACCTAACCTGTGTTCCTCCAACTCCATATAAAGTGTGAGGGAATTCGGTACGAACTAATCCAAGAGAATCTTGCACCACATCAAAACTAAAAAAAACCAGAAAAAAAAACATGGCAGTTAAAATCGTGTCACTTCAAAGGAAACTAAAGAATTAAACTTATTCAGACAACTACCTTAAACAAGGCCATCCAATATTGAATCCACGAAGATAATTATATGCTGAGGGATCAAATTGAAGTTCTTCTCCCTCCTCCATTTCATCTACGCCAGGTTGCCATACCTACGTTCACGAGACATATATACTGGTAAATTTTTACAAATTCAGCTAATTTAAAATGTAAAAAAATTGTTTCATAAAAAATAACTCTTCGATTTAAAAGTCCCAGCCTTAACCATCATATTATAAAATGACGTGCAATTTTTATCGGAGGTAAAAAAAATTACAACTTGATCAGCTATTTTTTGAAAACCCCGGACCAATCTTCATACAACATGACAGTGATAAAAAGATCGAAAATTTGGCACTCTGGTTGTAACAATATGTAAGTTTCAGCTTCAAACAATATCTTTTTAACTGTTTCAGTAAAACATTCACCTCCTGTTCCCATTCATACCCTCCGATTCCAAAATCAAATAATCATCAAAACCATGAACGAAAAGATTACTATTTCATAGATATTGCAACAATTATGGTAGTTCATGGTTCGCTTCAAGCAAACTTTCAATTTTACTGGGAACTTGGGGTATAAAATTATGTATAAGTATTCCAATATGAAACCTTGGCAGGTGCAGAGGGCACATCGGAAGATGTCGAAGCTTCCTCTTTCTTTGAAGCCTGGAAATCAAAACAATCACAGGACAGAGCAATGCCGATTAGTAAACAAGCGGTTTTTTCCCCGAGAAAACGAACCCAGAAGAAAATATAACAGAGTATGATATGATACCTTGTTTTTCCTCTTACTCTTCTTTGGGTTTTTCAGGCTACGAGTCATCTTGAACTAGAAAAAACACGACCTTGCGAGATGGGGAAGGAAGAGAGAGAGAGAGAGAGAGCGCGGGACGGTAGGAGTGGAGGCGCGCCGCTAAAGCTTAAAACCCTACGACTGTATAAGCGACACGCAGCAGCGAGCGGAAGAAGGTGAGGAGCAATTCGTAGCAGCTGATATCATCACACGCAAGTGAAACCCATCACCAGCCATCAGATGCGAATCAAACGGTGCAGAGGTGGGATGTTACTGTTCATTATACAGTAACACCCCATCGCCGATTGAACCATTTATATAATTATAATTATGTTTTAATTAAAATAGACTAGTGTGTATTGATTATAAATAGGTATATACGAGTACAACGGACAATTGATTATAACTATCAAATATGTATATACGAGTACAATAGACAAATATAAATTCTGATATGCGTGCAAAGTAGATAGAGAGTGATTGGAGGGTAATTATGAGGTCTGTTTTTCTAATATCCCTCCTAACATTTCGAGGAATAAAGGACGGAGATTTTTTTGATAATTATTAATTTGATAATAATTTTTTAATAATTTTGAAGTAATTTAAAAAAAAAAAATTAAAATAGAAAAAAATTTTATAAACATAATTTTTTAACTTATAGATTGATTATTTTTTTAATTTTCATGCAATTTAAAAACATTTAATATTTCATCGAAGACTATTAAATTTAAATTGTTATAAATTTCATATAATTTTGATTATTGTTGATGAAATATATAACTTAAATTACATGACATTTAAAACACAATCAATATATAAGTTAAAAAATATATCTATTTTTTTTTCTTTTTAAATTTTTTTTAAATCATTTAAAAATTTGTTATCAAAATTATTAAACTAATAGTTATCAATAAATTCACATTTTATTTTAAAATCCTATCATCTTAGCTTTTCGTCATGCTTGATGCTTGTCTTGTTCCCTTTTTTATTTTACTATGTTGTAGTCCTACATGTCCCTCCACCATATATTGCTTGGTTCTTGTAGTGTTTGTTTTATTAATCAGTACCTATTTACTTATTATTTTTTTTTAAGTTGGATTTGAGGATATCAGTTATTTTACTCGTACATTTCGAAAGAACTAGATTCATTATTTTTCAGATACGCACCGATTGAGATCAATCTTAAAAGTTCAAGGCTCATATATTCTAAACGAACATTTATGAAGTAATGTGGGTTCTTTTTTAAAGTTGAAAATGATCTTAGTTTATTCTCAAAAGTTTTTAGGGACTAATATAGTACAAATAAGAATGTATGACCGAGTTGGGTCTTTTTATGGAACTTCATAATTTGACATTCTTTTATAGGAAATGATATTTCTGGCGCTCTAAATTTTACTATGTTCAAACTTTCTGGAATGCATAAATTGAAAATAAAAAAAAGTTCCAGTCTACCACTTCAGTTTGAAATTGTCTCAATTTTACATGCTCGACTTCCTTTCTTTCAACTTTTACCTTTCTGAATCGTGGTGCTTTCTGGTAAAGTTTGCAGTTAGCATAAATTCTTTTCATTTAAATATGCTGAAATTACTTTGAAAATATTTAAAATTAAAAATGAAATGCACGTTATAGTGTTTGAAATACTTACTGTGCAAGTAGCAAACAAGCAAATTAAGCATAAAAGGCCTCGAAGCATTCCCCATTTTTTTAAACCAAGAAAGCATAAATGGGTAGCCAAGCCAGAAATTTAGCACTTATGTTGGTAGCAATCTAGCCTGTGTGTCAAATACGCTATACACCATTAGCTTTTGTCAAAGTTCGACTGCCAAAGTAAATCCCGATAGTGGTATATGGACCGTGATTTTGTCAACTAACTCAGAAACAATATCGTATTGATATTGGCAACTAATTCAGAAAAAAAAAAACTCGTTTAGGAAAGGTCTGCTATTTGTTGGTCTCGTTCAAGTACTGTCAAATTCAGAAACAAGTAGCTTCCTCTTGAGGGACTCGTTCTCCTTCCTCAATTTCATTACCTTTTGTTTCAATGCATCCACATGATGTACAGGAAGCGACTCCCTCTGTAGCTCTGCTTGTTTGTTTTTCATGATTTTCACTGCATATAAAAACTTTATTCTCAGATGATGTACGTAATAATATATGAGTTTTGATAGGAGTACAAAGAATATTCAGAAAAAAAAAATGATGCCCGTATTGTTGATGCAACACAATTAGGGCGTGTTCAGTTGTTGTGAGATTATACGGGATCGGATTCTACGGGTATGAAAATCCACCGATTGATTTGCGGGAACCCACACCTAGGGAAACACATGGGTTTAATTTTGGGAATATAGATATAACCGTTCGGTTGTATCATGGAAATTATTGTGGGAAATTCTATTTTTCATTTAAAAGACATGATATTAATACTAATTTTTTTTTGCTAATAATTATTGTATAATATATTTAACCAAATAGAAAATTAAATGAAAATTATTAAATAATTTACATATAACGAAACATGAAATTTCAAAAAATAAAATTATGATTGAAATACTTCATAAAGTAAAATACAATTAGAAAATATAATGAACTAAAAAAAACTATAATTAAAATAGTCCATGTATATATTTAACAGGTGTGAGACCTAGCAAATGTATGTGGGAAAAAAATAATTTGGTTTGAGTGAATGATTTTTTTTCCCACATTTTTGTAAAGAATTGGGATAAAGATGCGTTTTTCTTCCTTCCCCTTGAATTGACAAAAGTGTTACCGAACACATATGGGAAAGTTTTAGTGTTGGATTACAATTCCCTTTATTTCCCAGTGGTTGGGAAAGGACCGAATAGGCCCTTAGTGACTATGCGATAACAATGGTCAAGCATATCATGCCTAGTATTCTGAGATTTGAGGCTCAATTTTGGGTTTGTGAAGATGATATCATATCATCAAAACCCATAATTGGCTAACAATATAACAATATTGCTATAATTGGAGGTGCATGTAACAAAAGTAGCCACGAAAAACTTACGCTCGTCATCTGCACTTTGGAGCTTCTTTTGCAGATCCTTTTTCTCTTCCTGCTCAATTATAACCAAACCCCTCAGCTCTTCCATCTGGTTTTGGTCTGATGAATTACAAAGCGAGATAAATTAATTTATAAGAAAACAAAGAGATCCACTGTATAGGTATATTATTTCCTGTGGCTGGGTTTGCATCAGCAATTTGACCAAAATAATTTCTTTTAGGTTTTACTTTAAGTTCCACAGCTTTTAGAGTGCTTAATTGCACAACTGGGACTAAATTGGGTTAAACTGAAGGATGATGAGGATTAATTGAAGCTTTGCATTTACAAATTGCAGTACTAACATGGTACCAACTACCAAACAACCATACTTGGTACCCATTAGTATACTACCATCTGAAAAATAAACCATGAAATTTTGCTAAAGCAGACATAAGAAATTTACATTGTGCATCCACATTAGCAGTCACCTGTTCCAACTTGGTATCTAGGATGCTAATATGAGCCTCATGGGAGGCCAATTCCATCTGAAGTTGCTTTATAATACCTTCATTTGTTGCTCTTTCACAAATGGAGGAGCTTGTCCCAAAAAAATTGAAAACAAAGAGACAGTAACAATGATGTTCAGGATACTAGTAGCTATTAATGCATAAAGAAAGAAATACCAACAGACAATTTCAAGTCTGTCCCTGCAAAATATCAAAATGTAATGTATACCTACAAGCTCAGAAGGAAGAAAATAATCAAGTAGACCTCTCCAAGTCATCATGGTTAGCTTTTGAAAAATCAGGAGAGTATAGACAGCCGTGATATTACCATGATTTAGATAGAAGCATGAGACCTTTCTTCTTTCAGACAAAAATGATCATTTGTCAAACTTTGTAAGCAGAAAGAGGTACCTTAGTTGCTTCTCTAAATCAAGGAGCTTAGCATCATTCTCTTGTTGTAGTGCCTCTATCTTTCTTTTGTGCTCCTGCTATATACAAATAATTCAATCAGTTTTGATTTGGTCTTTATCATTCGGATATTCAAATGAAGAAACTGTACCTCTTCTAAGGCAACACATTTGCTATTCGCCTTCTCCAGTTCTTCCTTCATGCTTCGATACTCAGTGTAATATTTCATCTGTAAATTCATTATAAAATAATTAAAATTTTAACATACATCTTATGATAACTCATAATTCATGTAAAATTTAGATAAATTTTTCTTTGAGCTAAATAGTTACCTGATTGGTAAATTTAAACAAGGTCTCAGTGTATGCCCTTTTCAATCGTTCATTTTCTGCATTATGAAATATAACAGTTTACCCCCAAATAGCTCTTTACATAATAAACCAATCGAACAGACTCCCTAATTGTTCACATGTAGTAAATATTATATTTGATTTTGACTACCTTGTTTAAGATCAGTGCAAGCGGTATCAAGTGCCTCTGATCTCATCTTTTCTGAACTACATTTCAACTTTAATGTTTGTATCTCTAGGAGCGCATCATTATAACCCTGGTGCAACACAATAAGTCCAGTCAGAATACTTGAACAAAAATGCTTAACAATTCATCATTTCTCAGAGAGAGATAATTAAACTTCCATGATTTGTTATTGATCTGATTATAAAGTCTCCTTCCAAAGCTATCACTGTTTCCCAGCTGGAAATTAGGAAATTGAAAAGGTACTTCAAAATGATACACCATAATTCTCTCTAATTCGAAGCAATTGCTCAGGTGTTAAGCTTGAAACTAGAAAATGATGTTCACATATACAGGCGCACCACCACACGCACAAAGATATCGACACAGAGAGCACACTTGAGAAGAAACACGAACTTGATAGATCTGATCGAAGTTCCTGAGTAGAGATTCCATTTCGTCATCATTTGTCGCAGTTACCCCTTCGATCGTCTCCATTTCTCAGCTCAATCTCTCTCTCTCTCTCTCTCTCTCTCTCTCTCTCTCTCTCTCGGATGAAAATCCTCGTCTCTCGCTCGCTCGATTATCGCAGCGAACGCAATGAAATGAAGTATTTATAAACCCCTCAATTGAAATACTTCTGTAGAAAATTATTCATTTCCAAAAAAAATGTTATTCAAAGTCGGGATTTTTATTTGGGAACTGATGTATTGTGTCAATGTCGATTTTATTACTTATATTAAATAAATTATTATTTCATTACTAATTTTATTATATAATTTATTTTGTAAAAATATTTTTATTATACAGTTTAAGTGAGTTCTTATTTAAATTAGTGATATTTAATATGAACAATAAAATGCTATACAAAATTAATTACATAATAAAATCATTAATATAAATAATAACTTATTTATTTTAAATAATAAATTTAAAATCATGATAATATCAATGATATATCTTCTTAACATTTTTTTCTTTATTTCGAAGAAAAAAAAAGAAAAGAACAACTACGCTTCTTAAATAATGATTGAAATCAGAAACTACAAAGGGCCCGTTTGGATTAATTGTGAAAAAAAAAAACTACAGGATGTAGTTTAGAATCCAGAACTAAGAACAATGGAGGATTGGATGTGGAGATTTAGTTTAAATGTTTGGATGCATGGAAATAAAACTATAATAAATACAGTAATAGTTTTGTTTTTTTTTTTTCGTCAATGCAAATGAAGTGGAATCCATTTTAACAAAGACTTAGTTTTTCAAAATCAGATTTTGAAGTGAAGAAAGTTTCTAAAGATTAGAAATAAAATTTGAAAAATTTTCCGCAATATTATCAAACAATATTCTTCAGAAGTAACAAATGTCTTTATTTTTTGTTTTACTTTCTAAAAAAGTATCACAAACTTTGCCAAAATTAAAAATAGAGAAAAATATATGTTTAGTCTCCAAACTATTATGTTTGGTTCAAATAGCTCCTTTGAACTATTCAATTTGGTTCATTTAAACTCTTATGTTAATTTTCTCTTAACTTCATTAACCTTTTCCTTCATTCTAGCTCCTTTCTTCTTTTGCACTGGCACCATCTCCCTCTCTTTGATCTCTGGTAATAACTTACTCCAACTTTGGAGCTAAGGTTGTGCTCTCCGAGTTTGAGCGGAAAGGAAAAGGAAGAGAAGAAAAAGAGGAGTAGATTAACTTTTTATATCTCAAATTGAGAGAGGATAATTTTTAAAAAAATAAATAAAGAAATTCTCTTCATTTTCTTTCGTTCATTTCTTTTAACCTTCCAAAATCAAACTCGAGAGCAAAAAAGAAATTTATTCACCGCTCATTCCCCTCTCTTCTTCTCCATTAATCTCCTTTAAAACACATCATAAATAGCTGAATTAAAATGATAATCTCCGTGCTTCAATGGTCTCATCTTCTCCCTCTGGTTGGTTCAGTCTTCTGAATTTCTTATAATAGATCATCTTTATAATAAATGAAAATTTTGCTATGTGCCAACTTATTGTTGGCTGCCATCAACCCAACACCAATAGATATATACCTAAATAATATGAATGTTTAAACTCAAATGAATATTGTATAAAACTTTTGTGGGCTCATATGGAGTTGCTAAATACACTAATTTTACATTGTTGGTATTATTTTTCTACACTTCTTACGTAAAGGAACGACATATGACCATATAAAATTCGAGTAGGAGAACTAAAATACAGTCGAAATATGATCACAAGATTTCAAATTAGTGATTTATACCAATTTTATACAACTTATAAGAACTGAAATAATACCAATTTATCCTATTTGCATCTGAAAAGAATCAAAATTCAGGTGAAATTTCGTTAAATGGTTAAGGTTGTCTAGATCCAGAGGCCTAATGGTGATTTAATGGATGCATGTGCTAATCAAAAACTCAAAAGTAGATTTATCCAGTCAAAGCAATTTTAGACTCATATTGATGTCATATAATTGCAAAGGTTAGCAAGCAGACAAGGACGAAAGAGTACACAAAAGATAAAGGAAAAGTTTACAAGTCAAGAATTTAACAGAGAGCTTATGGAGAATTAATAGGAGGACTTAAATCAACCAAATTGAACAGTTCAAGGATCTATTTGAATCAAAAAAGAATTTTGGGGGCTATTTGAGTCAAAAATAATAGTTTAGAGATCAAAAACAGACTTTTCTTTTAAAAATATTTGATATCAAAGAAATATTAAAATGACGATTCCATATCATATGTCCTACAAGCTTTCGGAGCATTTAATTAGAACATTCACGAGAAATTTGTTTTGACTCTTTTTTTATCAAGATCAAAACAATCTGAATAATGATATAACATCCTGACCCTTTTGCGATGGATGATATGACATATATCGGATCTGTATTTACTGTTATTAAAATCTATAATATATTTATTATTATAGATTTTAAACGGCTCAATTTAATATAAATAATCTAGATCGAGCTATAGGACGTTGTTTTTTTTTTATTCATATTTCAATGGACCCCATATATTATAAATTCAAAAAAAATTATGACACACTTGTACCATAGACAATATGTATATATATATAATAGCGGATGTGAATCCGACATATATCTAGCTTCACAATTCTAGCATAATATTTATGGTTTCACAGCAGAAGGGAGGTTTGGTCAAGTAACCCTCAATTCTAAAATAACATTCCAAACTAGCTGTCAAAAAAAAATCATTAGTGTGTACCTATGCTCGGATCAATTCAAATTTAGTTTAAGCTCAAAACAAGAATATTATTTATTATTCATTCAAAAGAAAATATTATTTCTTTTCTTTATAAAATACAGATTTAGACAAAAAAAAAATAGGCAAAAGGAGACGTGTGGAAATGAGAAGAAGAGGAGGAATGTTCAATTGCTTTATAAATTGGATGGAAGAGCAAAATACACTGGACAAACTGTAGGGATAAAAAAAAATGGATTGGATAATTAAGGATAATTCATATACGAATATTCACAAATACGAATACAGTTACTAACAATTATATGTATCCGTATTTCTCAAAAGCAAATATCCGGTTACCAATATATATAATTTATAAGTAACAACTTGTTATAAAAAAACATTCATATTCTCCAACATTGATTAGCTTGCTTGTAACATTTATCATTGTTTATAGATATTAATACTGAGAAAGTACTTCATAATAAATTAATACATTTTTTGAGATCTAAACGAGTCTTGTTCTAATATCTAGATTATATTTATATCTGTTAAATATCCATTTGTATCCATATTTATTTAGAGAATTTTTTTTTATCCTCACTTTCTGTGCTCTATTTCTGCACTCATAATCCAACACTAATAAAGGTTACATATCATAACAATATGATTTGATATGTGTCACGGCATGTAACAAAATGTCATGATCCGTAACACTATAGTTTGTTATGTTATAATACATTTAATTATTAATATAAATATTTTTATCCTATGTATAAATACATTTGAATGTTAATATAAACATATCTAAATATTATATAAATATATTTGAATATAAGCATAAATATTTTTATCTTATATATATATATGAAATGAAGAGTGCAAATCTTAAAAATTTGAACATTGTTTCTCCAATATATAAAATATGTATCCGAAATCTTATGGAGTGCAAAATTAATATACAATTATCACACCTCATTTATTTATTATCCAATTTGTATATGCATCCAGATTCATTCAAATCCGTTTTCATCCTTGCCAAACAATCGCGTACTAAAAATAAAGCATCGATTTCTTTTATAGAAAATACCGTAGGAGGCAGCTGACAACCATTTCTTGCAAAGTGAATTGGTCGGATTGTTGCTATATATTTACGCAGTTGTTAGCACGTCAAAAATCTTGTTTTAGAACCAACGCTGCACCACATCTAATTAACGAGTTGGTTAGAGCCTTTATACTGACATTTGAAAGAAAGCTGAAAGCACCACAGACTATCAGACAAACAACAAGAATATAAACACCAAGTATACAAAGAGATCATCATAACTGACAACAGTGCTTATATTGTTCCAACCAAATTTTAAAAAAAGAAAAGGTTAGTTTCACTCTCTGCGGCAACGAAGTCCTGCCCATAGTTGTTGCCTAGTAACAAATTACATAACATAGATACTCTTTCCGGAAAATCATGATATATGTCATTTAAGATGAATCATGTCCATTTGCTGCAACTGGAGTTGAGTTCTGATCTGCAACAGCTGCAACTGTCACATTCTGAAATATTCAATAGAAGGAATTGTTAGCTGTAATTATATCTAATGTTAAAATCAAAATAAATAAAAAAATGGAGACATTTGAAAAGAAAATTATTAGCTATGGCCCCATCAAACAAAATAGAATTTTGTGACCAAGTTTGAACTTCAATAGTCATATAAGGGGCTTACAGAATCCTTGGGTTCAGGTAGAGCCGCTTGTCGTACAGCTTGCATAGGAAGAACTGTTGGAGATTTTGAGAGGTCTCTCATTGTACCCTGCAAAAGGAAAGGCAATAACTATAAATATCTTTGCCTCATACCGGGCAACTAAAACAGTTTGGTCTATAAGATATTTGGACCAGATGAAATCATTTTACACATCTTGAAATTCACCAACACATCAAGATTATACAAGCACAATGCAAACTAATCCCAAAAAAGAACCAAACTAAAGAGCAACAAGGTAAAAGAATATAAACCTTATTTGCCCACATCAAACCACAAGCATTGCAGAGGGTCCTAGGTCCATCAGGTCCACGCCTCATCATAGGTGTTGACTTGGCACTTATCCCACAATGATGGCATCTAAAAAAAATAATAAAATTACAAACAGAATAATAAATCCTAAACAAAAATAATTGGGAGGGAGTTTTCACTACTTCAATCACACAAGAATTCAAACAATCTAGCGCCTCACTGAGCTGTAAACAAATCCCTTATTAGACATGTAATATAACCATCTAAAATTTACTCAAAAAAAAAGAGAAAAAAAAAGAAAGCAAAAGAAAACAGAGGTAGTAAGCTGGTCGTACTTAATACCATTATATGGTAATGAAACCTGAACTATTATGTTGATTAGTGTATAACAACAGAAGTGAGGTAAGTCATACTCAGCAGCAGAAGGGGGGCGGCCTTCCACAGAGCCCCAGTTCGGGGAGCCCTCAGAGCTGGTAACACCTGAAATTGCATCTTCAGCCTTTGATTTTGATGAAGTGAACTGCCCTCTGTTTCTTTGCATCCTATAGAGAGAGAAAAAGGAAAACTCAAGACAACATAAACAGTAAGATAATATTCAAAGGAACTCAAAACTATAAACTAAAGCATACCTTCCTCTCTGAGGTATATGCTTAAAGTGTGAACAAAAACCAACTGTAATTGAGGTATATGATCTAAGCATCTAAGTCATCAGCTTAAAATTTGACATTTACATAAATAAAGTTTTCAATTCGAACATTTAGGTAATGTAACCAGTCCCATGCTAATTATTCAGAACCTTCTATCTACCAAAAGCTTCTTTAATCAAAGTTAAAAAAAATGATACCTCAGAGCTACTTCCTTTCGAACAGTGTATCTGATCTTTTTGTCAAAGTTCCTATCTTTCCTTTTCTCCCTGAACCTCATCAGCGATGCCACTCTATGTGGGTAATTCAATCTCTACATTATGTTAGATTCATATCACTTTTCTTATAATACACAAGAAAGAATCTTGTGAATTGCAATGATCCTGAGTTCAATTCACACAAAAATAAGCTGTTACCTTATTATATGGATTAGAAGATGATGGCACTGCACCAACCCCAGTATTAATCTCCCTTCCTCCAAGCAACAAGAGAACAGCTTGAACCTGAAAAGAACAAATATACTGGACTATTACATTTCTCTCTACTTCTTTTTTAATCTTTAATTTTCTGTATGCAAAATTCAAGCAAAGAAAATAAAAAAAAGGAGCATTATATTTTATAACAATCTACAATAATTACGCAAAGATACAGAAGTTCCACAACAGAAATAATTTATCTACTAAGGTACTTGCAATACAAAACAACCCATGAACACCCTGAAGCTATCAGCACATAGCTGTCAAAAATGATAATCTTAGAAACAGATAATATGCTAGAAACTGCTATATTTTATGCCATGCTTTCTTGCATCTGTACAAGTATCTGACTAAAATATAAATGTACTGATTTTGCAGGAGCATGCCGACAGAGTTATCCATCTATTATTGAATATCATAATCCCGAACATCATACCTTATCGAAGAAAAATGATATTATTGTCAAAAATATTAATTCGAGATGAATTTAATATTGAATTTTGCTATGTCCAGAATTCACAGAAAAGGAATTCTAATTATGTTTGTCAACGGAAACCTAAAGCGGACAAAACCACAATTTAGTCATAATTAATAGAATACCGTCTGGATTTTTGTTTTATGTAGGAGTCCCCTAAATTAAGATAACCTAATCAGAATACCAATTCATTTGGACAGAATATGAATTCAAAAGCTGGACAAAATCACGAATATTAAGAGAAATTGAGGAAACCACGAACCTTCTCGGGAGAAACAGAATCAAATACATAGACCTCGTTCTGGAAAGACAAGGTAAGCTGATTTCCACTGATCGGCTGCGCCGCTGAGACCATTAGGTGTGGATCCGCCGCCACGTCAGCATCCATCCCTACCACAGCGTCCTCCTGTCCCTCGTGGTCATCGTCCATGGATACCGCGCCACCAGAGCCAGCGATGATCGGCTCGGCTTCGGGCGCCGAGTCATCCTGAGATTGCTGCGGCGATGGTTCAGGGGCTCGACGCGGCTGGTAGGGCTTCCCGTCATGGCTAGGGTTTGGATTCACGCTCATTGTTTTTGTAGAAAAAGGAAGGTTTTTGAGAGCGGAGGAGGGGGATCGATCCGATCTGATCTGATTTGATCTGGAACGATTTGGATGGTGAGAGATGGGAGAAAGAGAAACCCTAGGATTTAGATCGAGATTTCAATTTTCAAGGGATGAGACCTATCCGACTAGATCTGACTGGATGGGTAATACGATGAGAAATGGGGAGAGGGGGTCGAAGGCGCCCTTGCTAATTGCTATGGGTACGCCAGACATTTACCTATCTAAGGGCCCAAATATACTCTCAGGTTTTCCAGTGATTTAAATTGGCGTTCATGATTCATGTGGACTAATAAACTAATAAGAGGAATGTTCAAATATCTTCATTTATTATGGCTCTATTTTTTAAGTTATTAATAACAAAATTTTTTAAATTGAAATGTCAAAATAAAACCGTAAGATATGATCTATATTTTATTCTCTTCATGCACATAAAAAAATATTGACATTTTTACTTTCATTTTATATGAATCAATAAGTTAAAAAATCAATGTCTATAAATTATCCATATTAGTGTATTTTTTTTAGATTCTTGATGTCAAATAAAATAATATTGAAATGTCGTAATTTTTTACATATATATAGAAAAAGTGATATAGATCACATCTAATAGTTTTATTTTAATATTTTAATTTTAAAATTAGAGTTATTAAAAAATTAAAAAATGGATGCCTGACGGAGGTACCAGAAGTGAAGGCATTTGAACCCTCCTCAACTAATAAACAATGTAATTCTTAATTATAAATTTGCAAAAATATTTTGTCCCTATCAATTTTTTACAATATATTATTTAAAATTCTAAATTCAAATTGCATAAGTTATATTCAAATATTAAGTGATCAATAAGAAGTTGATAAAATCCAATTCAATATTTTAAATAAGTATTAATAATATGTGAATGTTTTGTCGCATAATATTTTTCAAACTCAAAGGATTTATTCACCTCAAGCATATTTGATTTAAAATAGAAGTTCATCTAATCATTATTGAGAATGATACTATGGTCATTTCTCATAAAAAATAATGTGCAATGTTAAAATAGTTGTATAGTAATTACTACAAAGAAGAAGTTCGAAAGGTAATGGCTAAATTAAAAATTTGTAAATTTATTTATCATAATTTTAAGGTTTTGTAGAAACATATAGAAATATTATTTAAAATAAAATAATAATAAATGAAACTACAAATGTAATTTATATAACATACCCTAAGGCTAAATAATTAAGTAATAATACAAATAGATGCAATTCTGTCGGATAATATTTTCAAACACAATGGGGGACAATATCTTGGGTTCGGTAGCAATTTTTTTGGTCCGGAAACACAAACATGCAAGAAATGCAGTTGGATGGGCGGTCGAGGATCGTGTGGAATCAGTATGGAGTATGGACCGTATGACCCTCCGTATTGCGGGTCTAGGCACCTCATTCCGTCTTTCTGTCTTTCATTTTTCATAACTTCAATATTTTTGTGGGATCTTCTACTTCCACTTCCCCATTAACTGTCTAGACCTATTTATAATCGTTTGATATTTTTTATTTTTTAATACAATTGAAAAGTATCTGGACTAAGTTTTTTTTTTTATACGTGATCCACAGACTATTTTCATTAAAATTAAAAATGATTACAAGCTTAAATTTAAAACCAAGAAAACCCTTTGACTTTGTTGTGACGTTTCCAGATCAACCTTTCAGGTAGATATTGGCCATAACACATTTATTTATTTTCAAAAATATATATAAATAATATATATATATTCATCAGTTTATATATGAATTTTAATGATATTTCAACGAAAAAGTAAGCCTAAAATTGATTAGAAATGTGTATAAATATGTTTAGATACATTTTAAATACATATTACTATAATTTGAAATGAAATATATGTCATAACCCATTAATTTAGCTTCAAAAATATAGATAAATAATAAATAAATATATTCAACATCTTATGTGTGGATTTTGATGATATTTCAATCATACTGAAATCAAATTAATTAAAAACATATATAAATATGTTCAAACGTATTTTAAATGTATTTTATTGTAATTTGAGATGAAACATAGGTCGTAACTCATTAATTTAGTTCCAAAAAAATATAAATAATAAATAAACATATTCAACACCTTTATGTCTGTATTTTGATAATATTTCAATAAAAAATGAAGCCAAATTGATTAAAAATATATATAAAGATGTTCAAATGCATTTAAAATGTATTTCAATGCAATTTGAGATGAAATATAGGTCATAACTGATTAATTTAGCTCCCAAAATACCTGTAAACAATAAATAAATATGTTCATCAACTGATGTGTGTATTTTGATGATATTTCAATTTGAAATGAAGTCAAATTGATTAAAAAGGTGTAAATATGTTCAAATGCATTTTAAATGAATTTCAATGCAAATTAAGGCGAAATATAAGTCATAACATCTTAATTTAGCTACCAAAATACATTTCAACAATAAATAAACATATTCATCACTTAAGTATATATTTTGATGATATTTCAATAAAAAATGAAGTCAAATTGATTAAAAATATGTATACACGTGATCATATGCGTTTAAAACGTACTTTAATGCAATTTGAGTGGAAATAGAAGTCACAACTCATTAAATTAGCAACACAATAAATAAATATATTCAGCATCTTAAGTGTGTATTTTGATGATATTTCAATAAAAATAAAGCCAAAATTTGATTAAAAATGTATATGAACATGTTCAAATACATTTTAAATGTATTTCAATCCAATTTCAAGTGAAAATATAAATCATAACTGATTAGCTCCCAAAGAACCTGTAAACAATAAATAAATATATTTATCAGCTTATTTTTGTATTTTAATGAATATACCATCAAAATTCACTAATAAGCATCTGAATATATTTATTTATTATTTACATGTGTTTTTGAAGAAAAATTGATTAGTTATGACTCCTATATTTGACCTCAAATTGAATTAAAATGTATTTAAAACAGTTTTGAACTTGTTTGTATAAGTTTTTATTCAATTTGGCCTCTTTTCTGATTGAAATATCATCAAAATTCACTAATAAGCATCTGAATATGTTTTTGTGGAGCAAAATTGATTAGTTATAACCTATATTTTACTTCGAATTTAGTTACAATATATTAAAAACTGTTTCGAACTAGGTTTATACAGGTTTTTAATCAATTTGGACTCATTTTGGATCGACATATCATCAAAATTCCATCATAAGCATCTGAATAAGTTTATTTACTGTTCATACATATTTTTGGAGTAAAATTGATTAGTTATGACCTATATTTGACCACAAATTAAATTAAAATGCTTTTAAAATGGTTTTGAACTGTTCATAGGTTTTTAATCAATTTGTCCTCATTTGTCATTGAAATATCATTAAAATTAACTTATAACCATCTGGATAAATTTATTTATTATTTACATGTGTTTTTGGAGCAAATTTGACTAGTTATGACATACATTCCGCTTCGAATTCAATTAAAATGCCTTTAAAACGGTTTTAAATATGTTTATACAGGGTTTTAATTAATTTATCCTCATTTCCGATTGAAATTTCATCAAAAGTCACTCATTAGCGTGTATTTATATTTATTTATTATTTATGTGTGTTTTCGGAGTAAAATTGATTAGGTATGATCTATATTTCACCTCAAATTCAATTAAAATGCATTTAAAACGGTTTTGAATCTGTTTATACAGGTTTTTAATTAATTTGGCCTCATTTCCAATTGAAATTTCATCAAAATTCACTCATTAGCATCTAAATATATTTATTCATTATTTATGTATATTTTTGGAGCAAAATTGACTACTTATGACCTATATTTGACCTCAAATTGAATTAAAATGCAATGAAAACGTTTATGAACATGTTTACACATGTTTTTAAGCAATTTGACGTAATTTGGGATTGAAATATCGTCAAAATTCACTCATAAGCATCTGAATATGTTTATTTATTGTTTATGTGTGTTTTTGAGCTAAATTGATTAGTTATGACTGTATTTTACCTCAAATTACATTAAAATGCATTTAAGATGGTTTTGAAACTGTTTATAGAGGCTTTTAATCAATTTGGCCTTATTTCGGATTGAAATATCATCCAAAATTTACTCATAAGCATCTAAATATATTTATTTATTGTTTATGTATGTTTTTGGATCAAAATTGATTAGTTATGATATATATTTGATCTTAAATTAAATTAAAATGCATTTAAAACGGTTTATACAGGTTTTGAATCAATTTGGCTCATTTCTGATGAAAATATCATTAAAATTCACTCATAAGCATATGAATGTTCATTTGTTATTTTTATGTGTTTTTTTAGCAAAATAGATTAGTTATGACCTATATTTGACCTCAAATTCAATTAAAAAACATTTAAAATAGTTTTCAACCAGTTTTTACGGGTTTCTCATCAATTCGACCTCATTTCTGATTGAAATATGATCAAAACTAACGCATAAGCATATGAATATGTTCATTTATCGTTTATATGTATTTTGAAGCAAAATTGATTAGTTATCACACACATGAAACCTCAAGTTGCATTAAAATGCATTTAAAACGATTTTGAAATTGTTTATACAGATTTTTAATCAATTTAGCCTCGTTTCTGATTGAAATTTCATCGAAATTCACTCATAAGCATCTGAATATGTTTATTTACCGTTCATATGTGTTTTTGTGGCAAAATTGATTAGTCATGACCAACATTTGACCTCAAATTGAATTTTAATGCAATTTGAAACTGTTTTGAACCTCTTTATCCACGTTTTTAAGCAACTTGGCCTAATTTCTGATCGAAATATCATCAAAATTCACTCATAAGAATCTGAATATGTTTATTTATTGTTTATATGTGTTTCTGGAGCCAAATTAGTTAGTTATGACCTACATTGACTTCAAATTGAATTATAATGCATTTAAAATGGTTTTGAACCTGTTTATATAAGTTTTTAATTAATTTGACCTCATTTCCGATTGAACTTACAACAAAATTCACCCATTAGCATCTAAACACATTAATATATAGTTTATGTGTATTTTAGGGGCAAAATTGATTAGTCATGACCAACATTTGACCTCAAATTGAATTAAAATGCAATTAAAACGGTTTTGAACAACTTTATACACGTTTTTAGGAAACTTGGGCCTAATTTCTGATCAAAATATCATCAAAATTCATTCATAATCATATGAATATGTTTATTTATTATTTTTTTTGTGTTTATGGAGTATAATTCATTAGTTATGATGTATATTTGACCTCGAATTGCACTAAAATTCATTTAAAACGGTTTTGAATCCTGTTTATACACGTTTTTAATCAATTTGGCCTAATTTCTAATTGAAATATCGTGAAAATTCAATCACAAGCATCTGAATATGTTTATTTATTATTTATATGTGTTTTTGGATCAAAATTGATTAGTTATGACCTATATTTGGCATCAGATTGCATTAAAATGCATTTAAAACGGTTTTCAAACTGTTTATAGAGGATTTTAATCAATTTGGCCTTATTTTTCGTTGAAATATTACAAAAATTCTCTCATAAGCATCTGAATAAGATTTTTTTTTACATGTGTTTTTGGAGCAAATTTGATTAGTTATGATCTACATTTGACCTCAAATCGAATTAAAATGCAATTAAAACGATTTTAAACCAATTTATACAGGTTTTTAATCAGTTTGACCTCATTTCTGATTGAAATATCATCAAAATTCACTCATAAGCATCCGAATATATTTATTTATTATTTATGTGTATTTTTCGAGCAAAATTAATTAGTTATGACCTATATTTGTGTACGGCCCTTTTTCGCGGCCCACGCGCGAGGCATCGGCGTCCTCGCTCACGGGGGAAGAAGGTGCAGGTACATCCCTGCGCGTGTTTGTGCGCTCAAGGACTTATTATTTTAGGTGATTGTGGGCACTTTTATTTTCCGACGGGCGCAAGCCCCCGCCGTTAATTACCCCGGCTCTCGCCTCGGGAACCTCTGATTAATGGGCTAAACTAATCAAAATATATGGATCAGATTTGTGGCTTTATTTCTTCCTTCCAATTTATTATAATACATGTTTGAAATAACCCAAAGGTGTAACTTTGGTTAATAAGACTAAAGACGTATGATCTAAAGTCAGAGAAACGTATAATTTCTCGTAAATCGGATATCGAGGACGTATAATCCTATTGATCTCGCGGAGTTCGAATATGAAGCGCACTGCCAACTCGATGCTCAAGTAACCAGAGATGTTTGATCTCTAGAAAGGTTCATGTCAAAGACAAGGACGTATAGTCCTAAACAGTCTATTGACCTTCCAAATCCCGAATCTGAAGCGCTATGCCAATTCGAAACCTGGGAAAATTGGAGAATCGGGAACATATAATTCTTTATCGATTTCCAAAATGAAGTACATTAAACCTGAAGCGCACTGCCAGTTTAATGTTCTCGAAACATGATTTGATATGATTTGATATGTTGGTATGTTTTTACCAAGTTTTGGACTTATCTGCATATTTGGCATATTTGGCCAGAGATTTGGACATATTTGCATATTTGAAATATTTTACCAAGGGTTTGGACATATTTGTATATTTGGCATGTTTGGCCAGAAATTTGGGCGTATTTGCATATTTGACATGTTTGGTCAAATGTTTGGGTTTATTTGCATGTTTAACATGTTTGATCAAAAGTTTGGTCAATTTGCATATTTGACATGTTTGGTCAAATGTTTGGGTTTATTTGCATGTTTGACATATTTGGTCAAATATTTGGACATATTTGTATTTTGACATGTTTGGTCAAATATTTGGGTATATTTGCATTTTTGACATATTTGGTCAAATATTTGGGTATATTTGCATATTTGACATGTTTGGTCAAATATTTGGGTATATTTGCATATTTGACATTTTTGGTCAAATATTTGGGTATATCTGCATATTTGACATGTTTGGTCAAATATTTGGGCATAATTGTATTTCTGACATATTTGGTCAAATATTTGGGTATATTTGCATATTTGACATATTTGGTCAAATATTTGGACATAATTGTATTTTTGACATATTTAAATATTTTTGATTTGTTTTGTCAACATATAACATATTTTAATCATTTTTGAATATTTTGATTTGTTTTATAACATAATTTGATTAAATTTCTAATGTTTTGATTTGTTTCATCAAAGTTTAACATATTTAATCATTTTTGGATATCTTGATTTGTTTTATCATAATTTGATTATTTTGAATATTTTGATTTGCTTTATTAAAGTTTAACATATTTGATTTTTGATTATTTTGATCAAAATATAATATAGTTTGATTATTTTTTTAATGTTTTGATTTATTTCATCAAAGTTTAACATATTTAATCATTTTTGAACATTTTGATTTGTTTTATCAAAATATAATATAATTTGATTATTTCTAATGTTTTGATTTGTTTTATCATAACATGACATAATTTAATTATTTTTGAATATTTTGATTTGTTTTATCATAATTTGATTATTTTGAATATTTTGATTCGTTTTATCAAAATATAGCATGATTTGATTATTAAAAATATTTTTGATTTGTTTATGACATATTTTAATTATCCTTGAATATTTTGATTTGTTTTATCAAAATATACATAATTTGATTATTTTGAAAATTGTTGATTTGTTTTATCATAACTTTCACTTATTTTTAAATATCCTATTTGGTATTTTGAATTTATTTTGTACATATATCATATATTTTGAATTTTCTTTTATTTTATAATAAAAAAAAGAAAATAAAATCAAAATTGGCATTTTATAGTCTTAAAAATATTCATAAGTGAAATCATGATTTTTGATATATTTTTCATAATTTTTGGGCTTGAGAAATCATTTTTATTTGGTGTTTGAAGTTTATTTTCAAAATAGATTAATATGGGCCGTCAGATTTGGGCCCATGCATCAAGATCTGAACTTAAGTTCAGTTTTTAAAGCATCTTTTAAACTGGGCCGTTGGATCTCTGGCGCGCATCAAGCCTTCTGTGGGTTGTTTGAATTTCATCAAGATTCGCACTTTGAGGTGCATCAATATTCGTGCTCATCCTCTCCGACAATGATCGAGGCCCTGCCGGCGTCGGACCTTCGATCGGAGGGCATGGTTGGCATCGCCGGAGTGTGGGGAGTCCATCAGTGGTGGTCTCGGCGGCGGCCTGGATCGTCGGAGATGGGGGTAGCCACTTGGTTTCGGTTGGGAAGTTGGCTGAGATGAAATTTTGAGGAATTTGAGCTTATTTTTGACGAATTAACTCGATTTCTTTGTCGTATGGCATCGCCAGAACATGTTTAACAAGTTTTTGAGGTTTAATTTGGGTTTAATCCATCAATTTTGCAACTTTGGCCATTTGGTACCAAACTGGTTTCGGGGCATTGGTACCAAATGGTATTTCATGGCTTTTCCTTGCAATTTTCTTCCAATTAACCCTCCAGACAGTGTCGTTTAGTATGTTTGAACATGTTTGGATGATCAATTTCATCAATTTAGATGTGCATTGTCCTTTATGCACATTGGGTCATTTCTGGTTTTATTTCCAATTTGGTTTTCCTTTGATTTCTGTACACTCTTCTCAAATTGCATGTTTAAGTATGTTTATTTGGGTCAATTGTATGTTTTGGAAATGTTTTATACTAGATTTGCATGTGAATTTCGTTTGTATGTAAGTTAATTTCATTTTTTCCTTTTCTGGTATTTATTCCAGAATTAACTCAATTCTGATTTTTACAGATCCAACTTCAAAAATTCATAGAAAATCACAGAAAACACCAAAAATGGTAAAACTTGGTGAGTGACTGCATTAAGGCTTATTTTGTATGCCTATGAAATTTAAAGCTAATTGAATAATCAGAAAGCATGTTTCTTGTATTTTCACCAGAATGGACAGAAATGCCCTTTCAGATATGTTAAAAATCAAATTTGGCTTAACCTATGGATTAAAGCCTGGTTTAATTATTCTAAACCCTTTAAAACATCACATGAGGTGTCATAAAGGTGAATTAATCAAGAAAATCTGGATTTTTTGAATCAAAAGAAGAATGAACTTCTCAGTTTGACCCAAAGTTGACTTTTTTGGAGTTTTTGACAGATGAGATTGTAAAATTCATATCAATTCACAGAAAATTCCAAAAATTATAAAATTTATGTGGTAAGTCATTATAAACCCAATCTACATGACTGTGAAATTTCATAAGAAATTAACAACCAGGCTGAGAGATATGGATTGATCTCTCAGCTGGTCAGAAACAGGAATTCACTGGACTCAAACCAGTATTGATGTTTATTGCTTTTCCATTGCTCAATTATGAACTTGAGCTATTAAGCACATCAGAGAACATGAAGGAAAGAACTAAAAGGAAAATAAAACCAATTTGTACCAAAATATCATATATTATAACAAATTGAAATACAATACTCATATAAAACATGGGATTTTGTTTTTCCATGGAATTTTGACAGCATAACAGCTTGTATAAAGCCATTATTGAGCTTTACATAGCTACTGCACATGTGCACAGAGCTTGAGAGAGAAAGGGGATGAACATGTGCCCATCCCCATGAAACCAGATTGGCATGTGCCAATTGGTTAGAGTATACCGTCAAATTCCATGGTGAACTCACCATGTGAACTCCTGAGACTCAAGCTCAGCCACCAATTGAGCTCTGGAAGGAGGGAGGCACATGTGCACCTCCCCAGCCAGAGGCTAGCCATCTCACCCAGCAAGGTGAGACTGGCTCCTTGAGCTCAATTGGGACTGAGCCAAGCTCAAGGCTTGGCTCTTCTATCCCTTACCTAGCTATTCAGAGCTTGATCTCTTCTCAGCTAAGCTTTCTTTTTGTGGAAATTGGGTGGAGTTTTGATTTTGGTAGAGTTTCAGCTATGTTGCTCTCTCTCCTTTTCTTCTTCTTCACTGGGGGTCTATTTATAGCCCAGAGGGCATGGTTTAAGCCTCAGGGCTGAGCTGGCATCATCCCAGCCCTTGGTTTGATCAAGTGGCCAGGATTGAGCCAGCCAGGCCTGTGCTGGCCTGAGGCTTGTCCTTGGAAGATTCCTCCAGCTAACTGGCGCTCAGAGCTCTCCATTGAGGTGCCTACACGTGTCCCTGACACAGGCCTGGGGAGAGAGAAGGAGCCGTTGGCTTTGTCTTCTTCCTTGGGTCAGTGTGTCATGCCTTTCGGGTGTGAGCATATCCCGAATATTCCTTGGACTTGCTGGCGCTTGACATGTCACCAAGGTGTCACTGAGTGTGCCCAACGTGTCAATTTGGCTGCTTGAGTGCTGAGTTGTGCCAATTGACCACCCCCAGATCAGACTTGAGTGCCAAGTGGTGCACCTGTCAGTTGAGTGCTTTTCACTCCAAATTGACACTTCAGGCAGCGTCGTGGAAGCATCTCGGAGCTCCCCCAGGTGTTGGCTTGGCCTCTCGAGCTCCCAATTGCCCTGTCACCTTCAAGGTCGAGGTACTTTCTCCTTCGATTTTCTCCTTGTTTACTTTACTATTTTCAATGCTGTTTGTGGCATTGAACTCCCCTTAGGATGTAGATTAAGTCCCTAGAATGGTTTAGACCAAATCGCGTTGTACACCTAGACTCCATTTTCGAAGCTCCACTGAGCTCTGGAGCTCGAGGAGGAAGAAAGGAGGGAGAGAGAGAGAAATTCAAAAGGTTTCTCTCGCTTGGGTTGGGTGCACGTGAACCGTGCTTTAGTTTCGGGCTTGAACATAATTTCATAATTTCAAATCTTTGGTATAAAAATCACATGAAATTATATCATTAATTTCATGCAATTTAATTTGTGTATTTTTCTGGCAACTTTTAAACAGCAAACAATTTGATCTCAAATTGAATTAAAAAGCAATTAAAACGGTTTTGAACCTGCTTATACAGTTTTTTTTAATCAATTTGGCCTCATTTCTGAATGAAATATCGTCAAAATTCACTCATAAGCATCTGAAGATATTTATTTATTATTTACGTGTATTTTTGGAGTAAAATTGATTAGTTAACACTTACATTTGACCTCACATTCAATTAAAATGAATATAAAACGGTTCTGATCCTGTTATGCAGGTTTTTAATCAATTCGGCCTATTTCTGCTTGAAATATCATCAATATACAACCATAAGCATCTGAATTTGTTTATTTATTGTTTCTGTGTTTTTGGACCAAAATTGATTTGTTATGACCTATATTTAACCTCAAATTGCATTAAAAAGGACGTAAAACCGTTTTAAACCTGTTTATATCGGTTTTTAATAAATTTAGTCTCATTTCTGATTGAAATATCATCAAAACTCACTCATAAGCATCTGAATATATTTAGTTATTGTTTATATGTGTTTTTGGATCAAAATTGATTAGTTATGACCTATATTTGGCCTTAAATTCAATTAGAAGGCATTTAAAACTGTTTTGAACCAGTTATACAGGTTTTCAATCAATTTGGCCTTATTTCCATTGGAAATATCATCAAAATTCACTCATAAGCATCTGTATATATTTATTTATTGTTTATGTGTGTTTTTAGTGTAAAATTGATTCGTTATGACCTATATTTGACCTCAAATTGCATTAAAATGCATTTAAAACGGTTTTGAAACTGTTTATGCACATTTTTAATAAATTTGGCCTCATCTCTGAGTGAAATATCATCCAAATTCACTTACAAGTTTCTGAATATGTTTATTTTTTGTTTATGTGTGTTTTTGGAGCAAAATTGATTAGTTGTGACCTATATTGGAACTCAAATTGCATTAAAATGCATTTAAAGCAGTTTTGATCCTTTTAGGTTTTTAATCAATTTGGCCTCATTTCTGATTGTAATATCATCAAAATTCACTCATAAGCATCTGAATATATTTATTTATTGTTTATGTGTGTTTTTGGAGCAAAATTGATTAGTTATGACCTATATTTGACCTCAAATTGCATTCAAATGAATTTAAATAGGTTTTGAAACTGTTTATGCAGGTTTTTAAATAATTTAGCCTCAGTTCGGATTGAAATTTCAGCGAAATTTACTCATAAGAAGTTGAATATGTTTATTTGTTCTTTATGTGTGTTTTTGGAGCAAAATTAATTAGTTATGACATATATTTCACCTCAAATTGCATTAAAATGCATTTAAAACGGTTTTGAAACTGTTTATACCCGTTTATGATTGAAATATCGTAATAATTCAGTCATAATCATCTGAATAAGTTTATTTATTGTTTATAAGTGTTTTTCAATAAAAAATGGTTAGTTATGACATATATTTGAACTCAAATAGCATTAAAAATGCTATTAAAATGTTTTTGAACATGTTTATTCATGTTTTTAATCAATTATAATTTCTGAATGAAATATTGTCAAAATTCACACGTAAGCATGTGAATATATTAATATATTGTTTATATGTGTTTTTGAGCAAAATTGATTAGTTATGTCTGTTTGCTGTTTAAAAGTTGCCAGAAAAATACACAAATTAAATTGCATGAAATTAATGATATAATTTCATGTGATTTTTATACCAAAGATTTGAAATTATGAAATTATGTTCAATTTCATAAAATTATTTCTTGAAATTAAAAAAAAAATAATTTCATGAAATAATCATACCAAACCCCCTTCAAAAAATATATACACATGTGTGCAAAAAAAAATCTATGCACAAAACCCTAATTATATGAATTCAAGAAACAATTTCATATAATTAAATATGCCAAATCCAAAAATCATGAATTTCATTCATGAAGAATGCCCCAAATATTATCCCTTGGAATTAAAAAAAAATGATTCTTTGGAATAATCATGCCAAAATATTAATTGTATAAGATTAATATGCCTAATCATATACAATTAATGATTTAAGTGAAATTAATGCCTAATTTCACACCCAAAAATACCAAAAATATTACCTAAAATAACAGAATCATGGAATATATTTTCTGTGATTTTTCAGTAATTTTTCATGGATTTTTGCATGAAAAATAAAATAAAATGGAAAAAGAAATAAAGAAAATACCAAAATCAGAACTGGAGATAGTTCTGGGTGCAATTTGGGGGAAACACAACACTCTGGGTACAAGTTGGGGGTCTCAAACAATTAAGCAAACCTCTGGACCCACCTGTCATACACACAAGGTATCTGTTGGGGTTTGAATGAGCACAGCCCACGTGAACCAACTCACTGACCTTGTGCTTTGGCTCACGTGAACCGCGACCATGAACTCACCCTCAGTTTTTCGCTGAGGGATGAGTCTCATTAAATCTGACAAGCGGACCCCACTCCCTTTGTTTCGCTGCCAATGGACCCCAGCGCCCAGGCGACGCTTCAGCCAGCGAAAGAAAAGAAGGAAAAGAGAGACGAGCGCGGTGCAAGCGCTCTCTCCCTCTGACAGGTTTGAAATCAAAGCACGGCTCACGTGCACCCAACCCAAGCGAGAGAAACCTTTTGAATTTCTCTCTCTCTCCCTCCTTTCTTCCTCCTCGAGCTCCAGAGCTCAATGGAGCTTCGAAAATGGAGTTCGGGTGTATGGTTCGAGTTGGTCTAAACCATTTTAGGGACTTAATCTACACCTTAAGGGGAATTCAATGCCACAAACAGCATTGAAAATAGTAAAGTAAATAAGGAGAAAATCGAAGGAGAAAGTACCTCGACCTTGAAGGTGACAGGGCAATTGGGAGCTCGAGAGGCCAAGCCAACACCTGGGGGAGCTCCGAGATGCTTCCACGACGCTGCCTGAAGTGTCAATTTGGAGTGAAAAGCACTCAATTGACAGGTGCACCACTTGGCACTCAAGTCTGATCTGGGGGTGGTCAATTGGCACAACTCAGCACTCAAGCAGCCAAATTGACACGTTGGGCACACTCAGTGACACCTTGGTGACATGTCAAGCGCCAGCAAGGCCAAGGAATATTCGGGATATGCTCACACCCGAAAGGCATGACACACTGACCCAAGGAAGAAGACAAAGCCAACGGCTCCTTCTCTCTCCCCAGGCCTGTGTCAGGGACACATGTAGGCACCTCAATGGAGAGCTCTGAGCGCCAGTTAGCTGGAGGAATCTTCCAAGGACAAGCCTCAGGCCAGCACAGGCCTGGCTGGCTCAATCCTGGCCACTTGATCAAACCAAGGGCTGAGATGATGCCAGCTCAGCCCTGAGGCTTAAACCATGCCCTCTGGGCTATAAATAGACCCCCAGTGAAGAAGAAAAAGAGAGAGAGCAACATAGCCAAAACTCTGCCAAAATCTCAACTCCACCAATTTCCACAAAAAAAAAGAAAGCCAGCTGAGAAGAAACCAAGTCTTGAATAGCTAGGTAAGGGACATAGGAGTCAAGCCTTGAGCTTGGCTCAGTCCCAATTGAGCTCAAGGAGCCAGTCTCACCTTGCTGGGTGAGATGGCTAGCCCCATGGCTGGGGAGGTGCACATGTGCCTCCCTCCTTCCAGAGCCCAATTGGTGGCTGAGCTTGAGTCTCAGGAGCTCACATGGTGAGTTCACCATGAATATTGACAGTATACTCCAACCAATTGGCACATGCCAATCTGGTTTCATGGGGATGGGCACATGTTCATCCCCTTTATCTCTCAAGCCCTGTGCACATGTGCAGTGGCTGTGTAAAGCTCAATAATGGCTTTATACAAGCTGTTATGCTGTCAAAATTCCATGGAAAAACAAAACTCCATGTTTTATATGTGTATTGTATTTCAATTTGTTATAATATATGATATTTTGGTGCAAATTGGTTTTATTTCCCTTTTAGTTCTTTCCTTCATGTTCTCTGATGTGCTTAATAGCTCAAGTTCATAATTGAGCAATGGAAAAGCAATAAACATCAATACTGGGTTGAGTCCAGTGAATTCCAGTTTCTGGCCAGCTGAGAGATCAATCCATATCTCTCAGCTTGGTTGTTAATTTCTTATGAAATTTCACAGTCATGTAGATTAGGTTCATATCAACTTACCATATAAATTTTATAATTTTTGGAATTTTCTGTGAATTGTTATGAATTTTACAATCTCATCTGTCAAAAACTCCAAAAAAGTCAACTTTGGGTCAAACTGAGAAGTTCATTCTTCTTTTGATTCAAAAATCCAAAATTTCTTGATTAATTCACCTTTATGACACCTCATGTTATGTTTTAAAGGATTTAGAATAATTAAACCAGGCTTTAATCCATAGGTTAAGCCAAATTTGATTTTTAATAAAGCTGAAAGGGCATTTCTGTCCAGTCTGCTAAAAATACAATAATCATACTTTCTTTTCACTCAATTAACTTAAAATTTCATGGGCATCTACAACAAGTCTTAATGCACTCACTCACCAAATTTTACCATTTTTGGGATTTTCTGTGATTTTTTGTGAATTTTTGAAATTGGGTCTGTCAAAATTGAAATTGAGTTGGCTCTGGACCATTACCAGAAATGTGCAAAAATGAAATTAACTCGTGTTCAAGTGAAATTCATGTGTGAAATTGATATAAAACCTTTCTAAAACATGTAATTGACCCAAATGAATATAATCAAACATGCAATTTGAGAAGAATGTGATGAAATCAAAAGGAAACCAAATTGAAAATAAAACCAGAAATGACCCAATGTGCATAAAGGACAATGCACATCTAAATTGATGAAATTGATCATCCAAACATGTTCAAACATACTAAACGACACTGTTTGAATGGTTAATTGAAAGAAAATTGCAAAGGAAAGCTATGAAATACCATCTGGTACCAAAGCCCCGAAACCAGTTTGGTACCAAATGGCCAAAATTGCAAAATTGATGGATTAAACCCAAATTAAACCTCAAAAACGTGTTAAACATGCTCTGGCGATGCCATACGACAAAGAAATCGAGTTAATTTGTCAAAAATAAGCTCAAATTCCTCAAAATTTCATCCCAGCCAATTTTTCAACCGAAACCAAGTGGCTACCCCCATCTCCGGCGATCCAGGCCGCCGTCGCCGCCAAGACCACCACCGATGGACTCCCCACGCTCTGGCGATGCCAGCCATGACTTCTGATCGGAGATCCGACGCCGGCAGGGCCTCGATCAGTGTCGGAGAGGATGAGCACGAATATTGATGCATCTCAAAGTGCGAATCTTGATGAAATTCAAACAGCCCATAGAAGGCTTGATGCGCGCCAGAGATCCAACGGCCCAGTTTAAAAGATGCTTTAAAAACTGAACTTAAGTTCAGATCTTGATGCATGGGCCCAAATCTGACGGCCCATATTAATCTGTTTTGAAAATAAACTTTAAACACCAAATAAAAATGATTTCTCAAGCCCATAAATTATGAAAAATATATCAAAAATCATGATTTCATTTATGAATATTTTTAAGACTATAAAATGTCAATTTTGATTTTATTTTATTTCTTTTTTTTATATTATAAATAAAAGAAAATTCAAGACATATCATATATGTATAAAATAAATTCAAAATATCAAATAGAATATTTTAAAATAAATGGAAATTATGTCATATGAAAATGCTCAAAACAAATGAATTCTTTTTGATAAAATAAATCAAAATATTCAAAATAGTCAAATTATATTATATTTTGATAAAATAAATAAAGATATTCAAAATAATCAAATGATATTATATTTTGATAAAAATAAATAGAAATACTCAAAATAATCAAATTATGTTATATTTTGATAAAACAAATCAAAATATTCAAAATAGTTAAATTATGTCATGTTTTGGTAAAACAAATAAAAATATTCAAAATAATCACATTATGTTATATTTTGATAAAACAAATCAAAATATTCAAAAATGGTTAAATATGTTAAAACAAATCAAAATATTCAAAAATGATTGAATTATGCTATATTTTGATAAAATAAATAAAAAAAATATTCAAAAATGATTAAAATATGTTATATGTTGATAAAACAAATCAAAATATTCAAAGATAATCAAATCATGTTATATTTTGATAAAAAAAATAAAAATATTCAAAATAATCAAATGATATTATATTTTGATAAAAATAAATAAAAATATTCAAAATAATCAAATCATGTTATCTTTTGATATAATAAATCAAAATATTAAAGAATGATTGAATTATGTTATATTTTGATAAAATAAATTGGAATATTCAAAATAATCAAAATTATGTTATATTTTGATAAAACAAATCAAAAATATTCAAAGATGATTGAATCATGTTATGAAACAAATAAAAATGTTCAAAATAATTAAACCTTGTTATATTTTGATAAAACAAATCAAAATATTTAAATATGCAAATATACCCAAATATTTGACCAAATATGTCAAAAATACAAATATGTCCAAATATTTGACCAAACACGTCAAACATGCAAATATACCCAAACATTTGACCAAACATGTCAAATATGCAAATATGTCCAAATATTTGACCAAATATGTCAAACATGCAAATAAACCCAAACATTTGACCAAATATGTCAAACATGCAAATAAACCCAAACATTTGACCAAACATGTCAAATATGCAAATATGTCCAAATATTTGACCAAATATGTCAAACATGCAAATAAACCCAAACATTTGACCAAACATGTCAAATATGCAAATATGACCAAACTTTTGACCAAACATGTTAAATATGCAAATAAACCCAAACATTTGACCAAACATGTCAAATATGCAAATACACCCAAATTTCTGGCCAAACATGCCAAATATACAAATATGTCCAAACCCTTGGTAAAATATTTCAAATATGCAAATATGTCCAAATCTCTGGCCAAATATGCCAAATATGCAGATAAGTCCAAAACTTGGTAAAAACATACCAACATATCAAATCATATCAAATCATGTTTCAAGAACATTAAACTGGCAGTGCGCTTCAGGTTTAATGTACTTCATTTTGGAAATCGATAAAGAATTATATGTTCCCGATTCTCCAATTTTCCCAGGTTTCGAATTGGCATAGCGCTTCAGATTCGGGATTTGGAAGGTCAATAGACTGTTTAGGACTATACGTCCTTGTCTTTGACATGAACCTTTCTAGAGATCAAATATCTCTGGTTCCTTGAGCATCGAGTTGGCAGTGCGCTTCATATTCGAACTCCGTGAGATCAATAGGATTATACGTCCTCGATCTCCGATTTATGAGAAATTATACGTTTCTCTGACTTTAGATCATACGTCTTTAGTCTTATTATCCAAAGTTATATCTTTGGGTTATTTCAAGCATATATTATAATAAATTGGAAGGAAGAAATAAAGCCACGAATCTGATCCATATATTTTGATTAGTTTAGCCCATTAATCAGAGGTTCCCGAGGCGAGAGCCGGGGTAATTAACGGCGGGGGCTTGCGCCCGTCGGAAAATAAAAGTTGCCACAATCACCTAAAATAATAAGTCCTTGAGCGCACAAACACGCGCAGGGATGTACCTGCACCTTCTTCCCCCGTGAGCGAGGACGCCGATGCCTCGCGCGTGGGCCGCGAAAAAGGGCCGCACAATGTCCTATATTTGACCTCAAATTGCATTAAAGTTCATTTAAAACAGTTTTGAAACTGTTAATAGAGGTTTTTAATCAATTTGGCCTCATCTGTGATGCAAATATTATGAAAATTCACTCATAATCATCTGAATAAGTTTATTTACTGTTTATAATTGTTTTTGGATCAAAATTGATTAGTTATGACAAATATTTGACCTCAAATTGCTCTAAAATGCAATTAAAACGTTTTTGAACATGTTTGTACATGTTTTCAATCAATTTGGGCTCATGTCTGATTGAAATATCATCAAAATTAACTCATAAGCATCTGAATATGTTTATTTTATTGTTTATATGTGTTTTTGGAGCAACATTGACTAGTTGTGACCTTGACCACAAATTAAATTAAAATGCAATTAAAACTATTTTGATCCTGTTTATGCAGGTTTTTAATCAATTTGGCCTCATTTCTGCTTTAAATATTATCAATATACACCCATAAGCATCTGAATTTGTTTATTTATTGTTTATGTGTGTTTTTGGACCAAAATTGATTTGTTGTGACCTATATTTGACCTCAAATTGCATTAAAAAACTCTTGTTTATATCTGTTTTTAATAAATTTGGCCTCATTTCTTATTGAAATATCATCAAAACTCACTCATAAGCATCTGAATATATTTAGTTATTGTTTATGTGTTTTTGGATCAAAATTGATTAATTATGACCTATATTTGGCCTTAAATTCAATTAGAAGGCATTTAAAACTGTTTTGAACCAGTTATACAGGTTTTTAATCAATATGGCCTTATTTCCATTGGAAATATCATCAAAATTCACTCATAAGCATCTGTATATGTTTATTTATTGTTTATGTGTGTTTTGAGTGTAAAATTGATTAGTTATATATTTGACCTCAAATTGCATTAAAATGCATTTAAAACGGTTTTGAAACTGTTTATGCACGTTTTTAATAAATTTGGCCTCATCTCTGAGTGAAATATCATCCAAATTCACTTACAAGTTTCTGAATATGTTTATTTTTTGTTTATGTGTGTTTTTGGAGCAAAATTGATTGATTGTGACAAATATCTGAACTCAAATTGCTCTAAAATGCAATTAAAAATGTTTTTGAACATGTTTATAAATGTTTTCAATCAATTTGGCCTCATTTCTGCTTGAAATATCAACAAAATTCACTCACAAGTAGCTTAATATGTTCATTTACTATTTATATGTGTTTTTGGAGTAAAATTGACTAGTTATGACCTATATTTGACCTCAAAATTGAATTAAAATGTAATAAAAACGTTTTTGAACATATTTATACTGGTTTTTAATTAATTTGGCCTCATTTCTATTTGAAATATCATCAAAATTCACTCATAAGCATCTGAATATGTTTATTTAATTGTTTATATGTGTTTTTGAAGCAAAATTGATTAGTTATGACCTTGATCTCAAATTGAATTAAAACGCAATTAAAACGTTTTTTAACATATCTATACAGGTTTTAAATTCATTTGGCCTCATTTCTGATTGAAATATCATCAAAATTCACTCATAAGAAACTCAACATGTTCATTTATTCTTTATTTGTGTGTTTGGAGCAAAATTGATTAGTTATGACCTATCTTTGACCTCAAATTGCATTTAAATGCAATTAAAACGTTTTTGAACATGTTTATACACGTTTTTAATCAATTTGGCCACATTTCTGATTGAAATGTCATCAAAATTCACTCATAAGCATCTGAATATGTTTACTTATTGTTTATGTGTATTTTTGGAGTAAAATTGGTTAGTTATGACCTATATTTGACCTCAAATTGAATTAAAATACAATTAAAACAGTTTTCATCCTGTTTATGCAGGTTTTTAATCAATTTGACCTCATTTCTACTTGAAATATCATCAAAATTCACCCATAAGCATCTGAATATGTTTATTTACTGTTTATGTGTGTTTTTGGACCAAATTTGACTTGTTGTGACCTATATTTGACCTCAAACTTCATTAAAAAGCATTTAAAACAGTTTTAAAAATGTTTATATCGGTTTTTAATAAATTTGGCCTCATTTCTGATTGAAATATCATCAAAATTTACTCATGAGATACTCAATATGTTTATTTATTGTTTATATGTGTTTTTGGAGCAAAATTAATTAGTTATGATCTACATTTGATCTTAAATTCAATTAAAAAGCATTTAAAACGGTTTTGAACCAGTTATACAGGTTTTTAATCAATTTAGCCACATTTCTGATCGAAATATCATCAAAATTCCATCATTAGCATCTGAATAATTTTATTTATTGTTTATATGTGTTTTTGGAGTAAAATTGATTAGTGACCTATATTTGATCTCAAATTGAATTAAAATGCATGAAAAATGGTTTTTGAACCAGTTTATACAGGTTTTTAATTAATTTGGACGTTTTTCTGATTGAAATATCACCAAAATTTACTCGCAAGCATCTGAATTTGTTTATTTATTGTTTATAAGTATTTTTGGGGCAAAATTGATTAGAAATGACCAATATTTGACCGCAAATTGAATTAAAATGCAATTAAAACGATTTTGAACCTATTTATACACGCTTTTAGTAATTTGGCCTAATTTCTGATAGAAATATCATCAAAATTCACTTATTAGAATCTGAATATGTTTATTTATTGTTTATATATATTTCTGGAGCAAAACTGATTAATTTTGACCTATATTTGACCTCAAATTGCATTTTAAACGGTTTTGAAATTGTTTATAAAGGTTTTTAATCAATCTGGCCTTATTTATGATTGAAATATTATAAAAATTCACTCATAACCGTCTGAATGAGATTATTTATTGTTTATATGTGTTTTTGATGTAAAATTCATCAGTTATGATCTATATTTAACCGCAAACTGAATTAATATGCAATTAAAATATTTTTGAACATGTTTATATTTATCTTTAATCAATTGGGCGTAACTTCGTATTGAAATCTCATCAAAATTCATCCATAAGCATGAGAATATGTTTATTTATTGTTTATATATGTTTTTGAGCAAAATTCAATAATTATGACCAATATTTGACCTCAAATTGCATTAAAATGCATTTCAAACGGTTTTGAAACTGTTTATAGAGGTTTTTAATCAATTTGGCCTCATTTGTGCTTGAAATATCATGAATGTTCACTAATAAGCATCTGAATATATTTATTTATTGTTTATGTGGTTTTTTCTTGCAAAATTAATCAGTTATGATCTATATTTGACCTCAAATTGCATTAAAATGCATTCAAAACGGGTTTGGAATTGTTTGTGCTGGTTTTCTGATCAATTTGACTACATTTGTCGCTGAAATATTAGAAAATTTTGCTCATAACCATCTGAATAAGTCATTGTTTACAAGAGTTTTTGGAACAAATTTCATTAGTTATGATGGGTTTTTAATTAATTTGGCCTCATCTCTGGTTGAAATAATACCAAAGTTCACTCATAATCATCTGAATAAGTTTATTTATTGTTTATGTGTGTTTTTGGACCAAAATTGATTGGTTATGACCTATATTTGACCACAAATTGCATTAAAATGCATTTAAAACGATTTTGAGCATGTTTATACATGTTTTAATCAATTTGTTTTCATTTCTGATCAATATGTCATCGAAATTCACTCGTAAGAATCTGAATATGTTTATTTATTGTTTATAAGTTTTTTGGAGCAAAATTGATTAGCAATTAAAACATTTTTGAGTGTTTTGATAAATGTTTTTAATCAATTTTACCTCATTTCGGATCGAAATTTTATCAGAATTCATCACAAGCATCTGAATATGTTAATTTATTGTTTATGTGTGTTTTTGGAGCAAAATCGATTGGTTATGACCTATATTTGACCTCAAATTGCATGACAATGCATTTCAAACGATTTTGAAACTGCTTATACAGGTTTTTAATCAATGTTTATTTATTGTTTAATGTGGGTTTTTCCAGCAAAATTCATTAGGTATGACCAATATTTTAATTTAATTAAAATGCATACAAAACAGTTTTGAACCAGTTTATAGAGGTTTTTAATCAATTTGTGGAGTCTATATTTTTCAGGAAATGATGTCTGGCGTTAATTCTCCGTTTGTGATCGCCGTCCCCGTCTCTCTCAACGAGGCGGGCCACATGGTGTTCTCGTTTGGGGACTTTCCCCAAATGATCGTTCTTCCTCCTACTTCACCATCACCGACACCAACTCTGGTCAAGGATGAGGACCATGAAGTCTCCTTCAGGATCACCCAGAAGGGGATTGACAACAAAATCATGGCGCTCCCTCCAAAACCTCAGCGCCCCAGGAGACAACGCTTAGTGAACAAAGTCTCCCCGACCCTTCCGACACCGGTGGCCCCAAAGGTCACCAAGAAACGGGCTCTCCAAGCCTACCAGGATGAATTGGTGGCTGAGCCAAATCTTCCCGTTTCCAACCCCTTCACATCCCTAAGGATTGTGAAAAGGAACTCTCCAACCGCTCGTATCCGGAGCGTTTGGGAGGTTCCACAACCAAAACCTCGCCTAAACCAGAACTTCTCGACCGAGTCGGGAAGACCCTTAGGCCTCAAACAGGCCGACCTTGGTAAGTCTCTATACGAGACTCACCAAGCCATTAAGGCGCGTAAACAACAGCGCCGAAACAAACTCCAAGCCTCTGCCTCTCAGGCCCAAGGGAGACAGGTTCATTTCCCCCGGGAATCGGGGAACCGCCCATATGAACGGGCACAAGGGACCAAACAAACATGGATCCCAAAATCTCGTCTGACCCAAACAAGCCAGACACCATCCACCTATATACAGGTGGCTAAGCCCAAAACACGGGCTACGGTCAAAACCACCGCTCTCTCGAAAAATATCGAGAGTGAAAACGTGTTTAATAGGCTGGGGTCAAAGATAAAACCCCAAGCCTCGAGCACGACTGTGTTTGACAGGCTAGGGCCAAAACTAAACCCTAAGCCATTAAAGTCAAGCAAAGGACTGGTTATCACTGTTCCTGATCAGGCCCGAAAGAAGAGGCGGGTCTCTCGTCCGGCACCCTACGCTGATGACGAAGAAGAACACTTCACAGTCTATACTGTGGGGGCGTATGACGAAAGCTCCTCTGACGATCAAGAAGAACGTCACGCCACATATATGGCTGATGATGAAGAAGTGGGCCCATCCAATGACCCACCGCCTGGTAGAGACGTCGAGAACGCTCATGCGGCCAGGACTAGAGCCAGGACCAAAAGAGGGCAAAAAGGCGGCCCTCCAACTGACGACGAATCAGCCCACAATGAGGCAGAAATGGAAGACACCGGTGGCTCCGCGAATGACTTCGTCGCCCAACTAAAACGACAGTTGTCTATACGAGAACGAGAAATGGAGGAGTATAGACAGAAAAATGAGCAAGAAATGGGAGAGCTCAGAAAGCAAAATCAAGAGGCTTTAAGCCTGATCAAGTCCTTAAGTGACTTTCTGACTAAAAAGGGGATCACAAATGAGAGGATGGAAGATGAAGGACCCTCCAAACATGCGGGACCTCAACCCTCACAACATCCAAGTTTCAGAGACCCCGACGGTCACAAAGAAGACCTCCCATGTGGAGGAGAGAGCTCTCGAGTCAATATTGCTCGAGGCTCCAACACTCGCGCATATACTAATGAGAATCAAGGATTGACTAAAAAGGAGATCCAAGAGATAATTAGTCAACAACTGCAAATGGCGGGCGCAGGATTTACCGTCTCACCCTTGAAACGAACGGGGAGGCCGTATCCAGCCGATTACGACGCTATACCTTATGCAAAGGGGTATATAGTCCCAAAGTTTAAGTCCTTCTCGGGAGAGGGTGTAAAAGACACAAACCCAGATCAACACTTGGCCCATTTCATGGCCTCGTGTGGGAATATAGGGAGCAATGATGCCTTGTTGCTGCGTCAATTCCCGCAAAGTCTAACAGGTCCCGCCTTCGAATGGTACTACTCATTAGAAAATGGGAGTATCAAAACGTGGGATGACATGACTGATGCATTCAGGGCAAAGTTCGCGATCATGACTGACAAAATCAGCATTGCGGACTTGGCCAATACCAGGCCCCAGAAGAATGAGAAAGTTCTGGAATACATTAGTCGCTGGCGAAACCTCAGCATCAGGTGTGATCGCCCGATAACCCAAAGGGAGACGGTCGAACTAATACTCAGGAACGTTGACAACTGGATAACACCATTCTTAGGGATAGCCAAGATTACGACATATCAGGATTTGATAAACTGTGTGTCCAGGCTTGAAAATGCACCTCCAAATTCATGGCCCAACTACTCGGGTCAGAGATTCCAAAGAGGAGGGAAAGCCGAGGCCAAGGTAGCCAGTACAAGCAAGTCCGGCGGCAAAAACGCGGCCGCTAATGTCAACACTGTAAACAATGGTGGCTCGTCAAATAAAAATGACGGCGGCAGCAGTGCAAAACCCGTATATGGAAGCGGGCAGCCTCTTAAAAGTCTGGAGGAATTAAAGAGCAAGCCTTATTCATTTAAAAGGGATAAAGTCGCAAGACTTTTTAAAGATGCCTTGAAGGATGGGCTCCAATTACCTAAATGTAAACGGCCCGCCGACATGGAGAAATCCAATGACCCGAACTACTGTCCATATCACAGAGTGCTTGGGCACCCCATAGAAGATTGTTGGGTGTTCAAAGACTGGATAGAAAGGAGGTACAAGAATGGCGAGATAACTCTGGCTGATAGTATCCTCCAAACGCCAGCCCCGCATGAGCAGGTGAACGCGGTCTCTCATATAGAGATCAATATTGAGGATTCTTCGACCGAACCTTGGAGTATCCACCTGTCCCGGAAAGCAAAGAAACTCCTCAAATCCATTCAGAAAGAACCAGGTATTTTGTGGAAGAATGATGTAACTCCCATTATCCCTGAACCACCAAGAAAATCGGTGGCCTTCTACAAGAAAGCGAACAAAAATGGCAGCCGCAAACGGGACAAGAAGCCAGTAAAGCCAAAGGAGTATCCGGAAAAGTCAGAACTCCAGAAGTACATTGATGCGCTCGAAGAATACGAACAAGGTCAACCGATACCGGCCATGCTTCGAGACTTCATTCCTAAACGAATTCTCAACAAATTAATGGGTATAGTCGATGAAGACGAAACCACAGATGAAGGAGATGAGTTCTGGGATGAAGAATGCTGTGTCATCACCCACGTAGAAACTCATGAGGTGAGTGAGTCAGAAGACTCTGATACTCTCCCTTGTCGGGAGGAGCTTTATCTCAATGAGCTTCTCGGGCAAGTTCATCATTTTATGAATGGTAGCAAAAAGACAACCAGCATAGACTCAAAGTCGACAATTCGGAAATTCAAACCCGAAGGCATAAAAGGGCTAGTGGAAGACATGCCCTGTCGAATGAGAAAAGAATGCGAGAAGGGACCTGAAATGAATGGGTTCCTTAGAGTTGGATTTACCCGAGACGAGGGAAACTCATCTTCGGGGCGCCCGAAAGAGGACATGGTGATCATAGTTTCTCATGGGCATCAATCCAGAAATGAGCCATTTCGGCCAGGTCAAGCCCGAAGGAAACCTCCCAATGTCTTTTTAGTAAACATAGAAGACAAAGAAATGCTGGAAAGCATAGCATGGCAAGATTGCGGCCACGAAGAAAGGCTGACGATCGAAACCACAAGTGAGGAAAGAGGTGGCGAGTCTCAGGCCGTTTCTACTCAAGCCAGGAATATCTCCGTTGTGAACCCAAGGAGAGGGTCAATAAATCCTGAGTCAAGGAAAGAGGGTAGGCCCGTCGACGGCCGAAAACGCTCTTTTAAAATAGAGAACAGGGAGGAAGGGCAATCAAATCCTCACAAATACACCCGTTCCGCGCCTAACCAAAAAGAATGGTGCCATGCAATACATCATAATAGCGATTCTGAAGAAGACGCACACTTTCCCGGGAGTCTATTTTATCCCGAAGAAGGTAATGAGGCCACTACCTCTGAAAAGGAAAAGACAGAATGTCAGGTCGTTCTGCGTTCGGGCACCTACATCCCTGAACGTCAACCTCCAAAGGAGTCTGACCGAAATGTCGCGAAGACCAAAAGTACAAGTAAAGAACCAGAAAATGGCCTACCCACCCGTGAAAAGTCAAAACTCACGGTAGGAGATTACAATGTGCTGGCGCATCTCCGTAAGATCCCAGCCTTGCTTAGTGTCTTTGATGCATTGATGATGTCGAAGGATATGCGCGACATATTAATATACGTGCTCCAAAATCCTGAGCAATTCCAGGACTACTTTGCTGAAAAGCAATCACATGAGACGGCATATGTCAATAGCCGTTCAACGGGTATCCACTTTACTGATGAAGACCTGTTGACTGGCACCGCCGATCACAACCGGCCGTTGTATGTAACTGGCGACTGTGAGGGGCAATGATTGAATCGCATTTTGGTCGACTCAGGGTCATCAATAAACATTATGCCCTTGAGGATCCTGAAAACCTTAATGCTGGACACCAAACCATTGTCGAATGAGAAAGTGACCATTCATGGGTTCAATCAACATTCACAGAAAGCCATGGGTGCGGTGACCCTAACACTCCAATTCGGGGGCCTGATAACCTCGACCAAATTTTATGTCATTGACGCCGATACGTCATACAAGGCCTTACTCGGTCGCCCTTGGCTGTATGAAAACCGGGTGGTGCCATCAACTCTTCACCAATGCATGAAATACATGAAAGACGGAAGGCAAAAAAGGATAAATGGGGACATCAAGCCGTTCGGGGTCCATGAAATTGGCCTTAGCGACGCCCGTTATTTCTTAACGCAGGAGGAGAAGGATCAGCATAAAGCGCTGATGGAGTCTCTAAGCTCCGTCTTACAAGGAAATGGCTTGGAAATGCAAACAAGCCAAGCCAAACCCACGCCCGATCTGGTGTCATCTCATGATAAAAAGGCACCAACTTTGAGCAATAAACCCATTTACGGGTTATCCTCTGATGAAGAGGAAGACAAGGAGGAACGAGTGTATGGTGTCACTCCCTTATTTGGCGCATCTTCTGATGAAGAAGATGAGAAGATCTCGACGCGCCGGGTTATCCCACTATATGGGGCCTCAACAGACGATGAGTCAGAAGAGGAAGCTCCTATAGATGAAGAGGCATATGAATCGGAGAGTGGGTCAGAAGAAGAAATTCTGTTTCACGTCAAACCGACATACAACTTCGAAACTGACGAGAGCCATGAATCGTCTTTAAGGGTTGAAAAGGTACCCGAAAAACATTACAAGGACCTTTCTCCCAAAGAAGTGAACCAAATCCAGAAGTTGCGGACGTTTGTCGTTCCTTCAAAGGTCGAACGCTTGCCAGGGAAGACGGTCACTCATAGACCAATCAGATTCTACAAAATCGATGCAATCAATCCTGGTGATAATGCCCTGATCCACGAGTGGAGTGGCTTATTGTCAGAAGACTCCGACGACGGGGAAGTCAATATCGAGGCGTCCCGGTATTTCGGTAAGAATCAGGGTCAACTGATGGAAAAAGCCCGGTGTCCTCAAACCATATCGAAATCCAAGATGTATTATTTTGAGAAGTTATGGAATGGCTCGACTAATACGGTCAGGGGCCTTGATGACAAGATCAAATACACTCGCGGTTTGGGATATGACTCTGAGTCAGAAGAAGACGGGGATCCCGACGAACGGTGTCGAAGCTTCTTCAAAAACCAAAGAGTCACTTGTCATATGGTATCTGAGGAGCCGGAAGAAGAAGACTTCATCCTGGTGGCTAAAAATGCACCAAAACAGTTGGAGGACGGCGCGCCAAACACCATTGACGAGTTGGTGGAAGTTAACCTCGGGACAGATGAAGACCCCAGGCCAACCTTCATAAGCGCATCCCTCCCCCAAGAGAAACGGGAACCCTTGAGGGCCTTGCTCCAAGAATATGTTGATTGCTTCGCATGGAGCTATGAAGAAATGCCGGGTTTGGATCCCAAAGTTGCGGTTCACAAACTCAAAATTGACCCGAGTATAAAGCCGGTCAAACAGGCACCACGACGAATGATAATAGAACTCGAAGAAAAAGTTGTGGCTGAAACCAAGAAACTTATTGATGCAGGCTTCGTACGGGAAGAAGAAACTCCCGATTGGGTGGCTAGCATCGTTCCCGTAAAGAAGAAGAACGGGCAAATACGTATATGTGTCGACTTTCGGGACCTGAATAAAGCTTGTCCCAAAGATGACTTTCCTTTACCCGTGACTGAAATCATCATCGACCATACCTCGTCCTATGAAGTATTCTCCTTTATGGATGGATATGCGGGGTATAACCAAATCAAAATGGACGAAGAAGACCAGAAGCACACGGCCTTCCGCACTCCGATGGGTATTTATTGTTACAAGGTTATGCCTTTTGGCCTCAAAAATGCCGGGGCTACATACCAGCGAGCCATGACGAAAATATTTGATGATCTAATTCATAAGATTGTCGAATGCTACGTGGACGATTTGGTCGTAAAGGCAACGTCCTATGACGAGCATCTCAGAAACCTCAAAGTCGTGTTCGACCGCCTGAGGCAACACGCGCTGAAGTTAAACCCGTTAAAGTGCGCCTTTATGGTCTCGTCGGGGAAATTTCTTGGGTTTGTTATTCGACACCGGGGAATAGAAATAGACCCGGGTAAAATCAAGGCAATACAAGAATTGCCGCCACCCAGGAACCTTAAGGAGCTTCGCTCGCTTCAAGGCCGCTTGGCATACATTAGGCGATTCATAGCCAATCTATCGGGTAGGATACAACCTTTCACCCGATTGACCAAGAAGGATGTCCCGTTTAAATGGGACGAAGCCTGCCAACAAGCCCTGAATGACATCAAGGGCTACCTCCTCAAACCACCAGTGCTAGCAGCTCCAATACCAGGAAAAGAGCTGATATTGTACACGACGGCCTTGGATGGATCTCTCGGGGCCTTGTTAGCACAAGAAAATGAACAAGGGAAAGAAAACGCCCTCTATTATTTGAGCCGCATGCTGGTAGGGGCGGAATGCGCCTATACACCGATTGAAAAGCATTGCCTGGCATTGGTGTTCGCTGTGAAGAAGTTGCGACACTACATGATAGCCCACAAGGTCATCCTCATCTCAAAGATTGACCCCTTAAAATATCTCATGACGAGACCCATGCTTACAGGCAGGTTGGCAAGATGGGCCATAATCCTGACCGAGTTTGATATAACTTTCGCGCCACAAAAGGCCATAAAGGGGCAAGCGATGGCTGATTTCCTAGCGGCCCATCCAATACCCGACGACTCTCCTTTGGCATGCGAATTTCCAGATGAAGAAGTCTTTCATACCAAAGATGAAACCCTAAGTTGGGAAATGTACTTTGATGGGGCATCATCAATACGGCCCACCGCAGGCCCAAACATCCCGCAAATACGGGCCGGGATAGGCTTAGTCTTCGTGACACCAGAAGGAGGAATCATGCGTCATGCCTTGGCATTGACCGAGCCTTGTACAAATAATGAGGCTGAATATGAAGCGCTCATAGCCGGGTTAGAGCTTGCGCTGAATATGGGGATTAGAAAACTCCATGTGTTTGGTGACTCCCAATTGATAATAAATCAAATCACCGGAGCATACAAGGTACTAAAACCGGAGTTGATAAAGTATCACGCTAGGGTTTTGGAATTAATAGATGAAATTCCCGAAATCCTATTCAAGAAAATCTCGAGAGCCACAAACGGCAAAGCTGATGCGCTCGCTCGGGTGGCTAAAGAATTAGGCGAGCCTAGCGACGAAAATGTGCAAATTGTTGTCAAAAATCGACGACCCCTGTCCTCATGCTTCACGGGGACCAAAGATAAAATCCAGGTGGCTATGGCCGAAGAAATGGAAAGTGACCTGGAAGATGTCATGGTGACTCAGCCGAATGACGATTGGCGCCAACCTTTCGTTGAATACTTCAAATACGGGGTTCTCCCGAATGAGAAATCAGCGCGAGAGCAACTCAAGAAGAGAGCGCTTCGCTACGCCTACGTTAATGACACCTTATACAGGCGATCATACGACCAAATGTGGCTTCGCTGTGTGTCAAACTCAGAAGTCCACCAAATCATGAAGGAAGTTCATTCGGGTTTATGCGGAGCACATCAGCCGGGTCCCAAAATGCGACTTAAGATAAAGCGCATGGGCTATTATTGGCCCACCATGGCACGCGATTGTATCGAGCATGCCAAGAAGTGTCACATGTGCCAAATACATGGCACGTTCATACATCAACATCCAAACCCGTTACACCCGACTGTGTCATCTTGGCCGTTTGATGCATGGGGTACTGATGTAGTCGGGCCCATTGACCCGCCTTCCTCCAAGGGTCATAAGTTTATCTTGGCTGCGACCGATTACTTCACCAAGTGGGCCGAGGCAATCCCGCTTAGGGAAGTGAAGGCAATCGATGTCGTGCATTTCTTCAAAAACCATATCTTATACCGATTTGGGACCCCGAGGAGAATCATTTCTGATAACGGGGCCGCATTCAAAAGTGCTAAAGTATACGCACTTGCGGAAAAGTTCAAGATTGATTGGAAATATTCTTCCATATACAATCCCAGAGCAAATGGTTTAGCAGAGGCCTTCAATAAGACCTTGATAAAAATCATGAAAAGTACGTTGAAAGGAAATCAGCGCGACTGGCATGAAAGGCTACAAGAAGCGCTTTGGGCATATCGAACCACATGTCGAACCCCCACTCAAGCGACACCATATTCCCTGGTGTTTGGTGTCGAAGCTGTCCTGCCGCTTGAGGTGGAACTCCCGTCCTTAAGGGTGGCGCTCCAGAACGAAATGTCGTTAGATGAGCAGAAGCACCTCAGGCTCGACGAACTCGACGCTATGGATGAAAGGCGAATCATAGCCCAACAAAACTTGGAAATATACCAAGCGAAGATGGCACGGGCCTACGACAAAATGGCCCGCTCAAGAACTTTTCGTCAAGGGGAATTAGTACTCGTTCTCCGAAGGCCCATAATCGGCCGGCATGTCGGCCCAAAGTTTTCACCTAATTGGGAAGGCCCATATGTGGTTGAGAAGGTGTTTGACGGAGGAGCATACCAACTCATAGATCATAAAGGCGAAAGACCATTGCCTCCTATAAACGGGCGGTATCTTAAGAAATACCATGCATGATACACCAAGAAGAAAGGTGGCTAAACCCATACACCAAGAAGAAAGGTAGCTAAACCCATACACCAAGAAGAAAGGTGGCCAAACTCAAACACCAAGAAGAAAGGTGGCTAAACTCATACGCCCAAAAGAAAGGTGGCTTAAAGTCCCGGGGTAAAAGGTACTTATCCATGTCCCGCCGGGTGCAAATCGGCCTTGTCGCCTTGAGCCGTTAATCAAGGGGCGTGGATGGTGTCCACTGAAGAAATACCACAAACAAAGTTGTCCCATCGGGCATAAATCGGCCTTGTCGCCTTGAGCCGTTAATCAAGGGACGTGGATGGTGTCCACTGAAGAAATACCATAAACCAAAATGTCCCCTCCGGGCATAAATCGGCCTTGTTGCCTTGAGCCGTTAATCAAGGAACACATGTGGTGGCTGATATAAAAGCCACCAAAACCTCTGGCAGGCCAAAAAGAAAGGTTTTGTCCACATCGCCGGATGAAGTCGGCGCCCGAACTTTGGGACCACTAAAGCGGGGAAAATGGTTTTGGTATTTGTGCCTCCAATACAATTACCACTGTGTTTGTCCATTTGATACAGAATAAATATGAAAATGGGCAGCGTTATGATTTGTCGCTTTAAACAAATCATTGCTGAATAAAACATTGCCTTATTAATTAATAGTAAGACAGAGTATTGAAGGCATAAATAAAAAGCCCTATAATGAATGAAACCTTCTTATCCTTATGATAAGCTTGGATAATTTATCAGGGCGAAATCCCCCTCCAAATACATAAATAAGTATGCGTGGAGAATGAGTGAAATGTGAGGATTCCACACTTAATAATGAGTGGAGAGAATAGAAAGGATCCACATTAAAAAATGGTTTTGCCAATTTGTACCGTAAACAATTGACACTGGTATGTTCATATGACCAGTCATAAAGAGATGAACAGGCTTTTTATCTTGTGCCTAACAAAATAACAAAATACCAAAATACCGATAATAATATAAATCTTCCCAAAATATATACTCAATCCATACATCATACAAAATACGATAACAAACCTAAGCTCCTCAAAATAAATAACTAAAACCATGTCCAAAACAAATAAAATGCCAAAAATACAAACAAATCCCACCCTAAAGGCTAGGATAGCGACTACGCAGCTGGGAATGCCCTGGTCATATCCAAACTGATGGGCACAACGGTGAGGAGAATATGGCTCCAAGATAATATGCTCACCGATGCGTAGAGGTAAAAAGCCACACCGAATGCTAATGAGGTGCTCAGTGGCTGCCGAATCCTCTAAAATCCCCTGAACCAACCTAGACCGTGGAATGTCCACAACAAGTCTATCTGAACCTCTGGGCATCCTACGCGAAAAAGCGCGTACCTCAGATCTCTGGAGTGCCCCTCGCGAACGGAAGAAACGATAGCGAGCATCTTTGGGAGAAAGGGATGATGCCGAAGCACAAGCTATGTCGGACAAATAGGGTAGTATAACCCGTATCTCCTGAGAAAGGACAGGGGTATAAAGACCCATCCAGTGTGCATGAAGCCAACCACTGATGAAATGAAAGGGAATGACCTCCCCACTGAAAGAAGGATCGCGAGAGGAAACTAACCCGCGAAGAGATCGATAAATGTTGGCCAACGCCGGGATAGCCAGGGAAACCCTATGTCCCCGAGCCAAGATGTTAGCCACAACAAATGAAGAAGGCCTAATCCTACCAACTGGAGAACTGGGCAAGACGAAATAGCACAGCCACCATGATAGAAAGGCAGTCAATAATGTTTCCTCGTCCACAATCCTGGTAGTAATGGACCCCAAGCCTGGTTTGGACCCCCTATGCACGATACCAGTCGATAATCCTACTCCCAAAGGATCGCAAGGATCGGCAAAAGAGGTACGAGGATGTGTCGGGGCATCGGCAAAGTAAGAAACCCACTGGCCCAAGGATACACCCTCTCGGTCCCCTAAAATCTCATGATAAATCTTATATACATGACGAAGAGACGTCGGGTACATCGGAGTCCCGTCTGGCCTCAGGCTGAGGAGATCCACTCCACTGAGGCAATGCTCATCATACGGAAGGCCATAGATCGGCAACTCTGATAACTGGGAGAGGTCCCATAGGCTCAAAGTCATCTCACGATCCTCCGTGAATAAGGTGTTCGTGACATAGCTCCAACGCTCAGCAAATGCCCGGAACAAGGATATGTCCTGGGCATATCCAAAAAGCGAGAGGTACACCGCCTCATAAATCCCCGCTTGCTTGAGCATGCTTTCCTCTGTAAGCAAGGTGAACTGAACCCACTCTACTTGTCGGGGGCGCCTTTCCAAAACCCCGCGGAGCACGCGCTTGTCGTCCCAAGGACACGCCCGATATGATGTCATCTCTGTGCCCAGAAGGTGCAAAGGAGGCGGGCTGGTCGTCCCGACACTTGGGCTCAACACCCTCACTGTACACGGAATATACTCCCTCATGACAAGGTTGTTCCCCATCATGTTGTATGTGCCAGTGTGATCAGGGCCTTGGGGTGTCCAATCTGCTGGGTCTTTCATGAGAGATGGAAAATGACCCGGCAAATATAAAGGCATAGGACCCTGAAAGGAAGCCATAATATCCTGCGAAAAACACAAAATAAAAGATGATGAGCCTATGAAATAATATGAATCTTTGCAAAAGGAAAAGAGAAAAATCCGGCAGCATCTCCCCTGTACCGGGGGCAATCCTGATTTTTCAAGGGAGCAACGAGGCATGTGCCCAGTGCTTTAATAAGAGAAAGGACATGTGCCCAATCTCATTTTTTTCAAAAAGCAAAATAACCAGCCAATAAAACGAGAGACAGGGAGGCACATGTGCACCAATCCCTAACTTGAAGAACAGGGACACACCCTTGTTTCCTCAAGGCCCTTAAAAAAGAAAGGAAAAACATTGGCACCAGAACAGGCCTCTCGGCCAGCAAGGCCTCATGACCAGTTCTGGTGGGTGGCTCTTTGTTTGCTGTTTAAAAGTTGCCAGAAAAATACACAAATTAAATTGCATGAAATTAATGATATAATTTCATGTGATTTTTATACCAAAGATTTGAAATTATGAAATTATGTTCAATTTCATAAAATTATTTCTTGAAATTAAAAAAAAATAATTTCATGAAATAATCATACCAAACCCCCTTCAAAAAATATATACACATGTGTGCAAAAAAAAATCTATGCACAAAACCCTAATTATATGAAATCAAGAAACAATTTCATATAATTAAATATGCCAAATCCAAAAATCATGAATTTCATTCATGAAGAATGCCCCAAATATTATCCCTTGGAATTAAAAAAAAATGATTCTTTGGAATAATCATGCCAAAATATTAATTGTATAAGATTAATATGCCTAATCATATACAATTAATGATTTAAGTGAAATTAATGCCTAATTTCACACCCAAAAATACCAAAAATATTACCTAAAATAACAGAATCATGGAATATATTTTCTGTGATTTTTCAGTAATTTTTCATGGATTTTTGCATGAAAAATAAAATAAAATGGAAAAAGAAATAAAGAAAATACCAAAATCAGAACTGGAGATAGTTCTGGGTGCAATTTGGGGGAAACACAACACTCTGGGTACAAGTTGGGGGTCTCAAACAATTAAGCAAACCTCTGGACCCACCTGTCATACACACAAGGTATCTGTTGGGGTTTGAATGAGCACAGCCCACGTGAACCAACTCACTGACCTTGTGCTTTGGCTCACGTGAACCGCGACCATGAACTCACCCTCAGTTTTTCGCTGAGGGATGAGTCTCATTAAATCTGACAAGCGGACCCCACTCCCTTTGTTTCGCTGCCAATGGACCCCAGCGCCCAGGCGACGCTTCAGCCAGCGAAAGAAAAGAAGGAAAAGAGAGATGAGCGCGGTGCAAGCGCTCTCTCCCTCTGACAGGTTTGAAATCAAAGCACGGCTCACGTGCACCCAACCCAAGCGAGAGAAACCTTTTGAATTTCTCTCTCTCTCCCTCCTTTCTTCCTCCTCGAGCTCCAGAGCTCAATGGAGCTTCGAAAATGGAGTTCGGGTGTATGGTTCGAGTTGGTCTAAACCATTTTAGGGACTTAATCTACACCTTAAGGGGAATTCAATGCCACAAACAGCATTGAAAATAGTAAAGTAAATAAGGAGAAAATCGAAGGAGAAAGTACCTCGACCTTGAAGGTGACAGGGCAATTGGGAGCTCGAGAGGCCAAGCCAACACCTGGGGGAGCTCCGAGATGCTTCCACGACGCTGCCTGAAGTGTCAATTTGGAGTGAAAAGCACTCAATTGACAGGTGCACCACTTGGCACTCAAGTCTGATCTGGGGGTGGTCAATTGGCACAACTCAGCACTCAAGCAGCCAAATTGACACGTTGGGCACACTCAGTGACACCTTGGTGACATGTCAAGCGCCAGCAAGGCCAAGGAATATTCGGGATATGCTCACACCCGAAAGGCATGACACACTGACCCAAGGAAGAAGACAAAGCCAACGGCTCCTTCTCTCTCCCCAGGCCTGTGTCAGGGACACATGTAGGCACCTCAATGGAGAGCTCTGAGCGCCAGTTAGCTGGAGGAATCTTCCAAGGACAAGCCTCAGGCCAGCACAGGCCTGGCTGGCTCAATCCTGGCCACTTGATCAAACCAAGGGCTGAGATGATGCCAGCTCAGCCCTGAGGCTTAAACCATGCCCTCTGGGCTATAAATAGACCCCCAGTGAAGAAGAAAAAGAGAGAGAGCAACATAGCCAAAACTCTGCCAAAATCTCAACTCCACCAATTTCCACAAAAAAAAAGAAAGCCAGCTGAGAAGAAACCAAGTCTTGAATAGCTAGGTAAGGGACATAGGAGTCAAGCCTTGAGCTTGGCTCAGTCCCAATTGAGCTCAAGGAGCCAGTCTCACCTTGCTGGGTGAGATGGCTAGCCCCATGGCTGGGGAGGTGCACATGTGCCTCCCTCCTTCCAGAGCCCAATTGGTGGCTGAGCTTGAGTCTCAGGAGCTCACATGGTGAGTTCACCATGAATATTGACAGTATACTCCAACCAATTGGCACATGCCAATCTGGTTTCATGGGGATGGGCACATGTTCATCCCCTTTATCTCTCAAGTCCTGTGCACATGTGCAGTGGCTATATAAAGCTCATTAATGGCTTTATACAAGCTGTTATGCTGTCAAAATTCCATGGAAAAACAAAACTCCATGTTTTATATGTGTATTGTATTTCAATTTGTTATAATATATGATATTTTGGTGCAAATTGGTTTTATTTCCCTTTTAGTTCTTTCCTTCATGTTCTCTGATGTGCTTAATAGCTCAAGTTCATAATTGAGCAATGGAAAAGCAATAAACATCAATACTGGGTTGAGTCCAGTGAATTCCAGTTTCTGGCCAGCTGAGAGATCAATCCATATCTCTCAGCTTGGTTGTTAATTTCTTATGAAATTTCACAGTCATGTAGATTAGGTTCATATCAACTTACCATATAAATTTTATAATTTTTGGAATTTTCTGTGAATTGTTATGAATTTTACAATCTCATCTGTCAAAAACTCCAAAAAAGTCAACTTTGGGTCAAACTGAGAAGTTCATTCTTCTTTTGATTCAAAAATCCAAAATTTCTTGATTAATTCACCTTTATGACACCTCATGTGATGTTTTAAAGGATTTAGAATAATTAAACCAGGCTTTAATCCATAGGTTAAGCCAAATTTGATTTTTAATAAAGCTGAAAGGGCATTTCTGTCCAGTCTGCTAAAAATACAATAATCATACTTTCTTTTCACTCAATTAACTTAAAATTTCATGGGCATCTACAACAAGTCTTAATGCACTCACTCACCAAATTTTACCATTTTTGGGATTTTCTGTGATTTTTTGTGAATTTTTGAAATTGGGTCTGTCAAAATTGAAATTGAGTTGGCTCTGGACCATTACCAGAAATGTGCAAAAATGAAATTAACTCGTGTTCAAGTGAAATTCATGTGTGAAATTGATATAAAACCTTTCTAAAACATGTAATTGACCCAAATGAATATAATCAAACATGCAATTTGAGAAGAATGTGATGAAATCAAAAGGAAACCAAATTGAAAATAAAACCAGAAATGACCCAATGTGCATAAAGGACAATGCACATCTAAATTGATGAAATTGATCATCCAAACATGTTCAAACATACTAAACGACACTGTTTGAATGGTTAATTGAAAGAAAATTGCAAAGGAAAGCTATGAAATACCATCTGGTACCAAAGCCCCGAAACCAGTTTGGTACCAAATGGCCAAAATTGCAAAATTGATGGATTAAACCCAAATTAAACCTCAAAAACGTGTTAAACATGCTCTGGCGATGCCATACGACAAAGAAATCGAGTTAATTTGTCAAAAATAAGCTCAAATTCCTCAAAATTTCATCCCAGCCAATTTTTCAACCGAAACCAAGTGGCTACCCCCATCTCCGGCGATCCAGGCCGCCGTCGCCGCCAAGACCACCACCGATGGACTCCCCACGCTCTGGCGATGCCAGCCATGACTTCTGATCGGAGATCCGACGCCGGCAGGGCCTCGATCAGTGTCGGAGAGGATGAGCACGAATATTGATGCATCTCAAAGTGCGAATCTTGATGAAATTCAAACAGCCCATAGAAGGCTTGATGCGCGCCAGAGATCCAACGGCCCAGTTTAAAAGATGCTTTAAAAACTGAACTTAAGTTCAGATCTTGATGCATGGGCCCAAATCTGACGGCCCATATTAATCTGTTTTGAAAATAAACTTTAAACACCAAATAAAAATGATTTCTCAAGCCCATAAATTATGAAAAATATATCAAAAATCATGATTTCATTTATGAATATTTTTAAGACTATAAAATGTCAATTTTGATTTTATTTTATTTCTTTTTTTTATATTATAAATAAAAGAAAATTCAAGACATATCATATATGTATAAAATAAATTCAAAATATCAAATAGAATATTTTAAAATAAATGGAAATTATGTCATATGAAAATGCTCAAAACAAATGAATTCTTTTTGATAAAATAAATCAAAATATTCAAAATAGTCAAATTATATTATATTTTGATAAAATAAATAAAGATATTCAAAATAATCAAATGATATTATATTTTGATAAAAATAAATAGAAATACTCAAAATAATCAAATTATGTTATATTTTGATAAAACAAATCAAAATATTCAAAATAGTTAAATTATGTCATGTTTTGGTAAAACAAATAAAAATATTCAAAATAATCACATTATGTTATATTTTGATAAAACAAATCAAAATATTCAAAAATGGTTAAATATGTTAAAACAAATCAAAATATTCAAAAATGATTGAATTATGCTATATTTTGATAAAATAAATAAAAAAAATATTCAAAAATGATTAAAATATGTTATATGTTGATAAAACAAATCAAAATATTCAAAGATAATCAAATCATGTTATATTTTGATAAAAAAAATAAAAATATTCAAAATAATCAAATGATATTATATTTTGATAAAAATAAATAAAAATATTCAAAATAATCAAATCATGTTATCTTTTGATATAATAAATCAAAATATTAAAGAATGATTGAATTATGTTATATTTTGATAAAATAAATTGGAATATTCAAAATAATCAAAATTATGTTATATTTTGATAAAACAAATCAAAAATATTCAAAGATGATTGAATCATGTTATGAAACAAATAAAAATGTTCAAAATAATTAAACCTTGTTATATTTTGATAAAACAAATCAAAATATTTAAATATGCAAATATACCCAAATATTTGACCAAATATGTCAAAAATACAAATATGTCCAAATATTTGACCAAACACGTCAAACATGCAAATATACCCAAACATTTGACCAAACATGTCAAATATGCAAATATGTCCAAATATTTGACCAAATATGTCAAACATGCAAATAAACCCAAACATTTGACCAAATATGTCAAACATGCAAATAAACCCAAACATTTGACCAAACATGTCAAATATGCAAATATGTCCAAATATTTGACCAAATATGTCAAACATGCAAATAAACCCAAACATTTGACCAAACATGTCAAATATGCAAATATGACCAAACTTTTGACCAAACATGTTAAATATGCAAATAAACCCAAACATTTGACCAAACATGTCAAATATGCAAATACACCCAAATTTCTGGCCAAACATGCCAAATATACAAATATGTCCAAACCCTTGGTAAAATATTTCAAATATGCAAATATGTCCAAATCTCTGGCCAAATATGCCAAATATGCAGATAAGTCCAAAACTTGGTAAAAACATACCAACATATCAAATCATATCAAATCATGTTTCAAGAACATTAAACTGGCAGTGCGCTTCAGGTTTAATGTACTTCATTTTGGAAATCGATAAAGAATTATATGTTCCCGATTCTCCAATTTTCCCAGGTTTCGAATTGGCATAGCGCTTCAGATTCGGGATTTGGAAGGTCAATAGACTGTTTAGGACTATACGTCCTTGTCTTTGACATGAACCTTTCTAGAGATCAAATATCTCTGGTTCCTTGAGCATCGAGTTGGCAGTGCGCTTCATATTCGAACTCCGTGAGATCAATAGGATTATACGTCCTCGATCTCCGATTTATGAGAAATTATACGTTTCTCTGACTTTAGATCATACGTCTTTAGTCTTATTATCCAAAGTTATATCTTTGGGTTATTTCAAGCATATATTATAATAAATTGGAAGGAAGAAATAAAGCCACGAATCTGATCCATATATTTTGATTAGTTTAGCCCATTAATCAGAGGTTCCCGAGGCGAGAGCCGGGGTAATTAACGGCGGGGGCTTGCGCCCGTCGGAAAATAAAAGTTGCCACAATCACCTAAAATAATAAGTCCTTGAGCGCACAAACACGCGCAGGGATGTACCTGCACCTTCTTCCCCCGTGAGCGAGGACGCCGATGCCTCGCGCGTGGGCCGCGAAAAAGGGCCGCACAATGTCCTATATTTGACCTCAAATTGCATTAAAGTTCATTTAAAACAGTTTTGAAACTGTTAATAGAGGTTTTTAATCAATTTGGCCTCATCTGTGATGCAAATATTATGAAAATTCACTCATAATCATCTGAATAAGTTTATTTACTGTTTATAATTGTTTTTGGATCAAAATTGATTAGTTATGACAAATATTTGACCTCAAATTGCTCTAAAATGCAATTAAAACGTTTTTGAACATGTTTGTACATGTTTTCAATCAATTTGGGCTCATGTCTGATTGAAATATCATCAAAATTAACTCATAAGCATCTGAATATGTTTATTTTATTGTTTATATGTGTTTTTGGAGCAACATTGACTAGTTGTGACCTTGACCACAAATTAAATTAAAATGCAATTAAAACTATTTTGATCCTGTTTATGCAGGTTTTTAATCAATTTGGCCTCATTTCTGCTTTAAATATTATCAATATACACCCATAAGCATCTGAATTTGTTTATTTATTGTTTATGTGTGTTTTTGGACCAAAATTGATTTGTTGTGACCTATATTTGACCTCAAATTGCATTAAAAAACTCTTGTTTATATCTGTTTTTAATAAATTTGGCCTCATTTCTTATTGAAATATCATCAAAACTCACTCATAAGCATCTGAATATATTTAGTTATTGTTTATGTGTTTTTGGATCAAAATTGATTAATTATGACCTATATTTGGCCTTAAATTCAATTAGAAGGCATTTAAAACTGTTTTGAACCAGTTATACAGGTTTTTAATCAATATGGCCTTATTTCCATTGGAAATATCATCAAAATTCACTCATAAGCATCTGTATATGTTTATTTATTGTTTATGTGTGTTTTGAGTGTAAAATTGATTAGTTATATATTTGACCTCAAATTGCATTAAAATGCATTTAAAACGGTTTTGAAACTGTTTATGCACGTTTTTAATAAATTTGGCCTCATCTCTGAGTGAAATATCATCCAAATTCACTTACAAGTTTCTGAATATGTTTATTTTTTGTTTATGTGTGTTTTTGGAGCAAAATTGATTGATTGTGACAAATATCTGAACTCAAATTGCTCTAAAATGCAATTAAAAATGTTTTTGAACATGTTTATAAATGTTTTCAATCAATTTGGCCTCATTTCTGCTTGAAATATCAACAAAATTCACTCACAAGTAGCTTAATATGTTCATTTACTATTTATATGTGTTTTTGGAGTAAAATTGACTAGTTATGACCTATATTTGACCTCAAAATTGAATTAAAATGTAATAAAAACGTTTTTGAACATATTTATACTGGTTTTTAATTAATTTGGCCTCATTTCTATTTGAAATATCATCAAAATTCACTCATAAGCATCTGAATATGTTTATTTAATTGTTTATATGTGTTTTTGAAGCAAAATTGATTAGTTATGACCTTGATCTCAAATTGAATTAAAACGCAATTAAAACGTTTTTTAACATATCTATACAGGTTTTAAATTCATTTGGCCTCATTTCTGATTGAAATATCATCAAAATTCACTCATAAGAAACTCAACATGTTCATTTATTCTTTATTTGTGTGTTTGGAGCAAAATTGATTAGTTATGACCTATCTTTGACCTCAAATTGCATTTAAATGCAATTAAAACGTTTTTGAACATGTTTATACACGTTTTTAATCAATTTGGCCACATTTCTGATTGAAATGTCATCAAAATTCACTCATAAGCATCTGAATATGTTTACTTATTGTTTATGTGTATTTTTGGAGTAAAATTGGTTAGTTATGACCTATATTTGACCTCAAATTGAATTAAAATACAATTAAAACAGTTTTCATCCTGTTTATGCAGGTTTTTAATCAATTTGACCTCATTTCTACTTGAAATATCATCAAAATTCACCCATAAGCATCTGAATATGTTTATTTACTGTTTATGTGTGTTTTTGGACCAAATTTGACTTGTTGTGACCTATATTTGACCTCAAACTTCATTAAAAAGCATTTAAAACAGTTTTAAAAATGTTTATATCGGTTTTTAATAAATTTGGCCTCATTTCTGATTGAAATATCATCAAAATTTACTCATGAGATACTCAATATGTTTATTTATTGTTTATATGTGTTTTTGGAGCAAAATTAATTAGTTATGATCTACATTTGATCTTAAATTCAATTAAAAAGCATTTAAAACGGTTTTGAACCAGTTATACAGGTTTTTAATCAATTTAGCCACATTTCTGATCGAAATATCATCAAAATTCCATCATTAGCATCTGAATAATTTTATTTATTGTTTATATGTGTTTTTGGAGTAAAATTGATTAGTGACCTATATTTGATCTCAAATTGAATTAAAATGCATGAAAAATGGTTTTTGAACCAGTTTATACAGGTTTTTAATTAATTTGGACGTTTTTCTGATTGAAATATCACCAAAATTTACTCGCAAGCATCTGAATTTGTTTATTTATTGTTTATAAGTATTTTTGGGGCAAAATTGATTAGAAATGACCAATATTTGACCGCAAATTGAATTAAAATGCAATTAAAACGATTTTGAACCTATTTATACACGCTTTTAGTAATTTGGCCTAATTTCTGATAGAAATATCATCAAAATTCACTTATTAGAATCTGAATATGTTTATTTATTGTTTATATATATTTCTAGAGCAAAACTGATTAATTTTGACCTATATTTGACCTCAAATTGCATTTTAAACGGTTTTGAAATTGTTTATAAAGGTTTTTAATCAATCTGGCCTTATTTATGATTGAAATATTATAAAAATTCACTCATAACCGTCTGAATGAGATTATTTATTGTTTATATGTGTTTTTGATGTAAAATTCATCAGTTATGATCTATATTTAACCGCAAACTGAATTAATATGCAATTAAAATATTTTTGAACATGTTTATATTTATCTTTAATCAATTGGGCGTAACTTCGTATTGAAATCTCATCAAAATTCATCCATAAGCATGAGAATATGTTTATTTATTGTTTATATATGTTTTTGAGCAAAATTCAATAATTATGACCAATATTTGACCTCAAATTGCATTAAAATGCATTTCAAACGGTTTTGAAACTGTTTATAGAGGTTTTTAATCAATTTGGCCTCATTTGTGCTTGAAATATCATGAATGTTCACTAATAAGCATCTGAATATATTTATTTATTGTTTATGTGGTTTTTTCTTGCAAAATTGATCAGTTATGATCTATATTTGACCTCAAATTGCATTAAAATGCATTCAAAACGGGTTTGGAATTGTTTGTGCTGGTTTTCTGATCAATTTGACTACATTTGTCGCTGAAATATTAGAAAATTTTGCTCATAACCATCTGAATAAGTCATTGTTTACAAGAGTTTTTGGAACAAATTTCATTAGTTATGATGGGTTTTTAATTAATTTGGCCTCATCTCTGGTTGAAATAATACCAAAGTTCACTCATAATCATCTGAATAAGTTTATTTATTGTTTATGTGTGTTTTTGGACCAAAATTGATTGGTTATGACCTATATTTGACCACAAATTGCATTAAAATGCATTTAAAACGATTTTGAGCATGTTTATACATGTTTTAATCAATTTGTTTTCATTTCTGATCAATATGTCATCGAAATTCACTCGTAAGAATCTGAATATGTTTATTTATTGTTTATAAGTTTTTTGGAGCAAAATTGATTAGCAATTAAAACATTTTTGAGTGTTTTGATAAATGTTTTTAATCAATTTTACCTCATTTCGGATCGAAATTTTATCAGAATTCATCACAAGCATCTGAATATGTTAATTTATTGTTTATGTGTGTTTTTGGAGCAAAATCGATTGGTTATGACCTATATTTGACCTCAAATTGCATGACAATGCATTTCAAACGATTTTGAAACTGCTTATACAGGTTTTTAATCAATGTTTATTTATTGTTTAATGTGGGTTTTTCCAGCAAAATTCATTAGGTATGACCAATATTTTAATTTAATTAAAATGCATACAAAACAGTTTTGAACCAGTTTATAGAGGTTTTTAATCAATTTGTGATCATTTCTGATTGACATATAATCAAAATTCACTCAGAAGAATCAGAATATGTTTATTTGTAGTTTATATGTGTTTTTGGAGCAAAATTGATTAGTTATGACCTATTTTTACTTCGAATTGAATTGAAATGAATTTAAAACGGTTTTGAAACTGTTTATACAGGTTTTTAATAAATTTGGCCTCATTTGTTATTGAAATAATACCAAAATTCACTCATAAGCATCTGAATATGTTTATTTACTGTTTATGTGCCCCAAATCGATTAGTTATGATCAATATTTCACCTCGAATTGAATTAAAATTCATTTAAAACGGTTTTTAACATGTTTATATAGGTTTTTAATCCATTTCGCCTCTTTTCTGAATGAAATCTAATCAAAATTCACTCATAAGCATCTGTATGTGTTTATTTATTGTTTATGTTTTTTTTTGCAGTAAAATTGATTAGTTATGGCCAATATTTGACCTCAAAGTGCTAATATTAAAATGCATTTAAAATGGTTTTGAAATTGTTTAAGTACGTTTTTAATCAATTTGGCCTCATTTCTGATTGAAATATTATCGAAATTCACTAATGACCATCTGAATGTTTTTTATTCATTGTTTGTGTTTGTTTTTCGACCAATATTGATTTGTGACCTATATTTGACCTCAAATTGCATTAAAATGCATTTAAAACGGTTTTGAACCTGTTTATAGAGGTTTTTAATCAATTTGACCTCATTTCTGATTGAAATATCATCAAAATTCACTCATAAGCATCTGAATATGTTTATTTATTATTTGTGTGTGTTTTTGGACCAAAATTGATGGGTTGTAACCTATATTTTACTTCAAATGGCATTAAAATGCAATTAAAACTGCTCTGAACCTGTTTATATACGTTTTTAATTAATTTGGCCTCATTTCTAATTGAAATATCATCAAAATTCACTCATAAGCATCTGAATATGTTTATTTATTGTTTATGTTTTTTTTGGAGCAAAATTGATTGGTTACATTGAAATGCATTTAAAACAGTTTTGAAGCTGTTTATCCACGTTTTTAATCAATTTGGCCCCATTTCTGATTGAAATATCATTCAAATTCACTAATATGCATCTGAATATGTTTATTTATTGTTTACGTGTGCTTTTGGACCAAAATTGATTGGTCGTGACCTACATTTAATGTCAAATTGCATTAAAATGCATTTAAAACGGTTTTGAACATGTTTATAGATGTTTTCAATCAATTTGGCCTCATTTCTGATTTAAATATCATCAAAATTCACTCATAAGAGTCTGAATATGTTTATTTATCATTTTTGGAGTAAAATTAATTGGTTATGATATTTGACCTCAAATTGCATTTAAATGCAATTAAAACTGTTTTGAAGTTGTTTACAAGTTTTTAATCAATTTGGCTCCATTTCTGATTGAAATATCATCAAAATTCACTTATAAGCATCTAACTATATTTCTTTATTGTATATGTGTGTTTTTCGAGTAAATTTGATTAGTTATGACCTATATTTGACTTCAAATTGCATTAATATGCATTTTAAAGGGTTCTGGAACTGGTTACACAGGTTTTTAATCAATTTGGCCTCATTTATCATTGAAATATTGTACAAATTCACTCACAAGATTCTGAATATGTTTATTTATTGTTTACTGTGTTTTGGGGGCAAAATTGATTAGTTATGACCTATATTTGGCTTCGAATTCAATTAAAACGGATCTAAAATGGTTTCGAACCAGTTTAGACCAGTTTTTAATCAATTTGGCCTCATTTCTGATCGAAATATTATCAAAATTCACTCATAAGCAACTGAATATGCTTATTTATTGTTTATATTTGTTTTTGGAACAAAATTGATTAGTTATGACCTATATTTGGCTTCGAATTCAATTAAAACGGATTTAAAATGGTTTGAACCAGTTTAGACTGGTTTTAATCAATTTTGGCCTAATTTCTGATCGAAATATCATCAAAATTCACTCATAAGCAACTGAATATGTTTATTTACTGTTCAATGTGTTTTTGGAGTAAAATTGATTGGTTATGACCTATATTTGACCTCAAATTCAATGAAAACACATTTAAGATGGTTTGAACCAGTTTATACAGGTTTTTAATTAATTTTGCCTCATTTCCGATTAAAATATCATCAAAATTCACTCATAAGTATCTGATTATGTTTAATTATAGTTTATGTGTTTTTGGAGTAAAATTGATTAGTTACGACCTATATTTGACATCAAATTGAATTGAAATGAATTTAAAACTGTTTTGAAACCGTTTGTACAGGTTTTTAATTAATTTGGCCTCATTTTCCATTAAAATATTGTAAAATTCAATTATAAGCATCTGAATATGTTTATTTATGGTTTATGTGGGTTTTTCGAGTGAAATTGATTAGTTATGACCTATATTTGACCTCAAATTGCTTTAAAATGAATTTAAAAAGGTTTCAAAACTGTTTATGCACATTTTTAATCAATTTGGCCTCATTTTGGATTGAAATATCATCGAAATTCACTCATAAGCATCTGAATGTGTTTATTTATTGTTTATCTGATTTTTTGGACCAAAAATGATTGGTTGTGACCTATATTTGACCTCAAATTGCATTAAGATGCATTTAAAACTGATTTGAACCTGTTTATATACGTTTTTTATTAATTTGGTCTCATTTCTGATTGAAATATGATCAAAATTCACTAATAACCGGCTGAATATGTTTATTTATTATTTTTGTGTATTTTTTGAGTAAAATTGATTAGTTATGACCTATATTTGACCTCTAATTGAGTTAAAATGCAATGAAACTGTTTTTGAAACTGTTTATGCACGTTTTTCATCAATTTGGTCTCATTTCGTATTGAAATATCATCAAAATTCACTCATAAGCTTCTGAATATATTTATTTACTGTTTATTTGTTTTTTTGGACCAAAATTGATTGGTTGTGACAAATATTCTAAAATTGCATTAATATGCACTTAACATGTTTTCGAACCTGTTTAAACATGTTTTTAATCAATTTGACCTCATTTCTGATTGAAATATGTTCAAAATTCACTCATAAGCGTCTGAATATGTTTATTTACTCTTTTTGTGTATTTTTGGAGTACAATTGATTAGTTATGATCTATATTTGACCTCAAATTGAATTAAAATGCAGTTAAAACAGTTTTGAAACTGTTTATGCACTTTTTAATCAATTTGGCCTCATTTCTGATTGAAATATCATCAAAATTCGCTCATAAGCATCTGAATATGTTAATTTATTGTTAATGTGTGTTTTTAGACCAAAATTGATTAGTTGTGATATTTGACCTCAAATCGTATTAAATGCATTTAAAACGGTTTTAAACTAGTTATACAGGTTTTTAATCAATTTGTCCTCATTTCTGATTGAAATATTATTTAAATTTACTCATAACCATCTGAATATGTTTATTTATTTTTTATATGTTTTTTTGGACCAATATTGATTGGTTGTTGTTTGCTGTTTAAAAGTTGCCAGAAAATACACAAATTAAATTGCATGAAATTAATGATATAATTCCATGTGATTTTTATACCAAAAGTTTGAAATTATGAAATTATGTCCAATTTCATAATTTACTATATGTGAAAATTATTTCTTGAAATTAAAGAAACAATTTCATGAAATAGCCATGTCAAATATTAAATCATGAAATTATGTTCAATCTCATGATTTATTAAATCCCAAAATTATTTCTTGAAATTAAAAAAATAATTTCATGAAACAATCATACCAAACCTCCTTTAAAAAAAAATATATATATATATATACATGTGTGCAAAAAAAAATCTATGCACAAAACTCTAATTATATGAAATCAAGAAACAATTTCATATAATTAAACAAGCCAAATCCAAAAATCATGAATTTCATTCATGAAAAATGCCCCAAATATTATCCCTTGGAATTAAAAAATAATTCTTTGGAATAATCATGTCAAAATATTAATTGTATAAGATTAATATGCCTAATCATATACAATTAATGATTTAAGTGAAATTAATGCCTAATTTCACACCCAAAAATACCAAAAATATTACCCAAAATAACAGAATCATGTAATATATTTTCTGTGATTTTTCAGTAATTTTTCATGGAATTTTGCATGAGAAATAAAATAAAATGGAAAAAAGAATAAGGAAAATACCAAAATCAAAACTGGAGATAGTTCTGTGTGCAATTTGGGGAAAACACAGCATTCTGGGTACAAGTTGGGGGTTTCAGACAATTGAACAAGCCTCTGGACCCACCTGTCATACACACAAAGTATTTGTTTGGGTTTGAATGAACACAGCCCACATGAGCCAACTCGCTGACCTTGCGCTTTGGCTCACGTGAACCGCGACCATGAACTCACCCTCAGTTTTTCGCTGAGGGATGAGTCTCATTAAATATGACAAGTGGACCCCGCTCCCTTTGTTTCGCTGCCAATGGGCCCCAGCGCCCAGGCGACACTTCAGTCAGCGAAAGAAATGAAGGAAAAGAGAGATGAGCGCGGTGCAAGCGCTCTCCTCCTCTAACAGGTTTGAAATCAAAGCACGGTTCACGTGCACCCAACCCAAGCGAGGGAAATCCTTTGAATTTCTCTTTCTCTCCCTCCTTTCTTCCTCCTCGAGCTCCAGAGCTCAACTGGAGCTTCGAAAATGGAGTTCGGGTGTATGGTTCGAGTTGGCTTAAACCATTCTAGGGACTTAATCTACATCCTAAGGAGAGTTCAATGCCACAAACAGCATTGAAAATAGTAAAGTAAACAAGGAGAAAATCGAAGGAGAAAGTACCTCGACCTTGAAGGTGACAGAGCAATTGGGAGCTCGAGAGGCCAAGCCAACACCTGGGGGAGCTCCGAGACACCTCCACGACGCTGCCTGAAATGCCAATTTGGGGTGAAAAGCACTCAATTGGCAGGTGCACCACTTGGCACTTCAATCTGATCTGGGTGTGGTCAATTGGCACAACTCAGCACTCAAGCAGCCAAATTGACACGTTGGGCACACTCAGTGGCGCCTTGGTGACATGTCAAGCGCCAGCAAGGCCAAGGAAGGTTCTGGATATACCCTCACCTGAAAGGCATGATGCTCCAGCCCAAGAAGAAGACAAAATTAGCAGATTCCTTCTCTCTCTCTAGGCCTGTGCACAGGGACACGTGTAGGCACCTCAATGGAGAGCTCTGAGCGCCAGTTAGCTGAAGGAATCTTCTAAGGACAAGCCTCAGGCCAGCACAGGCCTGACTAGCTCAATTCTGGCCATTTGATCAAACCAAGGGCTGGGATGATGCCAGCTCAGCCCTGAGGCTTAAACCATGCCCTCTAGACTATAAATAGACCCCCAATGAAGAAGAAAGGGAGAAGAGAGCAACATAGCTGAAACTCTGCCAAAATCAAAACTCAACCCAATTTCCACAAAAAGAAAGCTTAGCTGAGAAGAAATCAGTCTCAATTGAGCCCAAGGAGCCAGTCTCACCTTGCTGGGTGAGATGGCTAGCCTCTGGCTGGGGAGGTGCACATGTGCCTCCCTCCTTCCAGAGCTCAATTGGTGGCTGAGCTTGAGTCTCAGGAGCTCACATGGTGAGTTCACCATGGAATTTGACAATATACTCCAACCAATTGGCACATGCCAATCTGGTTCCATGGGGATGGGCACATGTTCATCCCCTTCCTCTCTCAAGCCCTGTGCACATGTGCAGTGGCTATATAAAGCTCAATAATAGCTTTATACAAGCTGTTATGCTGCCAAAATTCCATGGAGAAACAAAATTTCATGTTTTATATGTGTATTGTATTTCAATTTGTTATAATATATGATATTTTGGTGCAAATTGATTTTATTTCCCTCTTTAGTTCCTTCTTTCATGTTCTCTGATGTGCTTGATAGCTCAAAATCATAATTGAGCAATGGAAAAGCAATATACATCAATACTGGTTTGAATCCAGTGTATTCCAGTTTCTGTCCAGCTGGGAGATCAATCCATATCTCTCAGCCTGGTTGTTAATTTCTTATGAAATTTCACAGTCATGTAGATTAGGTTTGTACTAACTTATAACATAAATTTTATAATTTTTGGAATTTTCTGTGAATTGTTATGAATTTTACAATCTCATCTCTCAAAAACTCCAAAAAAGTCAACTTTGGGTCAAACTGAGAAGTTCATTCTTCTTTTGATTCAAAAATCCAAAATTTCTTAATTAATTCACCTTTATGACACCTCATGTGATGTTTTAAAGGGTTTAGAATAATTAAACCAGGCTTTAATCCATAGGTTAAGCCAAATTTGATTTTTAACAAATATGAAGGGGCATTTCTGTCCAGTCTGGTAAAAATGCAGAAAACATGCTTTCTGATTATTCAATTAGCTTGAAATTTCACAGGCATATAAAATAAGTCTTAATGCATTCATTCACCAAATTTTACCATTTCTGATATTTTCTGTGATTTCCTATTAATTTCTGAAATTGGATCTGTAAAAAATTAGAATTGAGTTAATTCTGGAATAAATGCCAGAAAAGGAAAAAATGAAATTAACTTACACACAAATGAAATCCACATGCAAATCTAGTACAAAACCATTCCAAAACATGCAATTGACCCAAATAAACATACTTAAACATGCAATTTGAGAAGAATGTGATGAAATCAAAAGAAAACCAAATTGAAAATAAAACCAGAAATGACCCAATGTGCATAAAGGATAATGCACATCTAAATTGATGAAATTGATCATCCAAACATGTTCAAACATGCTAAACTACACTGTTAGGAGGGTTAATTGGAAGAAAATTGCAAGGAAAAGCCATGAAATACCATTTGGTACCAATGCCCCGAAACCAGTTTAGTACCAAATGGCCAAAGCTACAAAATTGATGGATTAAACTCAAATTAAATCTCAAAAACTTGTTAAACATGCTCTCGCGATGCCATATGAAATCGAGTTAATTTGTCAAAAATCAGCTCAAATTCCTCAAAATTTCATCTCAACCAACTTCTCAACCGAAACCAAATGGTTACCTCCATCTCCGGCGATCCAGGCCGCCGTCCCCGCCGAGACCACCACCGATGGACTCCCCACGCTCTGGCGATGCCAGCCATGCCTCCTGATCGGAGATCCGACGCCGGCAGGGCCTCGATCAGTGTCGGGGAGGATGAGCACGAACATTGATGCATCTCAAAGTGCAAATCTTGATGAAATTCAAATAGCCCAGTAAAAACTTGATGCGCGCCAGAGATCCAACGGCCCAGTTTAAAGGATACTTTAAAAACTGAACTTAAGTTCAGATCTTGATGCATGGGCCCAGATCCAACGGCCCATATTAATCTGTTTTGAAAATAAACTTTAAACACCAAATAAAAATGATTTCTCAAGCCCAAAAATTATGAAAAATACATCAAAAATCATGATTTCATTTAGGGATATTTTTTAGACTATAAAATGTCAATTTTGATTTTATTTTATTTTTTTTATTTTAAATAAAAGAAAATCCAAGATATATGATATATGTATAAAAATAAATTCAAAATAGCAAATTGGATGTTTAAAAATAAAGTGAAAATTATGATAAAACAAATCAACAATTTTCAAAATAATCAAATCATACATATTTTGATAAAACAAATTAAAATATTCAAGGACAATTAAAATATGTCATAGACAAATAAAAAAAATATTTTTTAAAATAATCAAATCATGTTAAACAAAAAAAAATGTTCAAAATAATCATAATATTCAAAAATGATTAAATGTGTTATGTTTTGATAAAACAAATAAAAAAAATTCAGAAATGATTAAATATGTCATATTTTGATAAAATAAATCAAAATATTAAAAAATGATTAAAATATGTTATATGTTGATAATACAAATTAAAATTTGCAAAATAATCAAATTATGTTATGTTTTTGATAAAACAAATTAAAATATTCAAAAATGATGGAATTATGTTATATTGTGATAAAACAAATCAAAATATCCAAAAATGACCCAATTATGTTATATTTTGATAAAACAAATCAAAATATTCAAAATGACCAAATTATGTTATATTTTGATAAAACAAATCAAAATACTCCAAATAATCAAATTACATTATACTTTAATCAAATAAATTGAAATATTCAAAGTAATCAAATTATGTAACATTTTGATAAAGTAAATAAAAAATATTCAGAAATGATTGAATTATGTCATAAAACAAATAAAAAATGTTCAAAATGATCAAACTTTGATAAAACAAATCAAAAATATTTAAATATGTCAAATATGTCAAATATGTCCAATATTTGACCAAAACATGTCAAATATGCAAATATACCCAAATATTTAACTAAATGTGTTAATAATATAAATATGTTCAAATATTTGACCAAACATGTCAAATATGCAAATATACCCAAATATTTGGCCAAATATGTCAAAAATACAAATATGTCTAAATATTTGACCAAACATGTAAAATATGCAAATATACCCAAATATTTGACCAAATATGTCAAAAATACAAATATGTCCCAAACTTTGACCAAACATGTCAAATATGCAAATATACCCAAATATTTGACCAAATATGTCAAAAATACAAATATGTCCAAATATTTGACCAAGTATGTCAAACATGCAAATAAACCCAAATATTCGACCAAACATGTCAAATATGCAAACATGACCAAACTTTTGACCAAACATGTCAAATATGCAAATATGCCCAAACTTCTGACCAAACATGTCAAGAATGCAAATATACCCAAATTTCTGGCCAAACATGCCAAATACACAATGTGTGCCCAAACTCTTGATAAAATATGTCAAATATGCAAATATGTCCAAATCTTTGGCCAAACATGCCAAATATGCAAAATAAGTCCAAAACTTGGTAAAAACATACCAACATACCAAATCATATCAAATCATGTTTCGAGAACGTTAAACTGGCAGTGCGTTTCAGGTTTATCGATTTCCAAAATGAAGTACATTAAACCTGAAGCGCACTGCCAGTTTAATGTTCTCGAAACATGATTTGATATGATTTGATATGTTGGTATGTTTTTACCAAGTTTTGGACTTATCTGCATATTTGGCATATTTGACCAGAGATTTGGACATATTTGCATATTTGAAATATTTTATCAAGAGTTTGGACATATTTGTATATTTGGCATGTTTGGCCAGAAATTTGGGTGTATTTGCATATTTGACATGTTTGGTCAAATGTTTGGGTTTATTTGCATATTTAACATGTTTGGTCAAAAGTTTGGTCATATTTGCATATTTGACATGTTTGGTCAAATATTTGGGTTTATTTGCATGTTTGACATATTTGATCAAATATTTGGACATATTTGTATTTTTGACATATTTGGTCAAATATTTGGGTATATTTGCATATTTGACATATTTGGTCAAAGATTGAGACATATTTGTATTTTTGACACATTTGGTCAAATATTTGGGTATATTTGCATATTTGACATGTTTGGTCAAATATTTGGACATAATTGTATTTTTGACATATTTGGTCAAATATTTGGGTATATTTGCATATTTGACATGTTTGGTCAAATATTTGGACATAATTGTATTTTTGACATATTTGGTCAAATATTTGGGTATATTTGCATATTTGACATGTTTTGGTCAAATATTGGACATATTTGACATATTTAAATATTTTTGATTTGTTTTGTCAACATATAACATATTTTAATCATTTTTGAATATTTTGATTTCTTTTATCAAAATAAAACATAATTTGATCAAATTTTTAATGTTTTGATTTGTTTCATCAAAGTTTAACATATTTAATCATTTTTGGATATTTTGATTTGTTTTATCATAATTTGATTATTTTGAATATTTTGATTTGCTTTATTAAAGTTTAACATATTTAATCATTTTTGAATATTTTAATCAAAAATATAATATAATTTGATTATTTTTTAATATTTTGATTTATTTCATCAAAGTTTAACATATTTAATCATTTTTGAATATTTTGATTTGTTTTATCAAAATATAATATAATTTGATTATTTCTAATGTTTTGATTTGTTGTATCATAAAATGACAAAATTTAATTATTTTTGAATATTTTGATTTGTTTTATCATAATTTGATTATTTTGAATATTTTGATTTGTTTTATCAAAATATAGCATGATTTGATTATTTAAAATATTTTTGATTTGTTTATGACATATTTTAATTATCCTTGAATATTTTGATTTGTTTTATCATAATTTGATTATTTTGAAAATTGTTGATTTGTTTTATCATAATTTTCACTTATTTTTAAATATCATATTTGGTATTTTGAATTTATTTTGTACATATTTCATATATTTTGAATTTTCTTTTATTTGTAATAAAAAAAAGGAAAATAAAATCAAAATTGACATTTTATAGTCTTAAAAATATTCATAAATGAAATCATGATTTTTGATATATTTTTCATAATTTTTGGGCTTGAGAAATCATTTTTATTTGGTGTTTAAAGTTTATTTTCAGAACAGATTAATATGAGCCGTCAGATCGGGCCCATGCATCAAGATCTGAACTTAAGTTCAGTTTTTAAAACATCTTTTAAACTGGGCCGTTGGATCTCTGGCGCGCATCAAGCTTTCTCTGGGTTGTTTGAATTTCATCAAGATTCGCACTTTTGAGATGCATCAATATTCGTGCTCATCCTCCCCGACACTGATCAAGGCCCTGCCGGCGTCGGATCTCCGATCAGGAGGCATGGCTGACATCGCCGGAGCGTGGGGAGTCCATCGGTGGTGGTCTCGGCGGCGGCGGCGGCCTGGATTGCCGGAGATGGGGGTAACCATTTAGTTTCGGTTGAGAAGTTGGCTGAGATGAAATTTTGAGGAATTTGAGCTGATTTTTAATAAATTAACTCGATTTCTTTGTCATATGGCATCGCCAGAGCATGTTTAACAAGTTTTTGATATTTAATTTGAGTTTAATCCATCAATTTTGCGGCTTTGGCCATTCGGTACCAAACTGGTTTCGGGGCATTGGTACCAAATGGTATTTCATGGCTTTTCCTTGCAATTTTCTTCCAATTAACCCTCCAGACAGTGTCGTTTAGCATGTTTGAACATGTTTAGATGATCGATTTCATCAATTTAGATGTGCATTGTCCTTTATGCACATTGGGTCTTTTCTGGTTTTATTTCCAACTTGGTTTTCCTTTGATTTCTGTACATTCTTCTCAAATTGCATGTTTAGGTATGTTTATTTGGGTCAATTGTATGTTTTGAAAATGTTTTATACTAGATTTGCATGTGAATTTCGTTTGTATGTAAGTTAATTTCATTTTTTCCTTTTCTGGTATTTATTCCAGAATTAACTCAATTCTGATTTTTACAGATCCAACTTCAAAAATTCATAGAAAATCACAGAAAATACCAAAAATGATAAAACTTGGTGAGTGACTGCATTAAGGCTTATTTTGTATGCCTATGAAATAAAAAGAGAGAGCAACATAGCCAAAACTCTGCCAAAATCTCAACTCCACCAAATTCCACAAAAAAAAAAAGCTAGCTGAGGAGAAACCAAGTCTTGAATAGCTAGGTAAGAGCCATAGGAGTCAAGCCTTGAGCTTGGCTCAGTCTCAATTGAGCTCAAGGAGCCAGTCTCACCTTGCTGGGTGAGATGGCTAGCCCCATGGCTGGGGAGGTGCACATGTGCCTCCCTCCTTCCAGAGCTCAATTGGTGGCTGAGCTTGAGTCTCAGGAGCTCACATGGTGAGTTCACCATGGATTTTGGCAGCATACTCCAACCAATTGGCACATGCCAATCTGGTTTCATGGGGATGGGCACATGCTCATCCCCTCTCTCTCTCAAGCCCTGTGCACATGTGCAGTGGCTGTGTAAAGCTCAATAATGGCTTTATACAAGCTGTTATGCTGTCAAAATTCCATGGAGAAACAAAATCCCATGTTTTATATGTGTATTGTATTTCAATTTGTTATAATATATGATTTTTTGGTGCAAATTGGTTTTATTTCTTTCTTTAGTTCTTTCTTTTATGTTCCCTGATGTGCTTGATGGCTCAAGTTCATAATTGAGCAATGGAAAAGCAATAAACATCAATACTGGTTTGAGTCCAGTGAACTCCTGTTTCTGGCCAGCTGAGAGATCAATCCATATCTCTCAGCCTGGTTGTTAATTTCTTATGAAATTTCACAGTCATGTAGATTAGGTTTATACCAACTTACCATATAAATTTTATAATTTTTGGAATTTTCTGTGAATTGTTATGAATTTTACAATCTCATCTGTCAAAAACTCCAAAAAGGTCAACTTTGGGTCAAACTGAGAAGTTCATTCTTCTTTTGATTCAAAAATCCAAAATTTCTTGATTAATTCACCTTTATGACACCTCATGTGATGTTTTAAAGGATTTAGAATAATTAAACCAGGCTTTAATCCATAGGTTAAGCCAAATTTGATTTTAATAAAGCTGAAAGGGCATTTCTGTCCAGTCTGCTAAAAATACAATAATCATACTTTCTTTTCACTCAATTAACTTGAAATTTCATAGGCATACAAAATAAGTCTTAATGCATTCATTCACCAAATTTTACCATTTTTGGTATTTTCTGTGATTTTCTATGAATTTTTGAAGTTGAATCTGTAAAAATCAGAATTGAGTTAATTCTGGAATAAATACCAGAGAAGGAAAAAATGAAATTGACTTACATACAAACGAAATTCACATGCAAATCTAGTATAAAACATTTCCAAAACATACAATTGACCCAAATAAACATACTTAAACATGCAATTTGAGAGGAGTGTACAGAAATCAAAGGAAAACCAAATTGGAAATAAAACCAGAAATGACTCAATGTGCATAAAGGACAATGCACATCTAAATTGATGAAATTGATCATCCAAACATGTTCAAACATACTAAACGACACTGTCTGGAGGGTTAATTGGAAGAAAATTGCACAGAAAAGCCATGAAATACCATTTGGTACCAATGCCCCGAAACCAGTTTGGTACCAAATGGCCAAAGTTGCAAAATTGATGGATTAAACTCAAATTAAGCCTCAAAATCTTGATAAACATGTTCTGACGATGCTATATGACAAAGGAATCGAGTCAATTTGTCAAAAATCAGCTCAAATCCCTCAAAATCTCATCTCAGCCAACTTTCCAACCGAAACCAGGTGGTTACCCCAATTTCCGGCGATCCAGGCCGCCGCCGCCGCCGAGACCACCGCCGATGGACTCCCCACGCTCCGGCGATGCTAGCCATGCCTCCTGATCGGAAATCCGACGCCGGCAGGGCCTCGATCAGCGTCGGAGAGGATGAGCACGAATATTGATGCATCTCAAAGTGCGAATCTTGATGAAATTTAAACAGCCCATAGAAAGCTTGATGCGCGCCAGAGATCCAACGGCCCAGTTTAAAAGATGCTTTAAAAACTGAACTTAAGTTCAGATCTTGATGCATGGGCCCAAATCTGACGGCCCATATTAATCTGTTTTGAAAATAAACTTTAAACACCAAATAAAAATGATTTCTCAAGCCCATAAATTATGAAAAATATATCAAAAATCATGATTTCATTTATGAATATTTTTAAGACTATAAAATGTCAATTTTGATTTTATTTTATTTCTTTTTTTTATATTATAAATAAAAGAAAATTCAAGACATATCATATATGTATAAAATAAATTCAAAATATCAAATAAAATATTTTTAAAATAAATGGAAATTATGTCATATGAAAATGCTCAAAACAAATGAATTCTTTTTGATAAAATAAATCAAAATATTCAAAATAGTCAAATTATATTATATTTTGATAAAATAAATAAAGATATTCAAAATAATCAAATGATATTATATTTTGATAAAAATAAATAAAAATACTCAAAATAATCAAATTATGTTATATTTTGACCAAACATGTTAAATATGCAAATAAACCCAAACATTTGACCAAACATGTCAAATATGCAAATACACCCAAATTTCTGGCCAAACATGCCAAATATACAAATATGTCCAAACTCTTGATAAAATAGGTCAAATATGCAAATATGTCCAAATCTCTGGCCAAATATGTCAAATATGCAGATAAGTCCAAAACTTGGTGAAAACATACCAACATACCAAATTATATCAAATCATGTTTCGAGAACATTAAATTGGCAGTGCGCTTCAGGTTTAATGTACCTCATTTTGGAAATCGATAAAGAATTATATGTTCCCGATCCTCCAATTTTCCCAGGTTTCGAATTGGAATAGCGCTTCAGATTCGGGACTTGGAAGGTCAATAGACTGTTTAGGATTATACGTCCTTGTCTTTGACATGAACCTTTTTAGAGATCAAACATCTCTGGTTCTTTGAGTATCGAGTTGGCAGTGCGCTTCACATTCGAACTCCGTGAGATCAATAGGATTATACATTCTCGATCTCTGATTTATGAGAAATTATACGTTTCTCTGACTTTAGATCATACGTCTTTAGTCTTATTATCCAAAGTTATACCTTTGGGTTATTTCAAGTATGCATTATAATAAATTGGAAGGAAGAAATAAAGCCACAAATCTGATCCATATATTTTGATTAGTTTAGCCCATTAATCAGAGGTTCCCGAGGCGAGAGCCGAGGTAATTAACGGCGGGGGCTTGCGCCCGTCGGAAAATAAAAGTTCCCACAATCACCTAAATAATAAGTCCTTGAGCGCACAAACACGCGCAGGGATGTACCTGCACCTTCTTCCCCCGTGAGCGAGGACGCCGATGCCTCGCGCGTGGGCCGCGAAAAAGGGCCACACAGGTTCTGGCACGCCCGGTGGGACATATCTTTCTCCTCTCATCTTTTGGGCTAAAATAATTAAATATATGGACCAAATAATAATATATATCATAAATTTTTAATGAAATATGGCTAATTGATTTGTGGAGTTTATGTTTTTCAGGAAATGATGTCTGGAGCGAATTCTCCGTTTGCAATTGCTGTCCCCGTCTCCCTCAACGAGGCGGGCCATATGGTGTTCTCATTTGGGGACTTTCCCCAAATGATCGTTCTTCCTCCTACTCCACCGTCACCGACCCCGACAATGGTCGAAGATGATAGTGAAGAGGTCTCCTTCAGGATCACCCAGAAAGGGATCGACAACAAAATCCTGGCGCTACCTCCAAAACCCCAGCGCTCCAGGAGACACCGTTCAGAGAAGAAAGTCTCCTCGACCCTTCCAGCACAGGTGACCCCAAAGGTCACCAAGAAACGGGCTCTCCAAGCTTACCAGGATGAGCTGGTGGCTGAGCCAAATCTTCCTGTTTCCAACCCCTTCACATCCTTAAGGATTGTGAAAAGGAACTCTCCAACCGCTCGCATCCGGAGCGTTTGGGAGGTTCCACAACCAAAACCTCGCCTAAACCAGAACTTCTCGACCGAGTCGGGAAGACTCTTAGGCCTCAAACAGGCCGACCTTGGTAAGTCTCTATACGAGACTCACCAAGCCATTAAGGCGCGTAAACAACAGCGCCGAAACAAACTCCAAGCCTCTGCCTCTCAGGCCCAAGGGAGACAGGTTCATTTCCCCCGGGAATCGGGGAACCGCCCATATGAACGGGCACAAGGGACCAAACAAACATGGATCCCAAAATCTCATCTGACCCAAACAAGCCAGACACCATCCACCTATATACAGGTGGCTAAGCCCAAAACACGGGCTACGGTCAAAACCACCGCTCTCTCGAAAAATATCGAGAGTGAAAACGTGTTTAATAGGCTGGGGTCAAAGACAAAACCCCAAGCCTCGAGCACGACTGTGTTTGACAGGCTAGGGCCAAAACTAAACCCTAAGCCATTAAAGTCAAGCAAAGGACTGGTTATCACTGTTCCTGATCAGGCCCGAAAGAAAAGGCGGGTCTCTCGTCTGGCAAAATCAAGAGGCTTTAAGCCTGATCAAGTCCTTAAGTGACTTTCTGACCAAAAAGGGGATCACAAATGAGAGAATGGAAGATGAAGGACCCTCCAAACATGCGGGACCTCAACCATCACAACATCCAAACTTCAGAGACCCCGACGGTCACAAAGAAGACCTCCCATGTGGAGGAGAGAGCTCTCGAGTCAATATTGCTCGGGGCTCTAACACTCGTACATATACTAACGAGAATCAAGGATTGACTAAAAAGGAGATCCAAGAGATAATTAGTCAACAACTTCAAATAGCGGGCGCAGGATTTACCGTCTCACCCTTGAAACGAACGGGGAGGCCGTATCCAGCCGATTACGACGCTATACCTTACCCAAAGGGGTATATAGTCCCGAAGTTTAAATCCTTCTCGGGAGAAGGTGTAAAAGACACCAACCCGGATCAACACTTGGCCCATTTCATGGCCTCGTGTGGAAATACAGGGAGCAATGACGCCTTGTTGCTGCGTCAATTCCCGCAAAGTCTGACGGGTCCCGCTTTCGAATGGTACTACTCATTAGAAAATGGGAGTATTAAAACGTGGGATGACATGACTGATGCGTTCAGGGCAAAGTTCGCGGTCATGACTGACAAAATCAGCATTGCGGACTTGGCCAATACTAGGCCCCAGAAGAATGAGAAAGTTCTGGAGTACATTAGTCGCTGGCGAAACCTCAGCATCAGGTGTGATCGCCCGATAACCCAAAGGGAGGCGGTCGAGCTAATACTCAGGAACGTCGACAACTGGATGACACCGTTCTTAGGGATAGCCAAAATTACGACATATCAGGATTTGATAAACTGTGTGTCCAGGCTCGAAAATGCACCTCCAAATTCATGGCCCAACTACTCGGGTCAGAGATTCCAAAGAGGAGGAAAGGCTGAAGCCAAGGTAGCCAATACAAGCAAATCCAGCAGCAAAAACACGGCCGCTAAAAATGACGGCGGCAGCAGTGCAAAACCCGTATATGGAAGCGGGCAGCCTCTTAAAAGTCTGGAGGAATTGAAGGGCAAGCCTTATTCATTCAAAAGGGATAAAGTCGCGCGACTCTTCAAAGATGCCTTCAAGGACGGGCTCCAATTACCTAAATGTAAACGGCCCGCCGACATGGAGAAATCCAGTGACCCGAACTACTGTCCATATCACAGAGTGCTTGGGCACCCCATAGAAGATTGTTGGGTGTTCAAAGACTGGATAGAAAGGAGGTACAAGAATGGCGAGATAACTCTGGCTGATAGTATCCTCCAAACGCCAGCCCCGCATGAGCAGGTGAACGCGGTCTCTCATATAGAGATCAATATTGAGGATTCTTCGACCGAACCTTGGAGTATCCACCTGTCCCGGAAAGCAAAGAAACTCCTCAAATCCATTCTGAAAGAACCAGGTATTTTGTGGAAGAATGATGTAACTCCCATTATCCCTGAACCACCAAGAAAATCGGTGGCCTTCTACAAGAAAGCGAACAAAAATGGCAGCTGCAAACGGGACAAGAAGCCAGTAAAGCCAAAGGAGTATCCGGAAAAGTCAGAACTCCAGAAGTACATTGATGCGCTCGAAGAATACGAACAAGGTCAACCGATACCGGCCATGCTTCGAGACTTCATTCCTAAACGAATTCTCAACAAATTAATGGGTATAGTCGATGAAGACGAAACCACAGATGAAGGAGATGAGTTCTAGGATGAAGAATGCTGTGTCATCACCCACGTAGAAACTCATGAGGTGAGTGAGTCAGAAGACTCTGATACTCTCCCTTGTCGGGAGGAGCTTTATCTCAACGAGCTTCTCGGGCAAGTTCACCATTTTATGAATGGCAGCAAAAAGACAACCAGCATAGACTCAAAGTCGACAATTCGGAAATTCAAACCCGAAGGCATAAAAGGGCTAGTGGAAGACATGCCCTGTCGAATGAGAAAAGAATGCGAGAAGGGACCTGAAATGAATGGGTTCCTTAGAGTTGGATTTACCCGAGACGAGGGAAACTCATCTTCGGGGCGCCCGAAAGAGGACATGGTGATCATAGTTTCTCATGGGCATCAATCCAGAAATGAGGCGTTTCGGCCGGGTCAAGCCCGAAGGAAACCTCCCAATGTCTTTTTAGTAAACATAGATGACAAAGAGATGCAATCAATCAGATTCTAAGGTCGAACGCTTGCCAGGGAAGACGGTCACTCATAGACCAATCAGATTCTACAAAATCGATGCAATCAATCCTGGTGATAATGCCCTGATCCACGAGTGGAGTGGCTTATTGTCAGAAGACTCCGACGACGGGGAAGTCAATATCGAGGCGTCCCGATATTTCGGGAAGAATCAGGGTCAACTGATGGAAAAAGCCCGGTGTCCTCAAACCATATCAAAATCCAAAATGTATTATTTTGAGAAATTATGGAATGGCTCGACTAATACGGTCAGGGGCCTCGATGACAAGATCAAATACACTCGCGGTTTGGGATACGACTCTGAGTCAGAAGAAGACGGGGATCCCGACGAACGGTGTCGAAGTTTCTTCAAGAACCAAAGAGTTACCTGTCATATGGTATCTGAGGAGCCGGAAGAAGAAGACTTCATCCTGGTGGCTAAAAATGCACCAAAAGAGTTGGAGGACGGCGCGCCAAACACCATTGACGAGTTGGTGGAAGTTAACCTCGGGACAGATGAAGACCCCAGGCCAACCTTCATAAGCGCATCCCTTCCCCAAGAGAAGCGGGAACCTTTGAGGGCCTTGCTCCAAGAATATGTTGATTGTTTCGCATGGAGCTATGAAGAAATGCCAGGACTGGATCCCAAAGTTGCAGTCCACAAACTCAAAATTGACCCAAGTATAAAGCCGGTCAAACAAGCACCGCGACGAATGAGAATAGAACTTGAAGAAAAGGTCGTGGTCGAAACCAAGAAGCTTATCGATGCAGGCTTTGTGCGGGAAGAAGAAACTCCCGATTGGGTGGCTAGCATCGTTCCCGTAAAAAAGAAGAACGGGCAAATACGCATATGCGTCGACTTTCGGGACCTGAATAAAGCTTGTCCCAAAGATGACTTTCCTTTACCGGTGACGGAAATCATCATCGACCATACCTCGTCCTATGAGGTATTCTCTTTTATGGATGGGTACGCGGGGTATAACCAAATCAAAATGGATGAAGAAGACCAGAAGCATACGGCCTTCCGCACTCCGATGGGTATTTATTGTTACAAGGTTATGCCTTTTGGCCTCAAAAATGCCGGGGCAACATACCAGCGAGCCATGACGAAAATATTCGACGACCTAATTCATAAGATTGTCGAATGCTACGTGGACGATTTGGTCGTAAAGGCGACGTCCTATGACGAGCATCTCATAAATCTCAAGGTCGTGTTTGACCGTCTGAGGCAACATGCGCTGAAGCTAAACCCGTTAAAGTGCGCCTTTATGGTTTCGTCGGGGAAATTTCTTGGGTTTGTTATTCGACACCGGGGAATAGAAATAGACCCTGGTAAAATCAAGGCAATACAAGAATTGCCGCCACCCAGAAACCTTAAGGAGCTTCGCTCGCTTCAAGGCCGCTTGGCATACATTAGGCGATTCATAGCCAATCTATCGGGTAGGATACAACCTTTCACCCGATTGACCAAGAAGGATGTCCCGTTTAAATGGGACGAAGCCTGCCAACAAGCCCTAAATGACATCAAGGGCTACCTCCTCAAACCACCAGTGCTAGCAGCTCCAATACCAGGAAAAGAGCTGATATTGTACACGACGGCCTTGGATGGATCTCTCGGGGCCTTGTTAGCACAAGAAAATGAACAAGGGAAAGAAAACGCCCTCTATTATTTGAGCCGCATGCTGGTAGGGGCGGAATACGCCTATACACCGATTGAAAAGCATTGCCTGGCATTGGTGTTCGCTGTGAAGAAGTTGCGACACTACATGATAGCCCACAAGGTCATCCTCATCTCAAAGATTGACCCCTTAAAATATCTCATGACGAGACCCATGCTTACAGGCAGGTTGGCAAGATGGGCCATAATCCTGACCGAGTTTGATATAACTTTCGCGCCACAAAAGGCCATAAAAGGGCAAGCGATGGCTGATTTCCTAGCGGCCCATCCAATACCCGACGACTCTCCTTTGGCATGCGAATTTCCAGATGAAGAAGTCTTTCATACCAAAGATGAAACCCTAAGTTGGGAAATGTACTTTGATGGGGCATCATCAATACGGCCCACCGCAGGCCCAAACATCCCGCAAATACGGGCCGGGATAGGCTTAGTCTTCGTGACACCAGAAGGAGGAATCATGCGTCATGCCTTGGCATTGACCGAGCCTTGTACAAATAATGAGGCTGAATATGAAGCGCTCATAGCCGGGTTAGAGCTTGCGCTGAATATGGGGATTAGAAAACTCCATGTGTTTGGTGACTCCCAATTGATAATAAATCAAATCACCGGAGCATACAAGGTACTAAAACCGGAGTTGATAAAGTATCACGCTAGGGTTTTGGAATTAATAGATGAAATTCCCGAAATCCTATTCAAGAAAATCTCGAGAGCCACAAACGGCAAAGCTGATGCGCTCGCTCGGGTGGCTAAAGAATTAGGCGAGCCTAGCGACGAAAATGTGCAAATTGTTGTCAAAAATCGACGACCCCTGTCCTCATGCTTCACGGGGACCAAAGATAAAATCCAGGTGGCTATGGCCGAAGAAATGGAAAGTGACCTGGAAGATGTCATGGTGACTCAGCCGAATGACGATTGGCGCCAACCTTTCGTTGAATACTTCAAATACGGGGTTCTCCCGAATGAGAAATCAGCGCGAGAGCAACTCAAGAAGAGAGCGCTTCGCTACGCCTACGTTAATGACACCTTATACAGGCGATCATACGACCAAATGTGGCTTCGCTGTGTGTCAAACTCAGAAGTCCACCAAATCATGAAGGAAGTTCATTCGGGTTTATGCGGAGCACATCAGCCGGGACCCAAAATGCGACTTAAGATAAAGCGCATGGGCTATTATTGGCCCACCATGGCACGCGATTGTATCGAGCATGCCAAGAAGTGTCACATGTGCCAAATACATGGCACGTTCATACATCAACACCCAAACCCGTTACACCCGACTGTGTCATCTTGGCCGTTTGATGCATGGGGTACTGATGTAGTCGGGCCCATTGACCCGCCTTCCTCCAAGGGTCATAAGTTTATCTTGGCTGCGACCGATTACTTCACCAAGTGGGCCGAGGCAGTCCCGCTTAGGGAAGTGAAGGCAATCGATGTCGTGAATTTCTTCAAAAACCATATCCTATACCGATTTGGGACCCCGAGGAGAATTATTTCTGATAACGGGGCCGCGTTCAAAAGTGCTAAAGTATACGCACTTGCGGAAAAGTTCAAGATTGATTGGAAATATTCTTCCATATACAATCCCAGAGCAAATGGTTTAGCAGAGGCCTTCAATAAGACCTTGATAAAAATCATGAAAAGGACATTGAAAGGAAATCAGCGCGACTGGCATGAAAGGCTACAAGAAGCGCTTTGGGCATATCGAACCACATGTCGAACCCCCACTCAAGCGACACCATATTCCCTGGTGTTTGGTGTCGAAGCTGTCCTGCCGCTTGAGGTGGAACTCCCGTCCTTAAGGGTGGCGCTCCAGAACGAAATGTCGTTAGATGAGCAGAAGCACCTCAGGCTCGACGAACTCGACGCTATGGATGAAAGGCGAATCATAGCCCAACAAAACTTGGAAATATACCAAGCGAAGATGGCACGGGCCTACGACAAAATGGCCCGCTCAAGAACTTTTCGTCAAGGGGAATTAGTACTCGTTCTCCGAAGGCCCATAATTGGCCGGCATGTCGGCCCAAAGTTTTCACCTAATTGGGAAGGCCCATATGTGGTTGAGAAGGTGTTTGACGGAGGGGCATACCAACTCATAGATCATAAAGGCGAAAGACCATTACCTCCTATAAACGGGCGGTATCTTAAGAAATACCATGCATAATACACCAAGAAGAAAGGTGGCTAAACCCATACACCAAGAAGAAAGGTGGCTAAACCCATACACCAAGAAGAAAGGTGGCCAAACTCAAACACCAAGAAGAAAGGTGGCTAAACTCATACGCCCAAAAGAAAGGTGGCTTAAAGTCCCGGGGTAAAAGGTACTTATCCATGTCCCGCCGGGTGCAAATCGGCCTTGTCGCCTTGAGCCGTTAATCAAGGGGCGTGGATGGTGTCCACTGAAGAAATACCACAAACAAAGTTGTCCCATCGGGCATAAATCGGCCTTGTCGCCTTGAGCCGTTAATCAAGGGGCGTGGATGGTGTCCACTGAAGAAATACCACAAACAAAGTTGTCTCATCGGGCATAAATCGGCCTTGTCGCCTTGAGCCGTTAATCAAGGGGCGTGGATGGTGTCCACTGAAGAAATAACACAAACAAAGTTGTCCCATCGGGCATAAATCGGCCTTGTCGCCTTGAGCCGTTAATCAAGGGACGTGGATGGTGTCCACTGAAGAAATACCATAAACCAAAATGTCCCCTCCGGGCATAAATCGGCCTTGTCGCCTTGAGCCGTTAATCAAGGAACACATGTGGTGGCTAATACAAAAGCTACCAAAACCTCTGACAGGCCAAGAAGAAAGGTTTTGTCCACATCGCCGGATGAAGTCGGCGCCCGAACTTTGGAGCCACTAAAGCGGGGAAATGGTTTTGGTATTTGTGCCTCCAATACAATTACCACTGTGTTCGCCCATTTGATACAGAATAAATATGAAAATGGGCAGCGTTACGATTTGTCGCTTTAAACAAATCATTGCTGAATAAAACATTGCCTTATTAATTAATAGTAAGGCAGAGTATTGGAGGCATAAATAAAAAGCCCTATAATGAATGAAACCTTCTTATCCTTATGATAAGCTTGGATAATTTATCAGGGCGAAATCCCCCTCCAAATACATAAATAAGTATGCGTGGAGAATGAGCGAAATGTGAGGATTCCACACTTAATAACGAGTGGAGAGAATAAAGAGGATCCACATTCAAAATGGTTTTGCCAATTTGTACCGTAAACAATTGACACTGGTATGTTCATCTAACCAGTCATAAAGAGATGAACAGGCTTTTTATCTTGTGCCTAACAAAATAACAAAATACCAAAATACCGATAATAATATAAATCTTCCCAAAATATATACTCAATCCATACATCATACAAAATACGACAACAAACCTAAGCTCCTCAAAATAAATAACTAAAACCATGTCCAAAACAAACAAAATGCCAAAAATACAAACAAATCTCACCCTAAAGGCTAGGATAGCGACTACGCAGCTGGGCCAAGAACCCGTCGATCCGGGTAAGCAAAGAACAGGCGGCGGTAAAGTGACGCTCCTCGTCAGCCACTAGGTCGTCTACGCTAGCTCGGGCGGCCTCATAATCATATGAGTAGTCACGAAGAGTAGAGAAGGCGGTGTCTACCAAACCCTCCATGCCCTTGATCTCACTCTTGAGTGACTGGGTCTGATCAGCTAGGTGGCTAGAAGCCCCGTAATCAGCCCCAGAAGCTAGCATACCTGCACTGAAAGCCAGGTGACATGTAAGCTGATCCTGGAGACCCCTGAGGCGGTGACGAAGTGAGAATAACTCCGACTCGGCACGAGACACCGATGTCGCGAGAGTCGAGAGAGTCTTTCGTCTCTCCCCGAAAGCCCAGGCCAAACGCTCGCGGGTTATACAAGACAAATGCTCTTGACAGGGGACGATCAAGCCGTCAATCACCCCCTGGAAATCAGGAGAGTTCCCGGAAACAGGGACCAAATCCAAAACACGAAGGTCCAATGAACGGTGGGCTCGAGTAGAGTTGCTAAGGGAACATAGCTTCTCCAACAGATGCCGCATCTCCGATACAGAAGGACCTACAAACCCAACCAATGTCATCACATGCAATATAAACATGAGATCCAAAGTGAGGGGATATAAGAGCACGTACCATCGGGAGAAATGTCACCCGAGAGTCTCTCCTCCTCAGGGTCCGCCTCGAAGCCTTCTTTGGGAACGACGTTGAATCCTGCATCGAGCTCAACCTCTGGCTCTGCCTCAATCTCTTCGTCAGGCTCCTCTTCAATATTGTCGTCGTATCTGACATCAGACCTATCACCGAACTCTGTGCCGGTCGCCTCGGCAATGACAAAATCTTCAGGGTCTGAATTAAAAACAAGAATAAGATCCCCGAAGGGAGAAATGAAGAGAGTAAGGTATTGTGAGATGGTGAAATGACAATGGAATTATACCTGAGTCACTAATCATGAGAGGCTCCTGAAGGACAGCCAAATCTTCCGCTTCCCTTAACGGAGAAACTCTTGCATGTGAAGCAAATTCTCCGCCGAGAGCTGGTGCTAATGGACTCTCAGCGTCCCCTTTTGTTTCAAAGAAGAGTGAAATAAGCAAGGGAAATTATGTGAAGGATGTTTAGTAGAATATTCTGAAAAGAAAAAAATCATACCTACGACCGCCTCGTCCCCCAAGACGGTAGGTGAGTTTTCCTGGGCCTCCGTTGTAGAGAGGTCAGCGCTCTCAAAGCCTGGAAACAAATCAAGGAGAATATAAGGGAAGAATGATCATTTCCCTAAATGTAAAGGACCTTACAAATATAAGTACCTGGCAAACCCGCTCGAAAAATGAAGAGCTCCTCCAAGACGGAGTCAGGTGCCTCTTTGTCGGTCGACCCTCCTGCAATTTCTCCGACATCAGTATATCATAAAGAAGTCACATAAGAAACTTCAAGGATACAAATACAGTAAACAAAAGAGGCCGTAAATAATAATCACCTGTCTGAGAAGCGATAGGAGAATCTAATAGCACCTTGCTGTCGAAGCCCTGAAAATCAAGTAAGGCGCGAGAAGAGGAAGAGGAAGGAGATCTCCGCCGCTTCTTTTCATTTTTCTTTTTGTCCGGCAGTGGACAAGTCACACGTGCCATATCGGCAGGGAGTATCGCCTGATATGCAGAGATAGTGTGAGTATACCACCTATGATACATGGCGGAAAAAATCACCTCCGAGCGTGAAGCCCGAGGCATGGTAAACTGGGAACCCGTACCCACACGAAGTATAGAAGACCAACATCTACTCAAACCCTCCAGGTCTGCAGAAAGCGACTCGGGACGGGAAAGCAACTCGGGAATGCCCTGGTCATATCCAAACTGATGGGCACAACGGTGAGGAGAGTACGGCTCCAAGATAATATGCTCACCGATGCGTAGAGGTAAAAAGCCACACCGAATGCTAATGAGGTGCTCAGTGGCTGCCGAATCCTCTAAAATCCCCTGAACCAACCTAGACCGTGGAATGTCCACAACAAGTCTATCTGAACCTCTGGGTATCCTACGCGAAAAAGCGCGTACCTCAGATCTCTGGAGTGCCCCTCGCGAACGGAAGAAACGATAGCGAGCATCTTTTGGAGAAAGGGATGATGCCGAAGCACAAGCTATGTCGGACAAATAGGGTAGTATAGCCCGTATCTCCTGAGAAAGGACAGGGGTATAAAGACCCATCCAGTGTGCATGAAGCCAACCACTGATGAAATGAAAGGGAATGACCTCCCCACTGAAAGAAGGATCGCGAGAGGAAACTAACCCGCGAAGAGATCGATAAATGTTGGCCAACGCCGGGATAGCCAGGGAAACCCTATGTCCCCGAGCCAAGATGTTAGCCACAACAAATGAAGAAGGCCTAATCCTACCAACTAGAGAACTGGGCAAGACGAAATAGCACAGCCACCATGATAGAAAGGCAGTCAATAATGTTTCCTCGTCCACAATCCTAGTAGTAATGGACCCCAAGCCTGGTTTAGACCCCCTATGCACGATACCAGTCGATAATCCTACTCCCAAAGGATCGCAAGGATCGGCAAAGGAGGTACGGGGATGTGTCGGGGCATCGGCAAAATAAGAAACCCACTGGCCCAAGGATACACCCTCTCGGTCCCCTAAAATCTCATGATAAATCTTATATACTTGATGAAGAGACGCCGGGTACATCGGAGTCCCGTCTGGCCTCAGGCTGAGGAGATCCCCTCCACTGAGGCAATGCTCATCATACGGAAGGCCATAGATCGGCAACCCTGATAACTGGGAGAGGTCCCATAGGCTCAAAGTCATCTCACGATCCTCCGTGAATAAGGTGTTCGTGACATAGCTCCAGCGCTCAGCAAATGCCCGAAACAAGGATATGTCCTGGGTGTATCCAAAAAGCGAGAGGTACACCGCCTCATAAATCCCCGCCTGCTTGAGCATGCTTTCCTCTGTAAGCAAGGTGAACTGGACCCACTCCACTTGTCGGGGGCGCCTTTCTAAAGTCCCGCGGAGCACACGCTTGTCGTCCCAAGGACACGCCCGATATGATGTCATCTCCGTGCCCAGAAGGTGCAAAGGAGGCGGGCTAGTCGTCCCGACACTTGGGCTCAACACCCTCACTGTACACGGAGTATACTCTCTCATGACGAGGTTGTTCCCTATCATGTTGTATGTGCCAGTGTGATCAGGGCCTTGGGGTGTCCAATCTGCTGGGTCTTTCATGAGAGGTGGAAAATGACCCGGCGAATATAAAGGCATAGGACCCTGAAAGGAAGCCATAATATCCTGCGAAAAACACAAAATAAAAGATGATAAGCCTATGAAGTAATATAAATCTTGGCAAAAGGAAAAGAGAAAAATCCGGCAGCATCTCCCCTGTACCGGGGGCAATCCTGATTTTTCAAGGGAGCAACGAGGCATGTGCCCAGTGCTTTAATAAGAGAAAGGACATGTGCCCAATCTCATATTTTTTAAAAAAAAAAAAAGCAAAATAACAAGCCAATAAAACGAGAGACAGGGAAGCACATGTGCACCAATCCCTAACTTGAAGAACAGGGACACACCCTTGTTTCCTCAAGGCTCTTAAAAAAAGAAAGGAAAAACATTGGCACCAGAACAGGCCTCTCGGCCAGCAAAGCCTCATGACCAGTTCTGGTGGGTGGCTCTTTGTTTGCTGTTTAAAAGTTGCCAGAAAAATACACAAATTAAATTGCATGAAATTAATGATATAATTTCATGTGATTTTTATACCAAAGATTTGAAATTATGAAATTATGTTCAATTTCATAAAATTATTTCTTGAAATTAAAGAAACAATTTCATGAAATAGCCATGTCAAATATTAAATCATGAAATTATGTCCAATCTCATGATTTATTAAATCCCAAAATTATTTCTTGAAATTAAAAAAATAATTTCATGAAATAATCATACCAAACCCCCTTGAAAAAATATATACACATGTGTGCAAAAAAAAATATATGCACAAAACCCTAATTATATGAAATCAAGAAACAATTTCATATAATTAAACATGCCAAATTCAAAAATCATGAATTTCATTCATGAAAAATGCCCCAAATATTATCCCTTGGAATTAAAAAATGATTCTTTGGGATAATCATGCCAAAATATTAATTGTATAAGATTAATATGCCTAATCATATACAATTAATGATTTAAGTGAAATTAATGCCTAATTTCACACCCAAAAATACCAAAAATATTACCCAAAATAACAGAATCATGGAATATATTTTCTGTGATTTTTCAGTAATTTTTCATGGATTTTTGCATGAAGAATAAAATAAAATGGAAAAAGGAATAAAGAAAATACCAAAAATCAGAACTGGAGATAGTTCTGGGTGCAATTTGGGGGATGTGCAACACTCTGGGTGCAATCTGGGGAGCTCAAACACGACTTCTGCCCTTGGGACCCGCCTGTCATACACACAAAGTGTTAAAGGCGCTTTGCGTGGACCCAGTACACATGCACCATACCACTGACAATACGTTTTGGTGCACAAGGACCAAGCCCACAGCCCAACCCTCAGTTTTTCGCTGGGGCTGTGTCTCATTAAACCTGACGATTGGGCCCCTCTCCTTCAGTCTCACTGCCAAGGGGGCCCAGCGCCCAGAGTTATTTTGGCCAGCGAAAAGAAAAGAAGGGAAAGAGAGGTGAGCGCGGTGCAAGCGCTCCCTCCCTCTGACAAGCCCGAAACCAAAGCACGGTTCACGTGCACCCAACCCAAGCGAGAGAAACCTTTTGAATTTCTCTCTCTCTCCCTCCTTTCTTCCTCCTCGAGCTCCAGAGCTCAGTGGAGCTTCGAAAATGGAGTCTAGGTGTACAACGCGAGTTGGCTTAAACCATTTTAGGGACTTAATCTACACCTTAAGGGGAATTCAATGCCACAGACAGCATTGAAAATAGTAAAGTAAATAAGGAGAAAATCGAAGGAGAAAGTACCTCGACCTTGAAGGTGACAGGGCAATTGGGAGCTCGAGAGGCCAAGCCAACACCTGGGGGAGCTCCGAGATGCTTCCACGACGCTGCCTGAAGTGTCAATTTGGAGTGAAAAGCACTCAATTGACAGGTGCACCACTTGGCACTCAAGTCTGATCTGGGGGTGGTCAATTGGCACAACTCAGCACTCAAGCAGCCAAATTGACACGTTGGGCACACTCAGTGACACCTTGGTGACATGTCACGCGCCAGCAAGGCCAAGGAATATTCGGGATATGCTCACACCCGAAAGGCATGACACACTGACCCAAGGAAGAAGACAAAGCCAACGGCTCCTTCTCTCTCCCCAGGCCTGTGTCAGGGACACGTGTAGGCACCTCAATGGAGAGCTCTGAGCGCCAGTTAGCTGGAGGAATCTTCCAAGGACAAGCCTCAGGCCAGCACAGGCCCGGCTGGCTCAATCCTGGCCACTTGATCAAACCAAGGGCTGGGATGATGCCAGCTCAGCCCTGAGGCTTAAACCATGCCCTCTGGGCTATAAATAGACCCCCAGTGAAGAAGAAAAAAAAGAGAGAGCAACATAGCCAAAACTCTGCCAAAATCTCAACTCCACCAAATTCCACAAAAAAAAAAAGCGAGCTGAGGAGAAACCAAGTCTTGAATAGCTAGGTAAGAGCCATAGGAGTCAAGCCTTGAGCTTGGCTCAGTCTCAATTGAGCTCAAGGAGCCAGTCTCACCTTGCTGGGTGAGATGGCTAGCCCCATGGCTGGGGAGGTGCACATGTGCCTCCCTCCTTCCAGAGCTCAATTGGTGGCTGAGCTTGAGTCTCAGGAGCTCACATGGTGAGTTCACCATGGATTTTGGCAGCATACTCCAACCAATTGGCACATGCCAATCTGGTTTCATGGGGATGGGCACATGCTCATCCCCTCTCTCTCTCAAGCCCTGTGCACATGTGCAGTGGCTGTGTAAAGCTCAATAATGGCTTTATACAAGCTGTTATGCTGTCAAAATTCCATGGAGAAACAAAATCCCATGTTTTATATGTGTATTGTATTTCAATTTGTTATAATATATGATTTTTTGGTGCAAATTGGTTTTATTTCTTTCTTTAGTTCTTTCTTTTATGTTCCCTGATGTGCTTGATGGCTCAAGTTCATAATTGAGCAATGGAAAAGCAATAAACATCAATACTGGTTTGAGTCCAGTGAACTCCTGTTTCTGGCCAGCTGAGAGATCAATCCATATCTCTCAGCCTGGTTGTTAATTTCTTATGAAATTTCACAGTCATGTAGATTAGGTTTATACCAACTTACCATATAAATTTTATAATTTTTGGAATTTTCTGTGAATTGTTATGAATTTTACAATCTCATCTGTCAAAAACTCCAAAAAGGTCAACTTTGGGTCAAACTGAGAAGTTCATTCTTCTTTTGATTCAAAAATCCAAAATTTCTTGATTAATTCACCTTTATGACACCTCATGTGATGTTTTAAAGGATTTAGAATAATTAAACCAGGCTTTAATCCATAGGTTAAGCCAAATTTGATTTTAATAAAGCTGAAAGGGCATTTCTGTCCAGTCTGCTAAAAATACAATAATCATACTTTCTTTTCACTCAATTAACTTGAAATTTCATAGGCATACAAAATAAGTCTTAATGCATTCATTCACCAAATTTTACCATTTTTGGTATTTTCTGTGATTTTCTATGAATTTTTGAAGTTGAATCTGTAAAAATCAGAATTGAGTTAATTCTGGAATAAATACCAGAGAAGGAAAAAATGAAATTGACTTACATACAAACGAAATTCACATGCAAATCTAGTATAAAACATTTCCAAAACATACAATTGACCCAAATAAACATACTTAAACATGCAATTTGAGAGGAGTGTACAGAAATCAAAGGAAAACCAAATTGGAAATAAAACCAGAAATGACTCAATGTGCATAAAGGACAATGCACATCTAAATTGATGAAATTGATCATCCAAACATGTTCAAACATACTAAACGACACTGTCTGGAGGGTTAATTGGAAGAAAATTGCACAGAAAAGCCATGAAATACCATTTGGTACCAATGCCCCGAAACCAGTTTGGTACCAAATGGCCAAAGTTGCAAAATTGATGGATTAAACTCAAATTAAGCCTCAAAATCTTGATAAACATGTTCTGACGATGCTATATGACAAAGGAATCGAGTCAATTTGTCAAAAATCAGCTCAAATCCCTCAAAATCTCATCTCAGCCAACTTCCCAACCGAAACCAGGTGGTTACCCCAATTTCCGGCGATCCAGGCCGCCGCCGCCGCCGAGACCACCGCCGATGGACTCCCCACGCTCCGGCGATGCTAGCCATGCCTCCTGATCGGAAATCCGACGCCGGCAGGGCCTCGATCAGCGTCGGAGAGGATGAGCACGAATATTGATGCATCTCAAAGTGCGAATCTTGATGAAATTCAAACAGCCCATAGAAAGCTTGATGCGCGCCAGAGATCCAACGGCCCAGTTTAAAAGATGCTTTAAAAACTGAACTTAAGTTCAGATCTTGATGCATGGGCCCAAATCTGACGGCCCATATTAATCTGTTTTGAAAATAAACTTTAAACACCAAATAAAAATGATTTCTCAAGCCCATAAATTATGAAAAATATATCAAAAATCATGATTTCATTTATGAATATTTTTAAGACTATAAAATGTCAATTTTGATTTTATTTTATTTCTTTTTTTTTTATATTATAAATAAAAGAAAATTCAAGACATATCATATATGTATAAAATAAATTCAAAATATCAAATAAAATATTTTTAAAATAAATGGAAATTATGTCATATGAAAATGATCAAAACAAATGAATTCTTTTTGATAAAATAAATCAAAATATTCAAAATAGTCAAATTATATTATATTTTGATAAAATAAATAAAGATATTCAAAATAATCAAATGATATTATATTTTGATAAAAATAAATAAAAATACTCAAAATAATCAAATTATGTTATATTTTGATAAAACAAATCAAAATATTCAAAATAGTTAAATTATGTCATGTTTTGATAAAACAAATCAAAAATATTCAAAATAACCAAATTAGTTATATTTTGATAAAACAAATCAAAATATTCAAAATAATCAAATTATGTTATATTTTGATAAAACAAATCAAAATATTCAAAATAATCAATTTATGTTATATTTTGATAAAACAAATCAAAATATTCAAAATAATCAATTTATGTTATATTTTAATAAAACAAATAAAAAAAAATATTCAAAATAATCAAATTATGTTATATTTTAATAAAACAAATCAAAATAATCAAAATAGTCAAATTATGTCATATGTTGATAAAAGAAATCAAAATATTCAAAATGATCAAGTTATGTTTTGATAAAACAAAATCAAAATATTCAAAAATGATTAAATTATGTTATAAAACAAATCAAAATATTCAAAATAATCAAATTATGTTATATTTTGATAAAACAAATCAAAATATTCAAAATAATCAAATTATGTTATATCTTGATAAAACAAATCAAAATATTCAAAAATGATCAAATCATGTTACATTTTGATAAAACAAATCAAAATGTTCAAAATAATCAAACTTTGTTATATTTTGATAAAACAAATCAAAATATTTAAATATGTCAATATGTCCAAATATTTGACCAAACACGTCAAATATACAAATAAATCCGAAATCTTTGACCAAACATGTCAAATATGCAAATATACCCAAATATTTGACCAAATATGTCAAAAATACAATTATGTCCAAATATTTGACCAAACATGTCAAATATGCAAATATACCCAAATATTTGACCAAATATGTCAAAAATACAAATATGTCCCAATCTTTGACCAAATATGTCAAATATGCAAATATACCCAAATATTTGACCAAATATGTCAAAAATACAAATATGTCCAAATATTTGACCAAATATGTCAAACATGCAAATAAACCCAAACATTTGACCAAACATGTCAAATATGCAAATATGACCAAACTTTTGACCAAACATGTTAAATATGCAAATAAACCCAAACATTTGACCAAACATGTCAAATATGCAAATACACCCAAATTTCTGGCCAAACATGCCAAATATACAAATATGTCCAAACTCTTGATAAAATAGGTCAAATATGCAAATATGTCCAAATCTCTGGCCAAATATGCCAAATATGCAGATAAGTCCAAAACTTGGTGAAAACATACCAACATACCAAATCATATCAAATCATGTTTCGAGAACATTAAATTGGCAGTGCGCTTCAGGTTTAATGTACCTCATTTTGGAAATCGATAAAGAATTATATGTTCCCGATCCTCCAATTTTCCCAGGTTTCGAATTGGCATAGCGCTTCAGATTCGGGACTTGGAAGGTCAATAGACTGTTTAGGATTATACGTCCTTGTCTTTGACATGAACCTTTTTAGAGATCAAACATCTCTGGTTCTTTGAGTATCGAGTTGGCAGTGCGCTTCACATTCGAACTCCGTGAGATCAATAGGATTATACATCCTCGATCTCTGATTTATGAGAAATTATACGTTTCTCTGACTTTAGATCATACGTCTTTAGTCTTATTATCCAAAGTTATACCTTTGGGTTATTTCAAGTATGCATTATAATAAATTGGAAGGAAGAAATAAAGCCACAAATCTGATCCATATATTTTGATTAGTTTAGCCCATTAATCAGAGGTTCCCGAGGCGAGAACCGGGGTAATTAACGGCGGGCGCTTGCGCCCGTCGGAAAATAAAAGTTCCCACAATCACCTAAATAATAAGTCCTTGAGCGCACAAACACGCGCAGGGATGTACCTGCACCTTCTTCCCCCGTGAGCGAGGACGCCGATGCCTCGCGCGTGGGCCGCGAAAAAGGGCCGCACAGCACCAAAAAAATCATATATTATAACAAATTGAAATACAATACACATATAAAACATGGAATTTTGTTTCTCCATGGAATTTTGACAGCATAACAGCTTGTATAAAGCCATTATTGAGCTTTACACAGCCACTGCACATGTGCACAGGGCTTGAGAGAGAAAGGGGATGAGCATGTGCCCATCCCCATGAAACCAGATTGGCATGTGCCAATTGGTTGGAGTATACTGCCAAAATCCATGGTAAACTCACCATGTGAGCTCCTGAGACTCAAGCTCAGCCACCAATTGAGCTCTGGAAGGAGGGAGGCACATGTGCACCTCCCCAGCCATGGGGCTAGCCATCTCACCCAGCAAGGTGAGACTGGCTCCTTGAGCTCAATTGAGACTGAGCCAAGCTCAAGGCTTGACTCCTATGGCTCTTACCTAGCTATTCAAGACTTGGTTTCTTCTCAGCTGGCTTTTTTTTTTGTGGAATTTGGTGGAGTTGAGATTTTGGCAGAGTTTTGGCTATGTTGCTCTCTTCTTCTTCTTCTTCTTCACTGGGGGTCTATTTATAGCCCAGAGGGCATGGTCTAAGCCTCAGGGCTGAGCTGGCATCATCCCAGCCCTTGGTTTGATCAAGTGGCCAGGATTGAGCCAGCCAGGCCTGTGCTGGCCTGAGGCTTGTCCTTGGAAGATTCCTCCAGCTAACTGGCGCTCAGAGGTCTCCATTGAGGTGCCTACACGTGTCCCTGACACAGGCCTGGGGAGAGAGAAGGAGCCGTTGGCTTTGTCTTCTTCCTTGGGTCAGTGTGTCATGCCTTTCGGGTGTGAGCATATCCCGAATATTCCTTGGCCTTGCTGGCGCCTGACATGTCACCAAGGTGTCATCGAGTGTGCCCAACGTATCAATTTGGCTGCTTGAGTGCTGAGTTGTGCCAATTGACCACCCCCAGATCAGACTTGAGTGCCAAGTGGTGCACCTGCCAATTGAGTGCTTTTCACTCCAAATTGACACTTCAGGCAGCGTCGTGGAAGCATCTCGGAGCTCCCCCAGGTGTTGGCTTGGCATCTCGAGCTCCCAATTGCCCTGTCACCTTCAAGGTCGAGGTACTTTCTCCTTCGATTTTCTCCTTGTTTACTTTACTATTTTCAATGCTGTTTGTGGCATTGAACTCCCCTTAGGATGTAGATTAAGTCCCTAGAATGGTTTAAGCCAAATCGAACCATACACCCGAACTCCATTTTCGAAGCTCCAGTTGAGCTCTAGAGCTCGAGGAGGAAGAAAGGAGGGAGAGAGAGAGAAATTCAAAGGTTTTCCCTCGTTTGGGTTGGGTGCACGTGAACCGTGCTTTGATTTCAAACATGTCAAAGGAAGAGAGCGCTTGCACCGCGCTCATCTCTCTTTTCCTTCTTTTCTTTCGTTGGCTGAAGCGTCGCCTGGGCGTTGGGCCCATTGGTAGCGAAACGAAGGGAGTGGGGTCCGCTTGTCGGATTTAATGAGACTCATCCCTCAGCGAAAAACTGAGGGGTGAGTTCATGAGCGCGGTTCACGTGAGCCAAAGCACAAGGTCAGTGAGTTGGTTCATGTGTGTTGTGCTCATTCAAACCCCAACAGATATTTTGTGTGTATGACAGGTGGGTCCAGAGGCTTGTTCAATTGTCTGAAACCCCCAACTTGTACCCAGAGTGTTGTGTTTCCCCCAAATTGTACCCAGAACTGTCTCCAATTCTGATTTTGTTATTTTCTTTATTTCTTTTTCCATTTTATTTTATTTTTCATGCAAAAATCCATGAAAAATTACTGAAAAATCACAGAAAATATATTCCATGATTCTGTTATTTTGGGTCATATTTTTGGTATTTTTGGGTGTGAAATTAGGCATTAATTTCACTTAAATCATTAATTATATATGATTAGGCATATTAATCTTATACAATTAATATTTTGGCATGATTATCCCAAAGAATCATTTTTTTAATTCCAAGGGATAATATTTGGGGCATTTTTCATGAATGAAATTCATGATTTTTGGATTTGGCATGTTTAATTATATGAAATTGTTTCTTGATTTCATATAATTAGGGTTTTGTGCATAGATTTTTTTTGCACACATGTGTATATATTTTTTGAAGGGGGTTTGGTATGATTATTTCATGAAATTATTTTTTAATTTCAAGAAATAATTTTGGGATTTAATAAATCATGAGACTGGACATAATTTCATGATTTAATATTTGACATGGCTATTTCATGAAATTGTTTCTTTAATTTCAAGAAGTAACTTTATGAAATTGAACATAATTTCATAATTTCAAATCTTTGGTATAAAAATCACATGAAATTATATCATTAATTTCATGCAATTTAATTTGTGTATTTTTCTGGCAACTTTTAAACAGCAAACAATTTGAACTCAAATTGCATTAAAATGCATATTAAATGGTTTTAAAACTGTTTATGCATGTTTTTAATCAATTTGGTCTCATTTGTCATTGAAATATTATAAAAATTCACTCATAAGCTTCTGAATAAGTTTATTTATTGTTTCCCTGTTTTTTGAAGTAAAATTGATTAGTTTGGCCTTATTTCTGATCGAAATATCACCAAAATGCACTAATAATCGTCTGAATAAGTTTATTTACTATTTATATATATTTTTGGAGTAAAATTGATTAGTTATGACCTATATTTGACCTAAAATTCAAGTAAAATGCATTTAAGATGGTTTGAACATGTTTGTAAACGTTTTTAATTAATTTGACCTCATTTCGGATTGAAATATCATCAAAATTCTCTCATAAGCATCGGAATATGTTTATTTATAGTTTATATGTTTTTTTGGAGCAAAATTGATTAGTTATGACCTATATGTGACCTCAAATTGAATTGAAATGAATTGAAAACGGTTTTGAAACTGTTTATACAGGCTTTTAATAAATTTGGCCTTATTGATGATCGAAATATCATCAAAATTCCATCATAAGCATCTGAATAAGTTTATTTACAGTGCATACATGTTTTTGGAGCAAAATTGATTAGTTATGACCTATATTTGACCTCTAATTCAATTAAAAAGCATTTAAAATGGTTTTGAACCTGTTTATACTGGTTTTTTTTACCAATTTGACCTTATTTCAGATCGAAATATCATCAAAATTCATCATAAGCATCTGAATAAGTTTATTTATTGTTTATATGTATTTTTAGAGCAAAATTTATTAGTTATGACCAATATTTGACCTCTAATAGAATTAAAATGCATATAAAACGGTTTTGAAACTGTTTATGCACGTTTTTAATCAATTTGATCTTATTTGTCATTGAAATATTCTAAAAATTCACTCATAAGCTTCTGAGTAAGTTTATTTATTGTTTATACGTGTTTTTTGAGCAAAATTGATTAGTTGACCTATATTTGACTTCAAATTTAGTTAAAATATATTTAAAACTATTTTGAATCGGTTTATACAGGTTTTTAATCAATTTGGACTCATTTTGGATCAAAATATCATCAAAATTCCATCATAAGCATCTGAATAAGTTTATTTACTGTTCATACGTATTTTTGGAGTAAAATTGATTAGTTATGACTTATATTTTACCTCAAATTCAATTAAAATGCATTTTAGACGGTTTGAACATGTTTGCACACGTTTTTAATTAATTTTGTCTCATTTCCCCATTGAAATATCATCAAAATTCACTCATAAGTTTCTGAATATGTTTATTTATTGTTTATGTGTATTTTGGAGTAGAATTGATTAGTTATGACATATATTTGATCTCAAATTGAATTAAAATGAATTTAAAATAGTTTTGAATCGGTTTATACAGGGTTTTTTTTTTCTTTTGAACATGGGTTTCTCCGTAGAGAGGCAAGGCATATTACCACTGTATTAAGTTTGTGGTTCTAGTTTATATAGGTTTTTAATTAATTTTGCCTAATTTCTAATTGAAATATCATCAAAATTCAATCATAAGCATCTGAATAAGTTTATTTATATATGTGTTTTGGGAGCAAAATTGTTTGGTTATGACCTATTTGACCACAAATTACATTAAAATGTATTTAAAATGGTTTTGAAATTGTTTATACAGGTTGTTAATAAATTTGGCCTTATTTTTTATTCAAATGTCATCAAAAATACTGTATAAACTGTTGGATATGTTTATTTATTGTTTACATGTGTTTTTGATGCTAAATTAATGAGTTATGACATGTATTTCACACCAAATTGAATTGAAATGCATTTTAAACTCATTTAAACATGTTTATACACATTTTTAATCAATTTGACTTTATTTTTTATTGAAATAACATCCAATTACACATATAAGATGATGAATATATTTATTTATTATTTACATATATTTTGGTAGCTAAATCAATAAGTTATGGTCTATATTTCTCTTTAAATTGCATTAAAATTCATTTAAAACACAATTAAAATGGAGTTTAATATTTTTATAAATGTTTTTTAATCAATTTGTTATCATTTGTGATTGAAATATCATCAAAATAAACATATAAGATGCTAAATATGTTTATTTATTATTTATATTTGTTTTTAAAGCTAAATTAATGAGTTATAACCTATTTCACCTTAAGTTGCATTGAAATATATTTTAAACACATTTGTGCAAGTTTACATATATTTTTAATCAATTGAGCTTCATTTATGATTGAAATATCATCAAAATGTACACATATTTTATTTATTATTATTAGATTTATTTTTAATGCTAAATTATTGAGTTATGACATATATTTCACCTAATATTGCATTCAAATGCACTTTTAAATGCATTTGAACTTGTTTATATATGTTTTTAATTAATTTGACTTCATTTCTGATTAAATATCATGAAAATATACAAATAAGCTGATGAATATGTTTATTTTTTTACATGTGACAGGGAGCTAAATTAATTATTTTTTTACCAATATTTTATCTTAAATTACATTTTTATAGATATTTTAATCAATTAGACTTTAGTTCTGCTTGGATTGTCATCAAATTACACGCATAAATTGATGCATATATTTATTTATTATTTACATGTGTTTTGAAAATTAAAGTAACGAGTTATGACCTATCAGATTGCATTAAAATGTATTTAAAACTCATTTGAATATGTTTATACATATTTTTAATCAATTTGGCTACAATTGTGATTGAAATATCATCAAATACACATATAATCTGTTTGATATATTTATTTATAGTTTATATGTATTTCACTTCAAATTGCATTAAAATGCTTTTTAAATGCTCGTCAATATGTATATACACATTTTTAATCAATTTGATATCATTTGTGATTGAAATATTTTCAAAATATACATATAAGATGCTGAATATATTTATTTATTATTTATTTATGTTTTTGACGTTAAATTAATGAGTTGTGACTTATATTTTAGCTTAAATTTTATTGAAATATTTTTTAAATGCATTTGAATGTGTTTATGAATATTTTGCATTAAAAATTTGAACAAAGTCATTAAAATATTTTCTAGTAAAAATTTGTACACAAATCTTGTTGTATTTGCTTAATTTATCTCAGATAAATTTATGAAAAATGTGAGAGACAAATTTTAAATACATAGGTGAATTTTGGTGATTTTACAATCATAAATAAGACTTGATTAAAAACTTGAATATAATAATTAAAATGTCTTTAAAATATTTTTGAGAAGAACTTTGAGCGTAATTCACGTTGTATTTGTTTTTTTTTTTCGTATCCATTTTTTATATTAGTTTTTTGTATTTTTATTTTGAAAATTAATGAAAGCTTAGTGTAACTTTTAAGAAAAAAAATGAGATTTAATTCATAGTCTATAGAGCAATCAACGAAAGAAAAAAAAAAGTAGTAATAGCTGGTCCAAATTCTAAATTTACGGTCGAAGAAAATGCTTTCAGCTTACGAAGCCCGATAGACAGACTGCTTACTAACCACCGGGCCCCACCTGACAGACCCATCCTCTCCTTTTAGTTAACGAAACATGCTTACGGACTTGCCATACCCTCTGAATCTCTATTCCCGATCATTAATCCCATTGGTAAATCAAGAAAATCGGAAGAATCTGACAGTCGCAAACAAACTAGAAGGAAGGATCGGGCGTAAAGGAATCAGCCAGCCTTTCTCCGCCTCTTATTCAAGCGTGTTTTCGCCAAAAACGCTGCCAGTTCGGTTTGGATTGGATCTTAGGCTGCGGATAGATTCTACCAAACCATGGTAGCAACAATGGAGTATTGCTTGCTATGGTAGAAGGTCCTAATTTGAAGGTAAACTACTTCACGAACAAACAAATAGCGGGGGCCTGAGCCCCCCTCCCCCCCCTCTCTCCGTATCTGAATTAGGGATAATTGGATCCGAGCGTGATATGGATAATAAAGGCAAGAACCGGAGTGATCTCTTAGCTGCAGGCCGTAAAAAGGTTTCTTTTTATTATCTTTAAATCTATTTTTTTTTTATCTCGGATAATTCTTTCATGCTCATTTCCGATTCATTTGGCATTCCATGCATCAGCTTCAGCAATACAGAAAGAAGAAGGATAACAAAGGAAGCAATAGTAACAGTGGTAACAGTAAAGGAAAATCATCAAACAAGAGCACAGCTCCTGAGGCAGCATCTACTGCAAGTTCAGATCACTTGGATGCCGATTTGGCATCCAGTAACGAAGTTAGTGAAGATTTGAGGGAAGATTCAGAAGAGGTATCACTGAACCCTGCAATTGATCAGCAGGTACAATAGTTGAGGAATTTACTGTAGTTGCAGATTAGAGTATCTTTAGTTTGATAACATTGCAGATGAGTTCTGTATGCTTGGAATGTTTTCGTACCTTATCTCTATGTGCTGACTGAAACAATCAATTCATCTTGAGGCGGGTTAGTTAAAAAAGACGCCTCCAGTTTCGTTGCCTCCCCCATATCTTCATTTTTGAAACTTTAATGACTCAACATCGAAAACTAAAATCTCAAATTAAATCTGTTAGAACTTAGATGCAACTGATGTCATGTTTTCTATTCACACATAAGAAATTAGGAAATGCTCACTTCGTTTTGTTTGGCATCAAGAGTTGCAAAACTCCATTGATGTGGATAACTTCTGGCAAATTTTCTATTCTTTTGTTTTCTATCAATTTTTTTTTAAAATGCCATAATTTCTATATGATTAGTCTAAATAATATAAATAGTCTATGGCGAATTTAATTTTGTTACTTGAGCTTTAGAATTTCTGATATTAAGGATTTAGAAAGTGAGGCATGAAAAAAGAAGACATTTGAACTCTTCCCATATATATTCTTTTGAATTCCTCCAAGGCGGATGGTGTTGAAATTGTTGATTGTATGGGTCTAGGTTGCAGAAAGCGAGGCTGTACTAGTGAGCTTGGACCAAGTTGAAGCTTCTGGATCTACTTCTCTAAATGATACCCTAGAAGATAAAAGAAACCAAGAAGATGCTGATCCTTCTAATGACAAGGTATAATGTAATGGTTTTGTGTATTACTGAAGTTGGGGCCTTGTTTGTCAAAAAGTCCGAACTTAAAAGCCTGCCCCTCAAATTTGCACACAATAATTGTAGTTCAATTGGCAATGTGATTTTGTATTTCTCATATATATCTTGGTAGGGACAATGCAGGAAATTTCATATTCCGGTTCTGAAAACCCAATCCATGAAGAGGAGAGAGAAAACCGGTTTACTGCACTTCCTGAAGGGAGAGAGGATGCAGATGGAGCGAGAACTGAGGAAGATTGCTCAGAGAATGAAACTAGTACTACGGAAACGCTGCATGACCTGAATCCTGATAACACGACCTCCAAAATTTGCACAGAACATCTGACCTCTCTTGAAGAGGAGTCTGGTGCTTGTATCAACCCTGAAACTGGAATTCCAGCGAAAGGTAAACATGTTGAGGAGTCATTGGAGAGTATTAAAAGAGAGCTTTACCTCATGGGGTTATCAAGGGATCTTCTCCAGTCCAAGCTGGATGAGCAGACAGCCTTGAGCACAGAATTATTAGCAGAACTGACGCATTGCAGGTCTGAATTGCTAGATGCCATCAATGCAAAGGGGAAAGTGGACCTACAGCTAGCTCGTGCAATGGAGGAGATTGATTTGTGCAACACGAGATGCGAGAAGTTGGAAACTGAATTGGAGATGTCAAAAGAGAGGCTGGGTATTACTGCATCCCAACTGGGGGCACTAGAGAGTGAGAATGCTTCTATCAAACAGGAAAGCGAGAGACTGGAGAGTATGAGAGAGAGCCTCTCCAGGGAGAATAATGAACTTTCTACTGAGTTGTTAGTACAAAAGGAGAGACTGGAGAGTATGAGAGAGAGCCTCTCCGGGGAGAATAATGAACTTTCTACTGAGTTGTTAGCACAAAAGGAGAGACTGGTTCGATTGGAATCATGGATAAAGGAAACAGGGACCTGTGTTGAGCGGCTTGTTGAAGAAAATATACTTTTGTCATCTAGCTTCAACTTGCACAGGTCCATCCTTGTCGAGGCTGATGAGAGTGCTACAAATTTTCCTTTAACTTCCCAAAATAACAGTTCATTGAATTTGCGAATTGAGGAGTCAAAGGATATTTTGGAAAACTTGAGAAGTTCAATTGAGAGTATGCGGGGCAGGTCTGTTACGCTTAAAAAGAGAGGGGGAATATCAAATCTGATCAAGGCATATGAATCCCAAGTGACCCAGGCTAGGACTGTTGTGTCTGACGAAGTGGTATCGCCTGAAATCTCTGAAGATCCTTATGACATTACTGTGCAGTTTGTGGGAAGTCTCGAAAAAACCTTGAATCAAATGAAGCTAGATCTGATGAATACAAATGACCAGCATGAGGGCGAAAAGGCAGGAGAAACCCCAAAGGAGGATTATGCTGCCATCAAGGATAAAATTGCTGACCTCTCTGTAATTTTTAACACTTATCAGGATAAAATTGACAATTTACAGCAGCAGTTTGCAAGTGTACAGAAAGGGGCTGATGATGAGGCAGTGAGACTTCTAGGCCAGCTGGAAGAGTTGCAAAAAGAAGCAAATGACAGGCTCCAGAAGCTTCAGGAGGAAAGAGATTGCACGATTAGTGTGGTTTCTGAGGCTATCCTGAGATTCAGCTCTTCTGTGGGTCTCTCAGTCATGGATGAGTTGTCCCCTGACAGCATTGATGTGAGCCCTAGGCTTATGACTCTGATAGATTTTGCAGTTCAGTCTATTGAGAGCCTTCGAGTGGAGAATAGCATGCTTCAAAATAGGAATGAGATCTCTTCTGGGCTTATTCGAAAAATGCATGATAAGCTTCAAAAAGTCTTTAATTACTCAGAACATGGTGCAGGAGAAACAATATCTAATTTTGAGGACCTGGAGCTGATTTCCAACAGCTGTGAGGGGCTAATGAAACATGTGCAGGAGTTGGTTGATGAAGGTGCCGGCCTTTTGACTATGAAAAAGGAACTGGAGTCAGCACTGGCATCCAAATCTAAAGAAGCTGAGGAGCTTTCAGTAAAATGCAAATCTCTGTCTGAGAATTTGAATGATTTTTGTTTAATCAAGGGAGATCTTGAATCGATTTTGATGGGTAAAAATTTGATCTTAGAGGAGTTGTATGTGAGATGTCTTGCCTTGGCAAATAAAACGCAGGAAAGTGAGATTGCTGATGCTGCCTCAGGAGATAGAGAAAAGGAGTTGCTTAATTCTATTTTACCACAGCTGGAGTCATCAGTTGCCTTGTATCTTGAGAGACATGACCAAGAACTTGCCCAGATTGATTTATCCAAGAAGTACTTGTACGAAGCTAATGTTATGCCTGACCTCTCTCCAGAAAAGTGGGCCCTACCTTTACATTTGTTACTCAACCGTCACCTGTTACCCAAATTAAGTGAGATGAGAGAAAGGATGCACCTTTTGAGCGGCTCTAATATTGAACTACAAACTGAAGTTCAAGTGCTCGGAGACTCGTTGAAGGAAACGGAGGTGTCCATTAGGCAATCTCAACTGGAGCTGAACCAGAAAACAACTGAACTGGAGCAGTCAGAGCAGAGGCTCTCTTCGGTGAAGGAAAAATTAGGCATTGCTGTCTCAAAAGGAAAAGGGTTAATAGTTCAAAGAGACGGCATCAAGCAGTCTCTACAGGAGAAATCCAGTGAATTGGAAAGGTGCATGCAGCGGCTCACAGAAGTTGAAGATAAGCTAAAATCTTATGGGGAGGCTGACCGAATTGAAGCCTTGGAATCTGAGCTTTCTTATGTAAGAAACTCGTATAATGTACTGAGAGATTCTTTTCTTGTAAAGGATTCTGTGATTCAAAGAATTGAGGAGGTGCTGGAGGATTTGGATTTTCCTGAGGAATTCCATGCAAGAGACATTGCAGAGAAGGTGGAGGTGCTATCTAGAATGGCTGTGCAGAGTGGAAGCTCAAGTTCTGTGCAGGTTGAGAATTCTGTGCAAGTTGAGTTGCCACAGGAGAGTTCAGATGCTGGAAGTGATGAGATGAAGAGCAGGTACTGCAACTTATAATCATATACTAGGATTTCAGAACCTGTAGAATTTGGGGCATATCTGGTATTGTCAAGTGTATAAATCTATTAATTATTAGGTACTGGTATAAATCTTATTGTTGCTTCCGTTTGATACGTATTTATTTTGCATGATGCATGTATTACAATTTCTAATAGCCATGCTAAGTTTAAGAACACACAAAAGCACTAATAGCATGATGTCATTAGCTGGTCATGATTTTGTTTGCCATTTATGCATAATAAAACATACAAAAGCCTGTGTTTTCTGAGATATGTAATATTGCACTTATTCTTCAGGTATTCTGTGCTGGAGAGGAAATTTTGTGAGCTAGCTGAGCACAACAACATGCTGGAACAGTCTCTATGGGAGAGAAATGGCATTATTGCAAAGTGGGAAGAAATTCTCGCACAGATCAGTGTAATTCCACCTCAGATCAGAGACTCAGATCCTGAGGAGAGGATTGACTGGCTAGTAAACATGCTTTTCGATACACAAAGGGAGAGAGATGCTCTCCAGTTGAAAATTGAGTCCCTCGAAGAGTCGTCGGAGATGTTGATAGTTGACTTGGAAGGGTCCCGCAAAAGGATATCTGAACTGAATGCTGAGCTGGCGGCTGTCAGATCAGAGAAGGAATTCTTTGCTGACAGCCTTGATAAGCTTCGGTTTGATTATGAGGTAGATAGAGAGAACATGAAGAAACAACTCTCTGGCTTGCGGGAGAAGATTTCGGAGAAGATTGAAGCTGAAAATAAAATTTTCAGGCTAGTTGATTTAGTCCGAAAAGCCCTTCCTAATAGCGACAGCTATGAGGAATTCTCTGGGGGTAGTTCTGTCCAGATATTGGAAAAATTGGTAAACAATCTCCTGGAAGAAAGAAATGTTGGAAGTTCTATGTCAATGGATCTTGTTGATTTGGAGGCTTCTGAAAAGAACAAATCTCTGATTGAGGAGGTTCAGAAGTTAAAAGGGGACATAGCTCATATATCAGAAAAATATCAAGAGGTGGTGGGTGAGCATGAGTCAGGAGTGAAGCAGAGGGATTCCCTTTTGCAGCAGTTGCAAGGATTGGAGGAGTTAAACAGGAGGGTAAGTCTGTTGGAGGAGGAGAGGGCAAACTCTTTAAAGAAGCATCAAGAGCTTGTGGCTGAGATGGAGTTTGTGGTGGTGGAGAGAAATACCTTACAAGTTGAGTTGCAAGAGCTGCAAGAAAAGCAGTTACAAGAGGTAGGGGAATTGAATGGGAGGATAAGCTTGTTGGAAAGTGAGCTGGAGTTGACTGTGGGACAGAGAAATACCTTGCAAGAACAGTTAAATGACTTGCATCAGTTGCAGGACAAACATCTACAGGAAGTAGAGTTGCTGAATGGGAAAATAAATCTGTTGGAGGAGGAGAGGGCGCATGAGCCAGAGAAATACCAGCAACTGTTTTCTGAGCTCGAGAATACTGTGAAAGAGAGAAATGTTCTACAAGAGCAGTTGAATCAAGTGAGAGAGAAATTGAATGTGGCTGTCCGTAAAGGGAAGGGGCTGGTGCAACAAAGGGATGCCCTTAAGCAACAGATTGAAACCCTAGAAGTGGAGAAGTCTTCTCTTCTGACTCAGATGGAGGAGAACATCCAGTTGCTAAATAGAATTTCAGCAGCTTTACACACTGTGGATGCTGGCTCAGTTGATCCAATTCAAAGAGTGGAAGTAATTTTAAAATCGAATGCTGATTTGAAAATGGCAGTTGTCAGTGCGGAAGCTGATGCAAACAAGTCGAGGCGTGCCACCGAGCTTCTTCTGGCAGAGCTGAATGAGTCACAAGAGAGAAATGACATGTTACAGGAGGAACTGGAGAGGATGAGGAAGAAGCAAATGGAGGGGTTGAGGGAGATGAGCCTGGCAGTTGGAAAACTGAGAGATACCTCTTTTGCGATTTTGGAAAGTACTGTGGGAATTATGTCATACATGGAGAGTTTGATGGCCAGTGGGATCGACAGTCTAGGTGATTCTTCAGGCTATACCTCATCTGTGAGCTTATCAGAGGAGGATATCTCAAATAGAAAGGTACTTCAGTTGTCATTGCTATTTTTCCGGGATACTTATTTTTTTATAATATTATACCATGGTTATAATTTGTTATGATACAACTTAGTACCGTACAGAGAGTGATTGTGTTGCCATATTTGATGTTTCATTCTGCATTAAGCTTAGTACGGACTGAGAGATCAGCTGCTGTAGATCTAGGATACAGTACCTTTATGGTGCTGCAGTCTGGTAGTGTATCAGAGACAAGCATGCTGATCCTAGGATATGTATGGGAAGTGCATTTTTATGTTGTTTCATAATTTTGTCTCTGTTAAATCATAATCTCTCAATTTATGGATTATTACTGCTGCAGAGAAACCATGCCAACCGTTATATTTTTGGTCCGGAGCCAGATAAATGGGATGAAAATATAATTGCTTATGTACATGCCTGTGTACAAGAGCTCTGTGATCTGAAGAGAAGTGTAGACAATGAAGTATCTTTTGTTGACCAAAAAGGGACACATTTACTAAGATCCATAAGCCTTGCTCAAAATGAGCTCGACTCTTTAAAATCAGATGTAAACAAATTGCGCGAAGAATTGAGAGAGAAGGAAGAAGAGAATTCTTTGCTAAGCCACAACTTGTCTTTCTTGTACGAATCCTGCTTGAGTTCAATTGATGAGGCAGAAGCAAATTTCACTAACAGGAATGAACGTGATTTGCATGCAACTTCCATTATAAATGAAGCTCATATCCGATCACTAGCAGAGAGGCTTGTCGGTGCAATACAGAGTGAAGGAAAAACAAGGGAACTCAAATCAACTATTATGGAGTTGCAAAGGGAGTTGCAGGAAAAGGACTTTCAAATAAGTCAGATAAGCTCTGAGCTCTCTTCTCAGATCAGGGATGGTGAGGAGAAAATTCATGAACTGGAGAAGCAAGTGGAAGCAATAGGAAATGAGAAGACGGAACTTCAGTTGCATGTGAGTCAGTTGCAAGAGGTTGAGTTCTCATCAAATCGGTTGCGTGAAAGGGTCAGTTATTATACTGACATGCTAGCTAAGAAGGAACAAGGTAATTGGACTTATCATATAAGTTTTTTTTGCCTCTTTGATAGTACTTGATTGGGTATTGAGACTGAATTGATAAAAGTTTACCAAATGAACTTATTAAAATTCTTATCAGACTGAATTGAAACAGCATAAGCATTTAGTCCTTTAAAACAAGTAAAAAGTTTACCAAATGACCTTAAATCTTTTATAATTTTGCTTTTATAGAGATTGAGTCCCTTATGCAAGCACTCGATGAGGAGGAAAAGGAGATGGAGGAAATGGAGATAAAGAACAAACAACTGCAGAGTCTATTGCAGGAGAAAGAAGTTTCTCTTAAAAGCCTTGAAGCTTCTAACTCCAAGGTCTTAAAGAAGCTCTCCACTACCACAGCCAAGTTTGATGAATTGCACAACCTCTCAGAAAATCTAATTGTAGAAGTCGAAAACCTGCAATTGCAACTTGAAGGTCGTGACTCGGAAATCTCTTTCCTGCGTCAAGAAGTGACTCGAGTAACGAATGAACTCCTTTCCTCTGATGAGACCTACAAGAGGTATGTGGCCCACTTGCAAGACTTCGCAAAATGGGTCCAAACCTTGGTTTTGAGGTTCGGCTTGAGTTGTAATGAATCTGATGAGTTGGATTATGGTAAGATAAAAGAATACACAGAGGCATTGGATGGCAAATTAGGATCTGTAGTTGAAGAGCTGGATGAGTTACATGTAGGCTTGCAAAGTAGAGATGCATTGTTGCAGATTGAGAGAGGTAAAGTTGCAGATCTGGTGCGCAAATGTGAGGGGCTTGAGTCTTCTTTGAGGGAGCGGAGTATTGGTGCGAGTACATCAGGTGTTTTGGAGATTGAGCAAGCGGTTAGTGTTTTTCTCAAGTATTTATCCAGTATCATGCTTCTTGCTGTATGATGACACCCTTAATACATAATCTTCTTGTTACTTCTTTATGATCGGTTATTATTGATATACTGACAGAGAGAGATGGTGATGAATGTAAGAGGTGGAAGAAAAGGTAACAATAGCAATAACAGTGACCAAGTTGCCATTGCTATTGACCAAGATTCACATGACCATCCTTTGGATGAAGACGATGATAAAGGTAACGACATGTATTTTCACCTTTTTACAATTATGAATAATCAGGCAAGGGGGAGCGGGTATAGCAAGCTTAATTAAAAAAATGAAATAAAATAAATAAGAAAAATATGATAGAAGAATAATCAGTATTTTAATTCTTGGTTAGAGGTAGCCTCTTTTGGTGCCTTTGAGAATATCATGAAATATGGTGCTGGGAGCAAAATTTTATATGTATAAAAGATTTAAAACCCTGAAGCACAAGAAAATTAACTTATCTTTATTATTGGCAGCACATGGATTCAAGCCACTTACTATGTCGCGCTTTGTCCCAAGATTTACTCGGCGCTTAGCAGACAGAGTCGACGGGATGTGGTATGTGGCCACTCCTGGTTCTGTTGTCTAAATTTAATGCACCAAGTTTTTTTTTATATATAACTGTCTTAAAATTTGTTTCGCTTTGTGTTTGTGGCTATGACCTATATCAGGGTTTCTGGCGACCGTCTGCTCATGAGACAACCAACACTTCGTATAGGCGTGTTGATATATTGGATTGTTTTGCATGCTATGCTTGCTAGTTCAATTTGATGTCCCTATAGAATAGGTAAGTCACGGAGGGCATTTTGCTTTTGTATGAACCCTGATGATAAGTTAGTTCTGGAAAAAACTTCATGCATGCACTACAAACTTTGAAGTACCACATACATCCAAGAGAAATGATAAATGTCTTGTGCATTCCTCTAAATTGTGAAAATAACGGTATATTGAGTCTCCACTAATCTAGAAATAGGGAGAAAAAAGCAGGTTAGTTTGTGCATATGTGATGTTTCCTATCGGTTGAAGGATTCATACATAACATTTTTCGATTTGCTGGGTATGTGATAGTTTGAATAGGTTGTATACTTGTATTCAAAAGTGTCTTTCAGTTTTAGAATTTATCCAATAGCATGCATAAGTTGTGCTCTTACATTATTCTTCTTTTCTTTGTACAGTTAACAAAGAAGTATAGGCTCTTCTCTTTTGTCCTTTAAAGCATGGAACAGATTGTTGCAAAGTATAGGTACACTGGCTCCAGCAACATTATAGGCAGCTCTAGATTTCTCAAATGTTCATTATTCCTTTGTTCTTCACAAATTTGTCAAAACTCTAGATCAGGATAAAACACGGGTATTCTTATTCTGTACATTATTATAAGTTTTTTTTGTTCTTTTTAAGGTTTTTCTACAAAAGAATGGCTGCATTCTGGTCAGATTAATCTGTTGTATGTGGAATGAAAAACTTAATGCATCTCATTATTATTAATATAGATAGATTGAGGTGGGTTAAATCTTCTTGTATCTGTGCCACGCTTTCAGTAAGAAGGGGAAAAGCCCATATGTTTCTTTTATCTTTTTATTCTTTTTTATTGCTCTAGGAGTTATCTATTAAGTAGGGACGGTATAGTTTTCTTGGAGTCTGTATCCGTACAATCATACCTAATCTATTTTAATTCAATCGCTATTAGGGTTTCGTTGGCCTCCGGTTTGACTAAATTTGATTAGGTAGACATGGCCACATGGAAAACAGTATCTATATTACTCTTTTTGAAAAAAAATAATGAAGTGTGCCAGTCTTTATCGTACTATATATAGGCCAACGAACCAACTTGAAAATGCCCAATATGGGTGCCTCGTTATATTCTTAAATTATGATACTAAAGTGCACATCCATCAGCTTACTTCAATTAGCAAATTCTTGTTTTCTTTTCATCAGCTTCCTTTAATTAGCAAATTCTTGTTTTCTTAATTGAGAAAGTATGATCGCCATGTCTGATTGATCTTAGTGTAAACTTGGGTTTGACTGCTAGCTAGTTTTCTATAAGGGTTAGGCATATATAGAGACTCTGACTAAAATTAATTATGTAATTTGATGATTACATAAGCTTTCTTTTATCTTGAAATAAAACCTAATATTGAATTTGAACCTCTTCAAGCCCACTTCGTGGAACTACACTTCGTTAGGCGATTGTCAGAAAGTAAATAAACTTTAAAAAAAGAATACAAAAAAGGTGAAGCGAACAGGAGCATCCCATTATCTTCTACATTAGCACTAACATCATAGTTACTAATAGAAAGGGGAAAAAAAAAGGATGACCAAAATCCAGAATGATGCTTTCAGCTGGTACAACAGATATAGAAGGCAACTCAGTTGCTTCTTAATCCATTGATCATCCAAATGCCGCTTTCGATCTTTTCTCTTAGCTGTGAGGTAGGTAGTTCTTCAGCCTGTGGATTAGAATAATACAAGTTGTTAACTATACAGTTTGCTAGTTGTCCAACTCATATCAACATCACAATCATATAACAATTATTAATTAAAAGGTTGATTACCTGTACAGTAAGGGTAAACATGATTCTTCCTGCTACAGTTGTGATATTACTCGTAACAATTTTGAGATCTAAATGATCAAAAACTTCACATACACTACTCATCGCGCCATTCTTTTTATTGCATGACATGCTTATGAGGTAATTCCCCGCACCGATTTCTTGCACGTTAAGCTGCATTCATTGAAAGCAAGAATTCAAGTACTTTTTCATCTCGACTGCGTTAATGATCTATATTTCTATTTGAGATACAATTCTAATCTCAATTTTGGTACCTCAAGAAGTTCGATGGGCGGCAACATCCAAGTTTCAGGTGAGAGAGAAGGATAAGTTAAGCAATTATTGCAGCCATTGTGGCTAGAACTCTCTGATGTCCCTTTAGATCGCATGTCCGCAATTTCTGCTTCGAGTTGTCTTTCCTGTTCTTGCAATTCCTGAACATAGTCTATGGCATCTTTAATTGTTGATGCCTTGTCCATCTGTGATCGATGTATACAAATCTTAAAAAAAGGGATATCCAAAGGATTTACTTTAATTTTACAGCTTTTCTATTGGAGCAGATGCAAAATAATGTATTATAGCGTTCTCTTATCATTCATTTAGAAAATTAGTACAAACTGTACTACTTATATAATCAACAGAAGAAAATAGTAATATAAGAACCAGCAGACCTAATTCACATAAACATACATCTATAAAATTCTTTTCGATTAATACTCATAGACTCCCCCAAATAATTTGCTAACATTTTTCAAGGCCATTGTTTCTATCTTTCTCCAAGAGATAAATGACAAGCTAAAGGATCAGTATGATTTCTTCATTTATTACATGCTATCAACTCAAAAATCGACAGCGCACTTCACATTTATCACATTAGAAGAAATATTTTTTCCTGCATTCTATATGCATTGCCCCAGTAACAGTAAATACCAAAAATGAACACAGAATGTATGTAACATACTTTGCTAATGCGTGGAACGACGCTACGTAGCCTGCAGATACTATCATTCAGTTTCTTTCGCCTGTTCCTCTCATTTGCGACTGATTTGTTGACAGGTGCACCTGATGATTCGGCACCGTCAGGCGAGGTCAAGTTGCTGAAACCAAGGCATGCCTCATTGATCCCCCAGCTACAATCAATATATGAAGTTATGAACTCATTAGCTCAGAAAAAGGTTTTGTCAGACGGAGATAAGAGTCGAATCTGGACGTATTTAAGATGAAGAGAGAAAGAAAAAAAGCAAGGGGATTGGAAATTGGATCCGATTGAAATGAAAGTACCTCTGATTGAACTCTTCATTGTCCAAGAACCTCTTCAATTCCCAGTAATAGTTGTACTGATACGCCTCCATCTCGTCTTCCATCATTTCGCCGTTAATTATCGTCCTCTTTTGAAATTATTTGTAGAGCCTATCTCATCATGTATTCTCACCTTTGTTTATATATAGATAGGGGATATAATAAGTATTAGGAACACGCAAACCAGTGAGCGAGGAAGAAGATAAATTGCGAGAGAGAGAGAGAGAGAGAGAGAGAGAGAGAGAGATTAGAGTACTCAGTGTCTCAAATAATAGTTTATAGCACAGAGTTTTGTTATTTTAGAAGAGAAGCACATGCTCAGGTTTGCTCTTTTCACATCTTTCAAAGGAATTCTGTTTGACCACACCTAGAACTGATTTCAAATTTCAAAATTTTGCCATTAACAAATTAACAACTGGACTCACCTTTCTTCCAAAAAAAGAAAAAAAAAACCTATCTTTCTTCAGGGAAAAGATAAAAACAAAACATGAAACTCATGTATTCACACTTCATAGTCCTTAATTCTATAAAAGTTTCCCTCAAGATATACACTAAATGTTACCAGTTGAGCTACCATACTTCTTTTTTTGAAAAAAAATAGTTTTCTTCAAGATACTAGGATCGAACACCTTCTCTTCAGATACTGTAACTACATTTCAGACTATATACTACAACTGATTTTAATAAAGTTCCATATATAGTTACACACTGAATATGCTCGATTCGAGCGCTTATCGGACCGCCTGTGTGCTTATCACCACGTGAACTATTGAAGCAAATTGTCTATAAAGCATGTGCTGAAAACATGCTGTATTTTATACTGGAAGTACTTTTAAAAAAATGTGGCTGATCAGCTTAGCAACTCTTAAGGAATCTTTATCACATATCTTGATGTCAACCTTATTTTATTTAATTATGAATTTTGTTAAGCTGGTTAATCAAGATGGCATTCCATCAATTCTGCATACTATCTGGCGCTTTTTTAGATTACTAAAGCCCTACATACAATTTTTTTAAAAAAAAATCTTATTTACTATGATTTTTTTTGCTTGCAATTGAGTGCATTGTAGCTAAATATTCTAAAATTATTTGATAATTTAGCAGTTATTTAATTACATAGAAACTATTTTCTTGTCACTTAAAGAAAACAAAATATGAGTTCAATATTGAACAAAATCATAAGTACTTCTTCTTTCAATTCCTTTCCCTTTAATTCTCCATTGAATTTGCTCTTTATCTGAACAAAATATTGTTGAAGACCGTTCCTTAACAGCTATCATGGACCTTAAAGAAAGATGAGATATGATAATTTTTTTAATTTTTTTCATCAAAAAGGCTACTTGAACAAGTAGCACCTTTCTGACAAAGCAAGCAAGCAACCAGTTATTATTTAATTATCCAGTTCAGTCTTTGGTTGCAAACAAAGAAGAGAAAAGATAAACCTTTTAATTAAGTGTAAAGGTAATAAAAAAAAATCTTTGGCTAATCCTGAAATTAACAAGATAAATATTTGATAATCAGAAAAATTAGGAGATCTCAGAAGAATCACAAACTGATGATTAGTCTTATATTGTCCATGCATTTTTCTTATTTCAGATTTTAACTATGAAAAATATGAAAATTAATTAATAAACTATTTGCTAGCTTTCTTCCTTTCTATTTAAAACTGTTTGCCTTCTTAATTATTTAATTAAGCACCAAAAAATCTGGCAATATATTTTTTCATACTTGCTGCCTGAAAAAGCATTTATATCGATGCATGCATATGCAATGCAGGGACCACATTCCCTTTTCATTTATTAATTGCTTTTGTTAATTAATTATTTCTTCTTATTGCGCCTAGGCATAACAAGTAGGCAAGTTCCAACTTTTTTTTTTTGAGTCTAAGCGCGTATAGACCAAAGTACTGTACTGACTTTAAATTTTAAATTTAAACGGGTCATGATTCGGTATTAATTATCCATATTATATATAGACGTGCACATACATATTAATTATTATCCAATATTATATTTTTAGCTATATGTAAAATTTGATGAAATAATCAGTTTTGTTTGATATTGTAGTGTAAAATGAATATTCTTAGTTGTTTGTGAATATAAACTGAATCATAGTTTAGATTTATAATAGACACTGTGTGAACTGACATGATAATTATACAATATTAAAAATCTTACTAATGTATTAAAATTTCAATTCAAATAGTAACAACTTAAATCACGTAATTTAGCAAAAACTTCAACGCTTGGGCACCAAATATAATCTGAGTGGGGATCTATTCATAATAAATTATTTTGTCAATCACGACAACAGTTAAAAAAGAAAATTTTTAAATCCGACAAATACAATATAATTTATATCTTATACAAATCATATAAATGAAAAACGATGAAGTTTTCTTAAAAAAATTATCATTTATCAAATAATATAAAATTTATAATAATTCGTATTTTAATAGAGCAACCCATCCATACGAAAAGAACATGTCTATACTTTATTTTTATTTTCAATTTTTTGACATATTTAAAAAAAACATCGTGTTCGTTGTCGAAATATTTATTTGCCAAAGAATCTTCACCTCTAAGTATCATTCTCTATGAATCCATTCGACAACTTCAACTTAAGTTGAAATAGTACAATAACACGCTATTCTAACTAGTATGTGACATCAAACACGTAATGGGATGCGGAACGGCATATATATTATACTATTCGACCAACATGGTTCAATAGTGAAAGAAGATAATTTTTACGTATCAAAATAATACTCTTTTAATTAATATTTTTAATAAACGATACTTAAATATAATATTTTTTATATGTTATTTGAAAAATGTTATTCTATTACTCATTCACTTTTATTAGACGAAGAACATTGTTCTAACTCAATTATTTAATTCGTCAAAGCAGTCTTGTGTGTATTTTGTCACGTGATCTATCTGAGCATATTGTCTTATTATAATAATATGCATGATACCTATTGCTATTTAATGCGAACAAAACGTGACAAACCAACTTAGCAACTTTTCAAGAATAATTTAAACAAACAAAATCTCAACCGCCGTACCTTCAGTTGTACGAAGTAGTTTTTTTTTCTAATTTTCTTTCTATTTTTCCTTATGAAATAATAAGCTAGCTTTTAAATTATGAGTTAAGATCTAATGACAATTAATTAATTAATTAATTTAATATTATTTTAAATTAAATTAAAAAAGAACTAGAATGAATTTTTGAGATATTTTGTTGTCTTGACAAATTGATTCTTTGTTGAACTGTAATAATTTAAATATTTAATATTCTATCAAAAATTATTTAATATATATATGCAATCATAAATTTTAATTTTAGTTGAATAAATGACAAAAGTGATATCAAATTGTATCAATTTTCATATGCATGCTATAAATTTTGTCATATTCAATGACAGATTTTAAATTAAAAAAATTTCACAAATCATGCTATTGGACCTGTAAACCTCCCTGACAAAAATTGCTTGAACTAGATATAATCAAATAATGACAGAGTAAAAAAATATGATAAAGATGTGTATAATAAATAACAGAATGATTAATCACATGATTTTTCATACAAAAGAATAAAAAAAATAGTTTTATTTAAAAAATACTTTAATCATCCGATTAATACAAATGAAAAGAGAGAAGCAAATCAAATGGATAATAGAAAGACAATGTGACGTGTCTAAAAAACTTAGAGGCTCAACCCTTTTATATATTAAGAATTTAAAATAAGTCTTAAAAATACAAAAACTGTTTATATACATATTTTGAACCCACAAGTCAATAGTGTTTTACATTTTATACAATTTAAGTATTATTTGTATATTCTATCACTAAATTTAGACATTGTAAATTTTATACAATTTTAATTATCTTTGATGAAATATCATATGATACTTTAAATATATGAAATTTGAAAAATCATTGTCAAGATTATTATTGAATTTATTTAAAAAATCATTGTCAAAATAATGAAGTTAACTATTTTCAATGAATCTTCATCCATAAAATAAAGAATATAGCCAAAATAGAAATGAAATAGCAAACATCTTATGTATTATAAATATTTAATTCAGTGTTTATATTTTTTAATTAATTATTGAATTTTTATAAATTAAAAAAATTTAATCATTTTAATCATTTCATATTAATCATTTTAATCATTTAGATAAAATTCTATAATAGTATTTTAATCATTTCATATTTAAAAATTAAATACTGAATAACACGTAGTTGTTCAACTAATGAGTTCATATCCTCTGAAGTGAGCGGCTACTTCAAAAAAATAAAGCAAGTAAAAATTACACATACTGTAGCAGACAATGTAGTCTATAACGGATAACATTGAGATTCGCATGGGTGACGTGTTTTCACTATATCTAATAAAATACCATAATTTATTCTAAATTCGATTGCAATCATACAATCTTATCGAGTAGTAAATTGAGTTCGACCCACGAGGATAAATGTGAAGTATTGATTCTCAGTAGTTCACTAAGCTAAACAATTAGTTTGGGTTTGTTGACAACTAAAATTAAACTACAATGAATGACAACAATAACTGAATAAATATACTAGAGAGCGAAGGTTCTGGAGGGCTTTGGCTTCCTATGCATTTGAACATTCAATTTACTTGATTTGGTCTTCTAAACTAGCTTAGGTTTGTGCCGGCTACCTATTCTAAGGTGACATAAACTAACATTTTCATGGGTTAATACCATACTCTAAACTGCCTTGGACTTCATGGGTCAGTATCTCACCCAATTAGTTTAAAGTCATTACGATCCTTTAGGTCCATGTCGCACGCGAATTCCTATTGCTTCACGGGTCAGTACCTTGCAAAAAGAATTCGATTTCAATCCGGAATGCCCGTTGGTTTTCATGGGTTAGTACTTAACCTCTAACCTAGGTTTATTCTTATGATCCGGGACTCAAACGAATGACTTTTGGTTATTTGCCTAATTCCTTAGGTTTTCGTATTAGAAAATTTGATGAATTTGTACAATATTCAAAATCTAACAATTAATACAACAGTAATTCACAAACAAAAATGAAAGCAACAATCCAAGTAAATTGAAATAACTCAAGTTTTAAATTTACATGCCATCGCCTCCTAAAGAGAAAGTTAGTCTCTCATGGGGGCACAAATAACTAGATAGAGAAAAATATTTATCATTACAATCAAAGAGTTCTAAAAGAAGAGGAATAAAAAATAACAATTCAAGTTTTAGATCTTTTTTCTTCGAGTTCTCTCTCAAGATCTCTCTTCAACCTTTAAGTCACTCTCCGAGTGGTCAAAAGTTGATTAGAGTTGTCTCCTGGGGCAGCTAGGGTTCTTGGGAACGTGCCCCCTTGATATATATATAGAGCTTGGGGCTCTGCAGAGGTGAAACATCATAAACGGGAAACAAGGGAAATATTAGGGGTCACAATAGAATTATTGCGACCTGCAATGAATGCGCGAAATTGAGGATGAGATGGTGCATTTTGGGTCTGAAAATTGCGGGTCGCAATGATGTAATAGAGAGTGAAGCCAAAGAGGTGCATTTTGGGGCCTTAGCATTGCGACTCGCAATCAATGGATTATGGCTCGCAATGGTGCAGTAGAAAACAAGCCTGACAGGGTGTTATTCTGCCCTTTTTGATTGCTACTTGCAATAATTCTATTGCAGGTCGCAATATGAGTTTGATATTGCTTCAAGCACTCCATCGTGACTTTGTTTGTGTCCGGATTTGCTTCAATTGTGTTCCATTACTTCAAAACCCTGAGAACAAGTCATAAATCTAGCAGTATCTTGAACTTAACATAAAATAAACCAAAATTTACTCTAAAATTAAAGAAAATTGATATAATTTGAGACTTGAGACTTTTATCAAAAATATATAAAATTAAGACTTATTAAAGGGAAGTTTTTAAGGGGGGATTTTTAGATTTTTTCCCTGTTATGCTGATTTATAAATGAATTACAATAATATTCTTAATTTTAAATGTTTAATAACTTTATACCTATTATCTAAATGCACATGTTTACAAATATTTCTAAACGTATACATTTATAACTTTAAATATATTAAATATCATCATTTTTACTTAAGTTTGAAATTGAATATTTCTGAACACATGCGTTCACAGAAAACATGTGAATATAAAAAAATTTATATTTTTTGCATCTAGACTATATATTCAGACTCTAGCATTCAAATACACAAAAGTAATTTTTTTATGTTTACATGCTTTTTATGAACGTATGTATTCAGAATTTTTCAATTTCAAACTTAACGATATTTGATATATACTGTAAATGTATGCATTTAGAAAATAAATATAAATTTATTAAATATTTGGTATTAATGATATTATCATTGTTGATTCATAAAATTGGGATGATTCATAAAATAGGGATGAAAATGGGGATAGACAAAAAAAAAATTCGGATTTTTACCCAAGTTGAAGTACACCGGATGCCCACTCCAATAAAATATGGTCCTACGTGTCCTCTCCACAGTTCACCTACTCAGATATAGACGATGCCTATACAATTAAATATTTTAACCTACCTCGCTCAAATGGGCTTGGGCGTACGGGATGGACCCGACAATAATTAGCTGGATGCCTGTCTGGTGTCTATGCTTTCTCCTTTTCTTCTTTTTTAAACCGGAGGCACGCCGAATAAAGACGAATTGCAATTTGCAAACAGATCGATGCCTTGACCATGTGCATGCACTAGACTGTGCACGAATCTCTATGCATTTTTTATTGGTTGAACCTAATATAAGTGGCCTAGTGCAAACTTGTGATTTTTATCTTTTGCAGTAATGTTTGTAATTATGCATAACACAAGGGAAGCTCTCACAGATGGAATTAGTCAATTCCATGAATCCAATTCTCAGTCTCACGGTTTCTAGTTTCTATTAACCACGAAATAATATTGATTAGTAAATGGGAGTTGATATATAGATATTTTCAGTTATATGGTGGTCTGTATCAATTTCATTATTTAGATTAAATAAATTATTATTTTATTACATAATTAAATTATTTATATAGTATTTATATTATTCAACTTAAACGAGTTATTGTTCAGATTAGTAATATTTGAGTTGAATAATAAAATACTATATAAAATAAGTTATATAATAACGTCATTAACATGAATAATAACTCATTTTATATGAATAATAAAGTTAATATCGATAACGGTATAAATAATAAATTCTCCCAAATATTTTCCTTAATAAATAGTACCTAATTGAATTTCGGTTAATTTTGACGTTAGCTTTTACGGTTGTTATAATAAATTGGTTGTCAACGTAACCAGTGGTGAGAAATATATATCTTTTCTTGCCATTATTTTTTGTAACATATGTAATTTTGACTACCATTATTCTTTATTTTAATTTAGCCTTATAAGTTATAACTCCTTTTCTTTTGACCTAAATGTTTTTTTTTATCAGATAGTAATTGGTTGGTACATTTTATTTTTTTTAATTTATGTTGGATATCATTATCAATATGATTTAACCTGATAATTTTAATAACTTTTAATTTTGAAATATGAGATTTCAAATATAATATATACAAAGCTTATATCATGAACATAAAATATGAAGTAACTGTATGCCACTTTATCGTTAATCAAATGATTTGAAATATTACGAGGATTATATATTTAACGATTTTTAATATTATATATGATGATACTTAAATTGCATGAACTTATAAGACAAATAACGTGTTTATAAACTTTTTTTTCTATCATTGAAAGTTTTTCTTCTCATTTGGATATACTTTTTTTTCTAAGGGAGTGCTGGCAGATTCTTTGAAGAGCATCTAAGAGTTCATTCTTTTATATTCATTCAACTGTCCACTTTTTTATTCACTAATTATAATTATATATATAGAGTAAAGCTTAAGTAAGATATATAATTATTAACTACAATATCAATTTTGTGATTGAGCAGTTTTTGACATGATTGTCAGAAAATATCAGATGAATGACCATAGAAATGAATGCACTCTAGAATAGATTTCTCAAAATAACCAATTAATTTGGAAATATGTTAATCGAACTATCATGGACAACATTGTTAAGGAAAAGTGACAAAAGGTAATATGCTCTCTGTATTGGAGGTTGTATGTTCGAAATCCGGATAAATAATTTTTATAAACATTTAAAGTTGAATGATTTAAACTCTCATTTTTTTCTCAAAAAAAAAAGATAATGCATAGGGGCCTACATATTTTATTATCAAGGCTTTGAAAGAACCAACTTAATTTTCTGAAGTGATTGATTAAATCTTATTCAATATGATCAAGCTGGTATATATATTGATTTTCTGGACCTATTGATTCTGTGCCAAAAGGAATTAATAAAAAGTATGTGAATTTTCTACATGGAAAACATCACTCATGAATCCTGACAAAGAAAAAAAAATCATTTGATTCATCAGATTCTGAAATCTTTTTCTTTTTACATAGGCGGTATACCAGTTTTTCCAAATTCTATCCTTAAAATATTAAGTTGATAGAGCAAAAGATCATTTAGTATTTTATAATTGAATAATTCTAGTGTATAAATACACATCCTACTTTAATTGTTCAAATCTCATATGAAAAATTCTTCGTGGATCTCCATCTTTATCTAAAAACAATAATATAGAAAAGATTTCCAAGAAACACACACAAATTAGTATACGAAGATTCCTTTTCAGTCATTTAATCAGCAGGAAGAGAACTCCTGTTGAAAAGTACAAAAGCAGAAGGAATTCACATGATAAAAAAAACAGACATGCTACAATAGTTTTCAGCTTTCAAATTACTTGCAAAATATACTAAAGAGATATGCATCATTCAGGTCCGTATATGCTACCATTAAAATCGACAACACAGTTATTGTTATAAATTTTAAAGTTTCTGATTTAATTTAAATGGCTCAAATTTAATAACAAATTTTTTTATATTTATATTTAAATGAGCCCTATACACTCAAAAAAATTATGATTTATTTATGCTATAAAAAAAAATATAATAGCGGATGCGAATCCTACATTATATTATCATAGTTGCCATGAAATTTTCAAAATTTCGAACAGTGTGTCATGAAAAACAACAGATACAAGAACCTTTCTGCGTAGTTTAATTTGAAGTCAGGTTAGATATAGTGTGAGAAGTAACAGATTAGCAGTCAGGTTTCAGACGATAAAATCGAGACCGTCCATTAAATAGTCACAAACTCACAGTATATGAGATGATTAATTAATTGTCTGAATTGGCTGAGAGAATCGCTGACAAGTGAGAATGCTTCCCTCTTTTTATTTTTAAAGTTAATGGATCAGTTTCGCAACTTTCTAATGTAATTTGGTGTTATTTGAGAAATCAGGAGCAAATTTCTTTCGAAGTTTGAAATCAAATATTAAAAAATAGAGCGCGTTCCGTTGTGTCATGAAGAATTTGTCATTAAATTCTTATTACACAAGAAATATAATTATCAACTAATTATATAAGAAATATAAATAGAGCTGTGATGAACAGTATATATGAATGAATAATACTCAGAACACTATTTCTCGCTACTGTTGATGAACAGTACTTATCTTAAAGATTTATATTATTATAAATTTCATAACGTAATTTGATGATATTTGAGAAATCAGGAGAAAATTTCTTTTGAAGTTTGGGGACAAACATGATAACATTCTTTTCTCACGGTCTTATTTTACTGAATGTAGCGGGATACTAATATATATTTTAAAGTAATTTAATATTTATTTTATTTTAATTTAATTATTATTTTTTTCTGAAATAAAAACGAGGATCATACCATCTAACTTAAAATTTCTAAAAAAAAAGTTTCTGATTGAATTTCTACTTCAAATTTTATTTCATTGTTCAAAACAAGATTTTCTTTGGAGAACAAAATAATGAGCAAACAACCATATAATATATAATAATATAGTACCATAGCAGCACATAATTTAACTTGGACTGTTTGATAACAAAACAATCAGCACATTTGCAATTCATGGACACTTCGCTATGATAATTTGGCCATCTACTTTTTGTGTAAGTGTTTGTGTATAATTGGCCTATATAAAATAGGATGATTACATCAAAATCAATGATGACATGTCAAAAATTAAGAAGCTGACCTATTTAATTGTCCGAGTTAAATTATGTATGACTTGTTAGTTTATACAGTAAATTAATTATTGTCACAGAAAAGTTTTATTCTGAAGTGTTAGATTCTTACAAAAAGTTAAAATATAAAGCTGTAATAACCTTATTAACATATCTAATTGCGAGTGGTGGGATAGATATGAATTTAGCTTGCAATTTTTTTCTTCCAATTTCTTAATTAGTATATATTGAAATCACATCCGTAACTAGTATATATTTAATCTGAGCAAGATAGATAGTGAGCTATTTCATGAGCCATGTGTTTATATGCTAAATTTATTAATCTTTAATTTTACTTAATGTAAAGTCAAGAGATAAAACAATGATGAAAAATGAATATGCATTAAAATAATTTATAAATTTTGATTTTTTTAGCACTTGATTTTGTACTAAATGATTCAAAAATTTCAATATTTGAAACGTCAATATGTCATTAATGAAGTAAATCGATTTTAACGATTAGAATTCATCATTTAAAACTGTTTCAATATATTTTGGAACTAAGCTTATCAACTTGTAAACTATTGTAAGGTAATATATATATATATTAATAATTTCAATCAGTCCACAAATATATACCAACATATTTTGAATATAATATTTTCAAGTCGGATCCAGATTTTGGTTTGGTTTTGCTGACGTCCGTGAACTTCAAAAAGGATATATATAGGCCAAATTTTTTAATGCCGTCCAAGTTAGTGACTGTCATGCATGTTATAATGTTATTTTATATAGCAATTATTTTGGTGTATGATTGTTGTTGCACTGTATTGGGACGTCAGATAAATTAAATTATTGCATAATGGCCCTATTATGGCATTAAGCAAATGCTATCACATATATTTATGCACTCAACTTGCACATATCATTACATATACATGCATAGTCCATTTATCACGTGGTTATGTATGTTTATTCAAGCAATAGTCCGTATGAAAAATGTGATAGATATGTGAAATGTAACATGCATGTGATAGTTGCAAGATGCATGTGGTATATAAATGATAGACATGTGAAATATAAGATGCATGTGATAGTTGCAAGATGCATGTGATATATAAAGCGTCATTAACGTGCGCACCAGTCCAATGACTATATATTAATTGAAAAATAATTTAGTTTAAATCTCTTATATGATTGGCGTATAAAAAACGTTCTTTCGTTTTCCTACGTGTTAAAATAAAATTTCTTTTTAAATAAAAATAAAAAAAAGAGAGTCAAGTATTTTGACTTTAAATATTAATAAAAAAAACACTCATTTGAGTTTTAAAATATATGATACAACATTCCACACGAAAGATATTATTTTCATCTAAATCAAACTGATTCCCTAAATTGAAATAAAAATAATTAGTAATTTGTTAGTTTTTGTTGGAGAACATCTGCTAATAATGTTTTATTTCAAATAAATGAAGAAAAATTACAAGCTTTACACTGAAACTATGCTCCCTAGAGTTTTTATTAAGTTTATGTTTTTTGTTATTTAATAATTTATCACCTAAAGATAATGTTTTCTGTATAAAAAGTCACATGTTACAAATTCAGATGTGGATCCTTTACGAATATTTACAATTAGATAATTTAGACTCTCATTTATCTCAAAAAAAAATTACCACCTAAACATACCATTTAAAAAAAATTATCCATAACTTGCTTTTGAATTAAAAAATACTAGATTAAAAATCAGAAAAATTATTGTTACCTTCCACCTTCTTCATATCGTTTCTATACCCCACGATCTAGGTGTCATATTTTCAAGATCCAGTTATCAAATTTGTTTAGATCCCTCCTCCCAACTCTCTCTACAATCATCCGTTCTTCCTCTCTCGCCGATCTCTCCTCCCTCCTCTATTCTCGCCTCTCTCCTCCGATCTCTTTTCCCTCTCCTCCTCGATCTCACCTCCCTTTCCCGATCTCTCCTCCATTCTCAAATCTCATCTCCCTCCCCTCTTCGATCTCACCTCTCCTACAATCTCTCATTCCTCTCACCCTCTAATTCCTCCTCCCTCCTCTTCTCCGATCGTTCCTTCAATCTCTTTGTCGGATCCATTGTCTCTTTCTCTATCGACATCTCTTGCACATTTTGCATTATGAGATATTTTGTTGTGGTCTCAAGTCTTTTTACAGTCCGATATAAATAAGTTTTGACATATATGAGTGTTAGTACAAACACATTTGTATACTATTATAATTATATTTATTTCGTGTATAAACATATTTGAATGTGACTATAAATATTTTTTATTTCATATATAAACATATTTGAAAATAATATAAATATTTTTATCTTGTGTATACACATATGGGATGGGGAGCGCAGCACGTTAGAAGTGCGGGGCGCTGAAAAATATACTAAATTAGATGCATGAGGTGCTAGGAAGTACAGAGTGCAGAATTGAGAAAATTAATATATAATTATCACACTTTAAAGTATTCAGAAAAGTTATATAATGCCATTCCCATGTTTTCCTCTACAGTATTCTCTCTCTTTTTTTAAAAAAAAAAAAAGAAAACATTTTGGACGGGAGCTATTAGCAAGTTGAGATATAAAGCACCTTTAAGAGATGCACATATATATATATATTGTAGCCAAACTACACAAGGAAATCCCAACTGAGCTCTCCAGATATAACTTCCAACTCCATTTCCTTCCTTCCTTCAATTCATACAAAATGCAAAATCTAAACATAGCTTAGAAATGTTTTTCTCAACTGGTGTTGATCAGGCGGATAGATTGGAATTGCATTGGGACACATTCTTCAACAACTAATTACGACAAAGCATTCTCAGGTTCGTTTTTCTTTAAATTAGCACATTAATTGGTTGATCTTGCATGTTTGCAAATGTAATTATGAACTATTTTATTTTCCCAAATACGATCAAAGGATTCTTGTTAACTTCATATTTATTTTTATTTGAATATTTTTATGGAAATTGAATTTGAATTCTTACATGCAGTGATGTGGTACATCACCACTATTTATGTTAAGGTTGTGATTCCTCAAATACAATTAATTATTAATCACATGTATTTCATAATTCATGAGTACTGCAATGGTGTTGTGATAATCACATGAACCATGTTGCTAAAAAAAATATGTCATTCATAACTTACAAGTTATTGACAACACAACATAATTAATTAACCACATTTTCTTTGTAAAATTATGATGGACTTAATTTTGGATTTACTTTCAAGAACAAACTATAGATAAAAGAGTTTCCTATCAAATTAATTATTGTTTATTATAATCAAAATTTAATTAATTCTAACATAATTTGTAAAAAAATATCACAACGAAATTTAAATAATAGGAAGCCTGAACTGCCAACCTCATGCCGAAATGAATTTTCCAAACACCGATTGTGAAACCAGAAAAAATGAAGATGGACATTGAGATGCTATAAGCTTATTGTTCCTAGCATGGATATATATGAGTGTGTGCAATTTTTTTTTTTTTGATATAAGGGTTTCCGTTAACCCCGGCATTTATTTCTTTTCAAATGCCTCTTATAAAATTTGAACATGTATATCTCCATAGAGAGGCAAAGTCTATTACCACTGTGTTAGACCTGCGGTTCATGAGTGTGTGCAGCCCTCTAGTCTGGATTTTTTTTTTTTTTGCATGACTAGTGTCAAAAAAAATACTTCAGGAAAAAAGTAATTTAGCACATACTTTCTATTATTCGAAATTATCTTGATCTTTTTTGAAAAATTAATTTTTTGTTATTGGTATTTCGGATTCTCCTAGTTTTGATTTAATGAAGTTGAGTACGTTAATTAATTAAAAATCTGTCGTTCTTAATTACCAAAAGAATGCAAGTTTTTATTATGTAAGAGTACCATCTTTATATATATTATTATTATCTTTACAATAGCTCAAAGAGGGAGCGTGAGGAAAATATTAGTACGTAGGAACTAGTTAGGAAGTGAATTGAACTTAGAAAGTGAACAAAAGAATAAACGATGGAAAATCATTATGACCACATTAAGAATGGGTGGGATCCTTGATGATTAATATAATCTTGATATTCTTGATAATGGATTTTAAAATAATTTTTAAAAAATTCTTAAAAATAGAAAAAAATGGTATAAACATATCCTTTAATTTATAGAATGATTGTGTTTTGATTTTTATATAATTTAAGGATCATTTGATATTTCATTAAAAACATTAAATTTAAACCATTAACAAATTCATATAATTTTGATTGTTTATATGGAACACAAAATGATACTTAAATTTCTATGAAATTTGAAACACAATCAATATATAAGTTCAAAAATATATGTGTCTATGAACTTTTTTCTATTTTTAAGATTTTTTTGAATTTTTTTGAAAAATCGTTATCAAGGTTGTTAAATTGATAGTTATCAATGAATCCCTACCCTTTAAGAAAACTACCTGACTAAAAAGAATATTTATGAGAGTGTGAATTCATATAATTTCCGATAAAATAAAATTTGAAGACTTGATTCTCATTTTTTCTTCAAAAAAAATTCCAACAAAAATATGTATTTAGAGATGACTTGGAAACTGGAGGGCAAAGATATGGAGAGAGCAACAAAAAAACTTCCGTAATTTGTTCATCTAGGAGAGAATTGTATCAGAGTTGCTAAGCTGATTTGTCACTTGCAATGTGCTACCAGGCGAACACCATTGGCTTGATAGATCGAGACATCTTTAGTGGAGACAATATGCTTCGATAGTTCACCTAGCGAATATGCTACTAGCGTGAATTATCGAGGCATGTTGTCTTGACTGAAGTATAGTTTTCTTGTTCATGTCAATACTGATATCACAATGCATGTGACAAGTCGGTTAGCAACTATGGTGCAATTACTTTTCAAGACGAACTTTGTCTAGATGAGAGAATTACAATATATATAGTGTACAAGATTTAGATCCCAACATCACGATGGAAGATCAATTAGACGTGGAAGCAGTTGGTGAATGTTTCAGAGATGTTTCAAGGACATTTGGATCACTCTCGAGGGGTTGGTTCAATATCAAATGAGTTAGATTGATATGGAACCTGAAACAGTAAGACAGAGCAGATCATGATCCATGAACATATATATACTCACAAGTCATTGTGCTCTTAATCATGCAATCTGAGCCGTTCATGAGTCATGACTGATCAGTCATGAGCCATGAAGCTAAAAGATGCAATAGTTTTGAATTTATCAGAACACACTGTTTCACTGAAGCACATCCATATTGTATAGAAGCTCTTACTCTCATAATTGATTGAGAACATTCTTAACACTTAGAGAAAAGTTCTAGAGAGAGAATTTTGAGAGAGAAACACCATGCATGAAGCCTTGTTCCTCTATGTTAGGAGTGAGAATGAGCAGTTCTTTCATGAGATCTCACAATTATCTAGGTTTCTTTTCCTAACTTGTAAATCGCAGCCCTAATTAATCAACTGAAGCAGATGCAGCGAATCCAAAGTCCAGTCACATTGGTTTCAATTTTGGATCTAGTCAGATACAGATTATCTTAATTTTGAATTTAGATCTAGTTTGCTTTGGAATCATTAATAATTCTAAACCAGTACGTAGAATCATGTTAGGTTTGTTTCATCATTTCATGCGAGTTGATCAACAACCTCTTCATGCAAGTTGAGATCGAATTTTATTGCCATCTAAAACAGTTGTACTATACTAGCCCGTGACACAATATTTAAAACTAGCATTTAAATGATTTTAGTTGTTTTCCACGTTTTAAATCTACAACAATTAATTTAAGAGTGCATCATATTTTAAATTTACGAAGTACATCATAAACACGTTTATGTTCTTTATCGCTCCGGTGCATGCTTTTTTCACCTCAAATTAAACGTGTCTTAAATTATAGACTAATTGTTTTTATTAATTGACAAGAGGATTTAAGAAATTGTTAAAGGTTGGAATCTCAAAAAGCACCCATGTATTATTATATAGCATATACTTTTCAGTTTTCACACTAGCTATTAGGATTAATCACAAAAGCAAAATGCGCGCGCGTTAAGTATGGAGGATAATATTTATTATTCAAATAAAATAATGCAATTTGTAATTTTTTATTTCTTAAATAATTAGGTGGGCTTTAATGCTAATTAAAATAGATCAGACGCAAGTTAGTTATTGTATTTACCACTCAATATCTAACATTCTCACGGTATATTTTAGTCAATTAGGAAAAAAGAAACATATCATTTTAGAGAAGAAAAATGTTAGGAAAATATCATCATTGACAATTTTATTATTTAGGTTAAATAAGTTGTTATTCATCTTAACAATTTTATATGCAATTTATTTTATACAATACTCCTATTATTTAATTTAAATATCATTAATCTGAACAATAACTCACTTAAACTAAATAATAAAAATATTGTATAAAATAAGTTATATAATAAAATCGTTAACATGAATAGTTACTCGTTTCATCTGAATAACAAAGTCGGTATCAAGGATAATATCAATGACAATATCTGTATATTAGTTCCCTTTAGAGAAATACTATTGCAATTAATTTTACTGAGTCAACAATGTGACTGATAAATATTTTTTTTGACTAGACAATATTTTTACAATATTTTGTGAAGTTCGGACGAACTACTTAAAGATTTTGACAATTGCATTTAATGTGAATAACAAAAGAATAATGTATATAATAAATACTCGACATGAATAATAAAACAAAAACAATTCAAAGTGGATATTAAAATCACTTAACATGAATAATGAAGAGCTCCTAATGACTAATAAATATTATATGTGCGTTAGTAATATTTTGTTTTATCATTCATCAAGATTTTTTTTGTTAGTACTCAAACATAGTTATGTTTTATGCATAAATTAGAAGTACTCAAACATTTTAACAATTTGTTAAAGAATTTTTATTGTTGATTGTATTCTTTTTTAGTGTGTTAACCCTTCATATTTCGTGTGTTAGTCATTCAATAATATCGGAACTCTCAATTATATATATAGTCGAAGTGTGCACACCATTTGACAGAATGTGCATTTCTTTTCTTTTTCTTTCTTTTTTTTCTTGCACAAGACATGTCCAATAGCACACTAAAGAGATAATTTGAATTGCTACTATTCTAAAAGACTTAAGATCTTTATCTCTAAACATAATTCATTCCTTCTAATCAAATTCTCCACATACAACATGCTGATTATTATCTCAAGTACATTTTCCAGATCTGAATAATGGAATCTATCTCTTACCAAGAACAAAAAATTTCAATTGTAATAAGATCACTATCTAACCAAAATTGATTAATGAAATATCCAAGACCACACAGGCTTAAACCATACTATGTTGCACCTATCAATTGATCTGTTGTTTCAACATTATCACAAAACACACATGAGAGGGACTCTCTCCAATCTCTAATTCATATAATTAAGTAGGACTTAGTTAAAAAAGATGCATCCTTTTAATGTCATTGATGTAATTATCCGAATAAAAAAAGGAACAATTACAAACTTATTCTCTATCATTTATATATTGGCATGCATTAAATTTGGTCCAATCATTCACAAATGTTTGGTCTTTTAAGTTCAAAATAAAAATAATATCAAGTTAATTTCACATCTCTTTTATGGATGAGTAAACTAATTTCTTATCAACAAGATGGCTTTAATTTGGTACCGTATTGATAGTCCCAAGCAAGAACCATAGCTAATCAAATTATAATTTATCCAAATTCTGCATTAACTTCTTAATTTGTAAATTAAACCCCCTTTGTACAAACATTAAACTTTCATTCGTCGAGAAGCAAGTCTATTATATTGTATAAGCATCTTCATCTCTATAATTATAAAAAAATATATTTTTTTTATTAACTGAAAGTTATTATTTCAGTCAATTAACAATTATAAGTATGAAAATATTCTTAAATTAATATAAAAAAAGCTATGAAATTGATAATGTGATAAATAAATTTAATTTATGTAATTTCACATATTATGAATATGAATGAACTAGATTAGAATTTCAAAGCCCAATTTCTGCTGTCAGAGGCACAAAAAACCTCAGTATCCAAAGCCCAAAAAAGGTTCAGTTTTCCTTGGCAGAGTTTCCCCAGATCAAAAGTTCGCCCCTGGAAAAACAGAGAAGTTTCTTCAACCTCTGAATTCTCTGGAATGCTGAATATTGTCATTTTTCAAAGCTTTATTTTGTTAATACCTCTAACCTGTCGGGGAGAGAGAGAGACTGAGAGAGAATGGCGAGCTTCTTACTTGCACGGCCATGGCTTTTGCTTTTCTCTCTCGTTTCCCCTCTCTTGCTCGTCGATATACTGCTAAGGCCATTCCTGGAGCTAAACGCCCCTATTCGAGTGAAGAAATTACCACAACTGCCACTCCGCTTTCGCCATGACGGGTCCTTCAAGATCCTCCAGGTCAGCATCCTCCCTTTCTGACATATTAAATGCGTCGTACTTGATATGAGAAAGTTGTGTTGTCTAGTTGATAGTGATTTCTCTGCTAAATTAAATCCTAATTTGTTAGATCGAAGTGTCCGTACAGAGATTTGACTTGATGCACTTGCAGTAGATATTGAAAATGTCATGAATATGTAAGTATATACATGAACAATAATACTTGATCATTACAGAAATATACCTTATGGTTCATCAATCATCAACACAGGTTTATCCCAAATTGAGACTTCTTTTGTTTTATTTTCATTTTTGTTTCGTTTTAATTGTGGAGAAAAGAGTAGGTGGCAGATATGCATTATGGAAACGGGGTCACGACAAGATGTCGAGATGTGCCACCAGCTGAAGCACCATTTTGTTCAGATCTTAACACAACTCAATTTTTGGAACGGCTCATTGCTGCTGAGAATCCTGACCTGATCGTATTTACAGGTGTGGACAGTTGATTTCAGCTTTAGGTTTCATTACTACGCTTATAAGTTATAACTTGGTCGAAACGTAAGAATTTAATATGTCCATGGTTGATAATCAGGGGACAACATATTTGGTGCAAGTGCCACTGATGCACCCGAATCGTTAATAAAGGCATTCAAACCCGTTAAGGAACACAAAATCCCTTGGGCTGCTATATTAGGCAACCACGACCAAGAATCAACCATGACCCGGTTAGAATTAATGGATTTCATGTCCTCAATGGATTATTCGCTCTCTCAAGTCAACCCGCAGGATTATGTGATCAATGGATACGGGAACTACCATGTAAATATTAATGGGCCATTCGGATCCGGGTTTGTAAATAGGAGTGTTCTGAATCTGTATCTCATGGATAGCGGGGATAGAGAAGTTGTAAATCGGAAAAAGACTTACAGTTGGATTAAAGAGTCACAACTCTATTGGCTCCACAATACTTCTCAAATTCTTCAGGTCTTTTTCATTTTTCCCTAACCCCCTATTTTCTTTTTAATGTTTTAGCACACCTGTATGGTGGCTCTTTCTATACTAGTTTTTTGTTCTTAATTGCAAAAGTGAGTTTTAGGGTTGAAAAAACTAAAAGCTTGTCCGGTTGAGTTTGAATTGAGGACAAATTGGGTTTGGGCTAATCAAGATTCTGGGTTTATTGTAATGTTTCTACTATCCTACTATTGAATTTCAGTGTTTCAACAATTCTATTATTGAACAGTTCAAATTTAGTGTAATTGTTTCAACTATCCTACAATTGATTTTTAACAGGAAAGCTCTCCTGCTCCTGCACTTGCATTTTTTCACATTCCAATACCTGAGGTACGTGACCTCTGGTACAAGGGATATGTCGGTACATATCAAGAGGCCGTTGCCTGTTCCACAGTAAATTCTGGTGTATTAACCTCCTTTCTTCAAATGGGTGATGTAAAATCAGTTTTTATAGGTCATGACCACCTTAATGATTTTTGTGGTAATATCAGTGGTATATGGTTTTGTTATGGAGGCGGTTTTGGCTACCATGCGTATGGTAAAGCCTTTTGGCCTCGGAGAGGCAGGGTCATTTTGCTCCAATTGGGAAAAACTGGAAAGGAATGGGGACGGGTGCAGTCGATTCGTACGTGGAAGAGATTGGATGATCAAAATCTGTCGAAGATTGATGATCAAGTGCTTTGGAGGCCCATATCGGATGAAGTTTAGCAATTGACTATTTCTGAAATTAGATTTGTGATTTTTGTTTCATTATATTAGGCAGTTGTAATTGAATTTACATTTTTTTTTTTGCTGTCACCTGGCATAAAAGTTGCAATCTTTTGTAAACTCCAACATGCAAATAAAGTGAGAATGGTAAACGTATCAAAAAAAGTATGGCTTTGGTGTTACACAACATGATCCATGAGATACATTTATCTGACAATCAGTGAAATATCATTAGACAAATGTTATCAACTAATCTTAGCATGTGTATGCAAAATAAAATAGCTTTACTTGTTCAGTTTTCCAATATCAGACTGGTATATCTTGAAACGTGATGCAAGTTATTGCTAGTTTTTTGGAATTACAACCTGCTTCATAATGTGAAAAGGAATTGGTAAAGTCTAAACCATAGAAACTGGTAATTTTATTTTATTTTTTAATAAACAGGTACGGTTCACAAGTCTAACATACACATTGTGTCTTAAAGTTGGTGACCTTTGAAGTCACTCTTATATTTCACTAGTTGAGTTATTATTATGCCATTTGCTAAATGCCACTCGTTTCACTTGAACAATTTCAACAAAGTAGCACCAGATTTCCAGGCAGTAGAAGTTCAATACAGATGTAAACGCAGCCATGTAATGATCCGTTTTTATTTCAAAGATTGAACTTATTTATCTCACGATTTCAAGGATATAAGACGAGGTGACATTGGTTAAGCACTAACAGTTTGGATCCTCCATTCCTGTCTAATCCATTGGGTAACAATCGGGAAACATTTAGAGGCTCTCTGCCACGACCAGTGTGCGATTACGCAAGAGCTGATTTCTAGCTGCTAGCTGGGCCTGTGGACATATAGTGGCATCATGCGATTAGACTAATTTGTACTGTTTGTAAATTATACTGGTTTCGTTGCTGATAACAGCTGCGAGACATGCAGTGAGGGAGTTCAGACTGCTATGGAGAAGCAATTCACACAATGGTCTATGCATATGAGAGCATCATATCAGAGAAGCAAGAAAGAAACTTGTTCCATATCTGAACGAGGCCAGCTTCGCATACTAGGCTCCGATCAAAATACATTTCCTTTGTAAGTAAGCAATGAGTAGAGACAAGTTTTTTTTTTTTTTTTGGGTTGTGGGGGGGGGGGGGGGGGGGGGGGGGGCAAGCACAGTGATACAATGCTGCACAACTATTCTACTACTTATACTTAACATATGAGTAGATTCCACAAAGGTCTTCATTTGTCATCTGCACTAATGTTGAAAGAAGTGTTTTAATTCTTTCAGTGCATAATTATGCGATTAAAAAGTGTACGACTTTTACAAATTCTCACATTGAAAAGCACCTCAAGAAATAACAACTTGCAAAAAGTTTTACTACACATCAAAGAGCACCATAATTATAACAATAGTTAGCATATTAACAAATAAATTACATAATTTGCAATGATCTTGATTCCACCAAGTTACTCCCTGGCATTTCAGAATGTGGAGCCATTGAACCCAAAGTACGACCTCTGTAATAAAAGTGAATAAGTTTTTTTAAATTATTTTATTCAACACTTGCAATTTGGCCATTAAATGGAAGCATTATTACCACTGCAAAGTGCTAAATTCTGGACATTTTCAATATCATTTGGTCATATGAAGATGGCTAAAGTCTCGTAAAAACCCTTATTATATTCCTCGCATCTTGTTGAAACCACATTGGAGTTTGAAAATTATCACAGTACGGATCATATTTCCTTTTTATTTTAATAATTGAGCTCCTTGAGTGGACATGCTATCATCATTTCTTAATAGATCACCTGACAAGTAACAATCCAACGGCATTTGGAGTACACATTACCATACTAAATGCTATCATAAACCCAATGCCAGCTAGCGGAGTGGAAATCATGTCTGGTGTATAACAAAGTTATGAGGTTTTCTTTTTTCTTTTTGTTTTGGCCTGAATTATTTCTTTTTCTTGGCCTTTTAGCGCCTAATTAAATGCGAACAACCAATTCAATTGGAATACCACCGGCTTGGTACTACAATAATTAGATTGGTACCAGCAGGTACTTACTGGTCTGTGTGTTACCTGCTTCCCATAAGTTGTTGGAAAGTATTTGAAATCAAAATTATTTATACTGCATATTAAACCACCTAACTGCTTTCAGGAGAACATTTTGCAAGACAACTGACATAGAAAAACAACTAACTGTTTTTGGGAGAACATTTCTCAAGACAACTGGCATGTTAAAACAGCTAACTGCTTTTGGGAGAATATTTCTCAACTCTCAAGACCACCTTTTCAGGAGAGCTGACATGCAAAGTTCATTCAATTTAAAAAGGGTGATATACCTTCTGTCAACCAACACAGTCACAATGGATCGGGTCAGGTCAGCAATCTTTATGTAAGAAAGACTACCAGGTCAGATCCCACCTGATTTGCCAAGCGGACAACAAAAGAGGCACAGATCCGACCCTTTGATTGGTTAGAATGGTTTAATCCAGGTTTGGGTTGTATGTTGATTTTCATACTGATACATTTAATGAATACTGGATGAATAAGAGCTAAACAGGTTCAGTGGCGAAACTAGGGACTGACCCAACCAACCAAGAGGACTTACATGTGTACTAATCTGAGTCTAAAACTGACCTATTGGACCATCATGTCAGCCCATAACTGACAGGACCAAATCATTTCCAGGTCCATAGGTGCCATAATTTTTCAAATTATAGTATACCAGTGCATCAGCACTGCAAACCAATGGTGATATGCACAAAACCTTGTTAACACAAATGTCAAAAACATGATACCAGTAGCCGCCACTATAAAACTTTTTAATATAACAGATACAGAAAAACCCAAAAAAGAAATCAGAACTACCTGCACATCATAGAACTTGATGTAAAAACGTGAACTCTCAATCGAAAGCTTGGATTCAAGAATTTCAGCTAGGGCTGAGCTCAGCTTCCCATTTACACCTGGCCCAAGACCACCTATGGAAATGACTTCACCATAAGCTGCGGGTTCTTCACTTCCCGCAAATGACATTGGTACCCCTCCATTAAGTGATATCATCACATACTGGCACATTTTAGAGCATATGATTGTGGTAAGTACACTGAAAGTTTAATTCCAAATATGAATTTTGTGACAGAAATACAGTAAAAAAGCTTAGAAATAGCACCAATTTTTCTGCTATGCAACAGTTGGAATGAATTAATAAAGAAACAAACCATATAGAATTACAAAAAAAGGAAAAAGAAAACAGAAGCACGTAAGAGGCTTTTTATCAAACACACTGTCTACAAAGGAGTAGGTAAGAGGCATTTCATCAAACACTTTCTGGGTTTTTATATTTCCTTTGACCTTTGTACCAGCTTGATACTTAGGAGCATGCAACTTTTCCCTCTTATCAAGGAAATGATACCCAGGATAAAATAGATGTCTCATAATTTCTAATTGTTTCTTCATTTTGCTGAATGGCATGGATACAATACCACAATGTAAACAACAGCAGTAGTATGCATAAAGAGAAAAAAAATAAATAACGAGCTCACAGATTCGGGCTTGCCGATGATTTTGGCGAGGATTCGACTGCAATCTTTCAGCATATCAGAGGATGTCACGGCGTCAACTGGCACATTTGTGTTCAGGTTCAGCGTCGGCATCTCTTTCTCTCTCCCTCTTTGAGGCAATTGCTTGGATGAAAAAATGCAAAAGAGAAAAAGAGAAAGAAATGGAAGAAACGATGGTTGAGGTAGAGAAAATTGAGGATGGAATTGAATAGGAGGATAAGGAGAGCCTGGAAGGAATAAACTGTGCGGGGTTTGGTTCTGCTTCTGTCACTTTGTGCTACAGTACTGTACACTTTCTCCTCTGAAATTTTCTACAATTGCAGGCGTTGATTTGCGACAAGTTATCTGAGTTGGGTTTAATACGCCGGAAAATCGGCTTCTTATTATTATTAGATCTTTTTATTGAAGATGAAATACAAGAGGCTGTTTTGGGCCTGAAGGCCTTCCTTCCTTGTGTTCTTTTGGTACTGTTTTGAATGTTTTTGTATATTGAAAATTCCGATATTTTAAATCTGAATGAGGCTATGATTTTCTTAATTTCAAAGGTTTCTGATTCTCAATAGATAAATCAATATCCGCTTATATATTAGCCTTATTAAATGTTGATGTAAAAATAACATAAAAAGAATATTGGGTTAGGAATTTTGATTATTGCCTGGGGTCATCATAAAGTTACTAGGATAATAATTATCTGTCAAGATTAAGCCCAGTCAATTAATTAAAGCCATTTAATTAATATCTTTAGCTTTTATCTCTATTTCTAAATGGGCCCCTGAAGACCCAAAAAAGAAAAAAAATAAAGACCTAATTATATCATGGCCCAGTTTGGCCTATCACTGTTCTATCCTTTCTAGATATCTAGGTAATCTTATCTTTATATCTTAATTTGTTTGTGGAAGCTCCACTAAGCAACCCCACAACCAATTAGATTAGAGTTATCATGTGCTAGTCTGTACATTATCCAAAGAGAACGGTGGATATGTGGCTATGTGTCCTTGCTTGAAACCAGTAGTACAAACTGATTTTATATGTATTTTACAAGGGGTAGAAAACTTAACAAAAGAGGAGAAGATAAGATACAACGAGGTAGATTTCCTGGTAGTTTGTGATGGAGACGCCTGTTGCCTTTTTCTGTGCAAGGACTAGGGAATAAGGAGAATTTGGATGGTGATTGATAAACATCTCCTGCCACCATAATTACCAAACTTCATCATACATGGTTCAGATTTTTTTGGTTTAGTTCAGTAGTGTTCTTAATTATATAAGAAAATGTTGGTAATCAAACATGGAATTCTTATCCAAAAAAAATGTACCTTGGCTGTTTTTGCTTGTGATGCCTTATGTGCAGCAAAATATCTTGCTTTATATTGTTCAAGTAATTTGAATTTTGCATGCAGTAATTGTTAATTCTACTGCATTGCAACTGTATGCAATGCCACTTGAGAACACGACCTACAATTCGAAAACGAATAAATTGGATAAAATGGAAAATTCATATTCTATTTGGTTAAGCGAACATGTTTATATAACATAATTAACATTCACATAACTGGCTAATTCAATCTGGTACAAGAGAGTATAAGAATATTAGAATGTATTTATGTTCTTCAGTAAGAAAGTATAAGAATTAATATTTTGTAACAATAGGGCATTAGACTATATATATATATACAAAAAAAAAACATACCAGTAAATTAATTAATTAATAATTATACAGTAGTTCTCATTTTAGTATCTGACAATTAATGAAGGTTTTTTTATGGCAAAGATCAATTACCCAAATAAGGAACAATGGACCAATGTTTTCCCTTTCAAGAAAATCTTCAAAATCTGTACCTGACTACATGCTGGCTCTTAACGGTTAATAATATCACTATGTGGGACCTTCTATGGCACAAAACAAACCATTTCAAAGTTTATCATTGGCCTCTCTCTCTCTCTCTCTCTCTCTCTCTCTCTCTCTCTCTCTCTATAAGAAAGTAAAAAGAGGTCACGTGCATCATGGATGGAGATCAAGTTGGGTCCATATCTCTGATTTTCACAAGGGTTTATCCAGATCAAGAGGTCAATAAACCTCCAAATGACCGCAATGGTACCAGGGACGATGATAAGGTTCAGACTTCAGAGAGATCTTGTATTCTTCTGGTAAAAGTAAAAACACGGTGCAGATAAAGCTACTACCAGCATTTATTAACTTTCAGAAAGTAGCAGAAGAGAAGAGTTAGCTTGTTGTTCTTCTGTTCTTGTATCAATTTCAGGAAATTTTTTGGAGACAAGAAGTAACTAATAAGACCAACAGAGGCAAGTTTTGATTTTTTTTTTTAATGTATAATAGATAAAAGGGAGCTGATGTACAGATACCACAATCGATCAATACTGACTTTATTATTCAGATTAAATGAGTTATTATTCATAGTAACGATTTTATTATACAACTTATTTATATAGTATTTTCATTATTCAACTTAAATAAGTTATTATTTATATTAGTGATATATGAATTGAATAATAAAGATACTGTTAAAAATAAGTTACATAACAAAATAGTTAACATAAATAATAACTTGTGTAATATGAATAACAAAGTTGGTATCTATTTTAGTATCTCCCAAACATCTTCCTAGATAAAACGGTAGCTTCAAGTAGAAGTTCTTGTAGCACACTCAGTTTCTGGTACTCTCTCTGCTCTATATGTTCTCTAGAACCAGGAAATTACAGTATGATTTCAGTTTAGCAACAAATCAATTGATGACACAGAACTAATTAATGCACGGTGAAGAAACATGTGATGTCGTATTGGTAAACGACTTCTAAATAAGCCAAATCATTCTTCTATTACATTTGTTTGTTGTAGCTAGCATGAAATTACATGCATGGTATATATTAGGCTATTTGCTGATATTTGTTTCAGTGTATTTCATCGTTACACAACAGTATAGAAATTGTCGTCTTAATAGCTAGGTGGGTATATAGAATTTGTAGGGTAGTTGAATAGACACCTTCACTAAAATATGAAATATCTATGATTAATCTACGCCTAAAGTAAATTGAGGTCAAATCGGTAGTCTCGTGACATGCACAATGAAACTGAATAATAATTAGACAGCACAAGTCTAAAGTTCATGAGTATGATGATGCAAAATTCGTTACACGTAAAAAGATTAAAAAAAAATAAGGAAGAAAAATAGGAAGATATATGGTTTTGAATTTTTTTTTTTTTTGATAAAAGTACCCCAATAAGGCATCAGCTTTCATTTTTTTATGAAAACAATGTTTACAAAAAAAAATCAAAGAAGAACAGGAGATTTGTACTCCTCCGATTATAGAATATAGGACAATGGCAGGCTACACTTCTCCTCCCAATAAAGAATAGAGATTTTGTTTGGATATTCCTTACTAATTAAGTAGAGAAGTGTAGCCGAATAAGTCAGCTTTTTCCTTTTCTCACTCCGTTCGTAAAGAATATATAAATAACACTTATTTATTTGTCAGTTAGGCTAGCGCCGTTTGAGCTTAACAAATATACAGTATCATACAAGTAAAACAAGTAACAAAACAAAACATGACAAAAGAATAACTAATTAAAAACATAACGAGTAACAAAGCAAAACAAGTATGTTAGTTGTTTTCATGAGCAAAACTTCTGTATACAACATTTTAATTTAAGGCGGAGAGTTATTGATAATGGATTAGTTTGATAATTTTGACAATCTACAAAAGTAACTTACAATTATATATTTTATACACATCATATACATAAAAAAATGATAAAATTTGGTGCAAAATTCAGCATAACTAAAAAACATTTAATTTTATAATGGTCATATTTAATTAGTGACATATGATGAAATATCATATAATATTTAAATTATATCAAAAATCGATAAAGAAATCTATAGGAAAAATAATATATATGTCTATAACTTTTTAATCTATTGGATATTTTTACATGATTCAAAAAACACCGTTAAAATTATCAAGATAAACCATTACCCGAGTTATCTTAGCCTCATTTTTAAAACCACACAACAAATAGCAAGTTCTCGATCCATACTTGTCATTTTTAGTTACTGAGCTTTAATCTAGGTACGTGTAAACATATCTGTCGAGAGAATTGAACCCTAGATGACAAACAACATCAAATAATTCTCTTTTCTCTGCAAAAAATCGGAGGAGATATCGTGTAAATATCTAAATAAATACGAAATATCTCTTATTTCCCTAACGGAGAGCCGTTAGTTTCACCTAAAATTTATCAAAAAAGAGACAAACTAGTTAATTTTTTGGGGGGGATAGAGATCTAGGTCTCTGATCATTACTGGTTGAATACAAGGGGGACAACGTATGAGCAAAAGCAACCACACAGAGAGAGATATCCCTCCTCCGAATTGTGATCAGGTTCTTATCTGATTGGGCGTCCCATCTTGTCAGTGACTCGTGGTGCATGAAGACCGGGTCTACGGAGGCATTTTAATTAATAAACCGCAAAAGCCAAAAGCCAAAAGCAGAGACAATTTGTACAAAATTCCAAAATGATTGAGGTGATCAGATCCGAGGCTGAGAGAGATGCATCATGCATGTAAAATGGTATTGAACTCCCAATTGTGACCCCAACCATTTTGCATTAATTAGCCTGCTCACCCATGTGAAATTTTTAGGTTACATGCATATATATAGTACAAAAAAGTAAATTTTTTGGGTTATATATTTTACAAAGTTTGAGTATAATTTGGCTAGGAAATGGTTTGGTTAATGAATTAAGCAGTGTCTCAAACTTGAATATGTTATTCAAATATAACATTATTTAGGTAGTATATAGTATATAAATGTTCATGAATTGTGCTAATATCCTATACAAAGTAAAAGAGTTTCAGTATTTTGTGTTCGAATTTTAATTTTTAAAATTCAAAAGCCGATCCGAGCCGACTATTGTATATTGTTAGCGACCATCCTTTTAGAATTTTTTTTATTATTTTCTAGATAGGAAGAATATCTATTAGTTTAAAATTTTACATACCGTCTAATAAGAATACTATTCCTTTTAAAAAGAAAGTACAAAATCTAAAAAATATTTTTTTATGTTCAATAATATTTTGATATTTATAATATATTGATTATTTAGAAACAGCCATCGAATTTTCAAAATCAATATTCCAATAAAAAAATATTATTTTTTTAGTTGCATAGTACCTTGGGATAACTCATTTTATGAAATGTACGGACGAGTGAGAAAATTTGTTTTTATACATCATTAGTGAAGTGTATATATTAAATGGAAATCAAGCTTAATAATATATTGTACTTGCAAATACATATATAATATCAAGCTAAACTGTTATGGGTTGAAAGCTAATATAATATATGTGATAGAAAATTGCCTCGCAATAAGCATGTATGTACTCAATCTACATTAATTATTAAGAGAATCATCGTGCTAACTGAATGCACTGATTTATATTAATTATATTCACCGAACAATTTTTTAATAAACTATCGTGCGTCAGTCAACAATTACATTTTGTACAATTAGTTTTTATATATAAAATAAGGAAAATGTTATGGACATATCATTATTGATACCGTCATCAATACGGACTTATTTATATACATTAAATGAGTTATTATACATATTAATGACTTTATTATGTATAATATTTCTTTTATTTAATTTAAGTATCATTAATATGTATAATAACTCATTTAAATTACATAATGACAATATTGTACAAAATGAATTGGTCTAATAAAGTCATTAATATGTATTATAATTTATTTAAGTTGCATAATGATAATACTATACAAAATAAATTTATATAATAACTCATTTAATATATATAATTAATCCGTATCGATGATGGTATCAATAAACATATCTGTGTATCAGCTCCCATAAAATAAATAAATAAGAACTAACCAATAACCTCATGGGTACGTGTCAATCCCACAAGGAAGGAACTAAATAGGTGCAAATAGGGGAGAGAATAATAAGACTCGCAAATCGAGAAGGAGAGAAAAACCCACAGAAACCTCGATTCACGTGAAAGCTGCCAACCGTATAAAGGCTATTGCCACGTTGGCCCTAAAATCTAGGCATCCAATGAGAAGTCGCCATGTCAGCAGATAAGGAGGCGCCTCCCATGATAAAAAATTTAAAAAAGAAAAGGTCAGGTGGGGGCATTCGAGCTGAATAATGAATATCTTACCCATCTTATGTGTTGGTTGGAAACTTTGGAAAGGATTCGTATTCTCTGTGGCTATATATCGTATAACTTAACGTGTTATATATCATATAACATAACGTGTTATGTATCGTATAACATAACATGTTATTTATCGTATAACTTAACGTATTAAGATTTGTTTAAAGTAAATTTCGGATGAATTCTTTTATAATTAATCCACCGTATGATATACAGCATATTATTACATTGCAGAAGATCGAGATCCGAAAAATTTGGGGAAAATAAAAAGAAAGAAAAGTTTTGCGCTTTTTTTTTTGTACTCTTGGTAATGGAGTGGATTCTTTTCAGTTTTTTTTGGCGATGTACTTTCCAAAAATGCCCCAACCATATTTGTGAGAGTGGTCCTTGTTACGTTATGATTGTTATCCAATTTTTGGCCAATTACAAAGGGAGAAAATATGAGTGTTGTAAATATTGAAAATATATATATATATATATATATATATATATATATATATATATATTGCTTAATGTTGTTATTGTGCGTCTATTTTGGTATGGAAGGAATCAAAATTGTTAATGGTTGTTGGCATGTCAATTTGCTTGAGTGGATTAAGTAGAAAATGGAAGATAAATAGATAAGAGAAATTATTTTTATATTCTATGTTTTGCAAGGGTGAAAGCAGAAATTTTATTTATGAGGGTCAATATATACATAAATATTTATTGCATTTATTTTTGTCTTCCAAAAAAGATATAAGGGTCAATCATAGAAATTTTATACAATACAATGGAAGTCAATTTTAGTATAAATGTAGCAACTTTATCTAAATAGTACAAAATAGAGTACAAATTTAATAAAATTTTGACATTGAATGGGGGTAAATTGGCCCCATTCAATACACATGCATTTGCCCTTGATATTTTGCATCATTTATCTGCATACCGCAAGTGTTTATACTAAATAAAATAAATAATTTATATTTATATTTGTAAGTATTTATAGTTAGTATAAAAATGTTTATCACTTCCCATTTTTCAATGATATGAAAAATTTTAAGTTAAAAATTTTACTGCACAATTAAAAATAAAATCCTAGTAATATAAAGTATAAGTATTTTTTTATTAGATATAAATATTTTTTGAAAGAAATATAAATACATTTGAAAGTACAGATAAGGGATGTAATTAAGGGATGTAGTTATTATTTTTCAATAGATAATTGAGTTCACAATTCAATGTAACTAAAAGTAGTATGATTTGACTAATTAAGTTCACATCTATCTACTATAGTTATCATTGTGTCATAATTATGACATGCATTAAATGTATATTCTATTCAAGTACGACATATATGTCAAAATTCTTCTAAAAAATATGTTCAATTTCATATTGAATGAACATATCATGTGCAATAGTTATGGTGTCATCAAAATTATTATGATATCAAAGTGGAACTCAAAGAATATTGATATTTATTAAGATTATACCAATATTTCTTAAGTGCATGAATTCATTTTTGTTTAAAGAAATGTTTGAAATCAATTTCATTTTTCTCATTTCCATAAGAACATGAAAGTTGCAGATCTTAGTGCAAATTGTATAAGTAATCAACAATATTAATTACTATCAGTAATAAATGATGAAAAGCTTTTGGTGAGAACTGATTGATTGATCTTTAAATTTATAGCTTTTAGAAAATTGCATGATTTCTAGTATTAATTTTGAAGTAAACTAAATTCTTAAATAATTAGAATAACCAAACAAAGTGATTCTAATTCAGAAGAATTCTAATATGACCAAATGCATAATAAAAACACAACAAAATATAGAAAATATTTTTTATATATGAGGAGGGTTCAAATGCATCCATTTCAATGCCTCTATTATGTCTCTGTTTTTAAAATTTTAATAACTCAAATTTTAAAACTAAAAATATTAAAATACCAATAGATTTAATCTATATTACTTTCTCTATATACATATAAAAAAATATGATATTTGAATGTTAATTTATTTGATATCAAGTGTTTCTAAGAAATGCATTAATTTGGATAATTTATGGACGTTGATTTCTTAATATATTGATTCATATAAAATGAAAGTCAAAAAATCAATATTTTTTATGTGCATGAAGAAAATATAATATAGATTATATCTAACGATTTTATTTTAACATTTTAATTTTAAATTTTTGTTATAAAAAAGATAAAAAAATAAAAGTACGATGAAAACACTAAAAATAGAGGCATTTGAATCTTTTCTTTATAAAATATGCAAAACACACAAATCAGTGTTAATGCAAGGTAACGCCATTTGTTATATAGTTTTGTTAAATGTCATCCATGACTTGGTTTACAAAAATATTTTGTAGTAATTATTACTTAAAAAAATCCGTTACAATTATAATATTATTGTCATGAAAATTTTTCAATATTGTAATTATTATCCCATTCACATGAATTACTCCAGATTGTGTGAGCTGTATAATCTTAAATTAATATATGATTCACACTTTATATAAAGTTTTGACTGGCATTATATATAACGTAACATGTGGTATTAAAAGCCACTCATATTATTACAAAGTTTGTTTATAGGTCTATTTTAAACAACTTAAGAATTTGCATTTACTAATTTGATAGGCGATCATTTTTTTTTAAAAAAAAATTGATAGATACTTAGACGAATAAAAATTAATACTTTGATTTTTTTTATTTTCTCTAATTTTTGTAATTATTCATTGTGTAAATTCCACGATCAAGCCTCTATTGATCTAAAACATTTTCCTTACAAATTATGATTAGGATGAATCGGAACATTAATTATTATTTTAGCAAGTTATTAATTCCGTAAATTTTTTAATAATGTAATTTTTTCCGCCCTCGAGAGATATTTTTTATATTTATTTTCTTATTGTGTGTCTTGCTTTAAGTACAAATGAAACAACAAAGAGAAAAAAAAATTAATTTTACTTTTTATTTTTGGTGGCTTCTTTTTTGTGAGTTACTATTTTGAAAAAAGTTTAAATTCTACTAAAAATCCTAAAAAAAGAATGTTTTTGTAATTTTGAAATTGTAACGATCACATGCTAGAATCAATTAAAGCTTATCACACATATTATTTTCATGAAATACAACTTTACAACATTATTTTAAAAAGAGTTATAATTGTATTATTTATTTATATTTCAAATGAATTTATATTTTTTTAGAAAATATTTATATCTAATGATAAAAATAGTTATATTTTATATTATTAAAAATAAAAATTATAAAAATTATAAAAAATATATTTATATTTACGTAACAAAATTTTAATTCCAATTTTTCTGTGATCATTAAAAAAAATTAGAAAAAAAAAATTGTAAATACTTTCTATAATAATTATAAATATTTATAAATTCAGATATAAATAAATTATTTATTTAATATAAATAATTTTAATGTACATATAAGTTATAAAATATGGACCGTAGAAAAAATATGGGGGCGTAAAGATAATCTCTCCACTTTAAAATATTATTAAGCACCTGATGAGTGATGAGGGAGGGGCATCTTAGTCTTTATTGAATTCGAAGCATAGTTAATTAATTGCACGGAGAAGATTCACCTGTGCACTATAGAGAAGAGAGAGAGAGTGTGTGTGTGTGTGAAAAGCGCACAAGAATTAAGAATTAAGAGAAAGGCGTCGATGGATCGTGTGGTCCTCACAAAACACAGTACAGTGAAACGAAACCTCTCTCTCTTTCTTTTTTGATTTTTGATTTTTTAATAATGAGAAAAATTTGACAGAGGCTGGCAAAGTGCCAAGGTTTCTCTCTCTCCCTTTCTCACACCTACACGAAGCTTTAGAAACAAACGCATACCCCCTCTCTCCGTCCAAAATCCTACGTTCCATTTCTTCTATTGAAGTCCCTGTAACAATTTACTGACACGTAGGGTCACGTGACGATATCCGGTGGCTCCATCCTGCCGGTGACTCGCAACAAAGTCTGATACAGAGAAAGTGTAACAGAGAATATCGTGTCTCTCTCTAAGCAGGTTCTGGCTTTTGAAAGCGATGCTTGTCTCTTCCTCTGGGGTACTTCTCTCTTAAACCCCTCTCTCGCCTTCCCCTTCCCCTTGCTTACCATTCTCTCACATCGACTGATACCATCTCCACTACAACAAAAGGAAAAAACAGAACGAACGAACTCCAGTTTCTATTCTTCTCTATTCGATAGCAATACCAAATTGGTACATACAACGTGTGATTTCGTCAGAATTTTATTTCATCTTTTCTCTCCATCTTTAGCTGAAAAAACAGAGTCCAGCTCATTCAATCCCCATAATTGGGGTTTAGGAAACAGTTTTGAACTTCGGAAATTCGGATTGAGCTTTTTCTTATGAAAGTTTCACTTGTGTCTCTTAGGACTTTTACCCATTTTTTTTTTATACTGTTTCTTCACTAGGGTTTTAGGAGTTTATAGCTTCCCTATCAGGAAACCGTTAGCATTTGTAATTGGCTCAATTTTCTCATATGGTCTCTGGTTTTGGTTTAGATTTTTAAGATTTTCTTATAGAAGGGGTAATCAGCCCTGAATTTCCCCTGATTTCGGCGCATTTTAATTCCAATCTTTCTTTTTCTTCCCTTGTTCTAAGTTTGGATTTAGATTCTTCTTTGTTTACTACTTGAAAGAGTCTAGTTCAAATATGGCATCCTGTCTCTCCAGTGGAGGTGGCCGGCCATACCAACTTGACATGTTAAAGTCGGTACCGACCTCACCGGCCCTCTCATCTCACTCCTCTCCTTCCTCTACAATCTCAGATTCCAATTCCTCCATCTATCTAAAGAGACCTCGCGCGCCCCGTAAACGCCCCAACCAAACGTACAACGAGGCGGCTGCTCTGCTGTCCTCTATCTACCCTTCCATTTTTAACCCGAAAAAGACCCTCAAGCCAATCCATAAAAGGCCCAACAAGCAGCCACAACTCGACCCGTTAACCTTTGACATGCCAGATAACCCGAATTCAGTTCTCCTCCCTCCGTTGCCGGTACCAGGTCCTGCTGCATTCTTGCTCCATGACCCAATGTTGGCATCAGAATTTGTGCCGACACTGCCAAGTCCGTCCAGCTGGGTTAAAAGATACTCGTTTCGCGACCAGGTTGGTTCGCCTGTTTCCAGCCCAAGTCTAAGCAGTGAGGTTATAGATGATGATTTTGATGCTGAATCAATACTCGATGAAGAATCGATTGGGTGCAGTGGAGAAGGGATTGATAGCATAATGGGTAAACTCACAGTTGACAATACTGGTACAGGTGCCAGCAGCGGTACCGATAACAGCTCTAATGATTCGGGGTCAGTCTTGGTCCCAAATTTAAATTCAAACATAAATCCAGGTCTAAAGAGCTTAATTGGGCTTGGGTTGTGTTCAAAATTGGAGCACTTCAACCGAGCATTTAAGAACCGGGGAAATGCTACTGACTGGTACCAGTCCCCTGCCGTACCCATGAAGGAAATATTTACAAAATTCAGGCCTCCGGTAGTCGCACCAGAAAAGAAGAAGAGTAGTAAGAAAAAGAAGATTGACAAAGGGGAGAAGGAGAAGAGAGAGAAAGATGCAGGGGAATTGGTGGGCGGAAAACAACTTGCTGCATGTGGCAGTGCTGTAAGTCAACCGGAGAAGGATGGTGCAGCTCTGAGGATTAAGTTGGGCCTGAAATTGAACCATGATGATATCCTCAATGCCTGGTCAGACCGAGGATCCATGTTTTCAGAGGGGCCTGATTCGCCGCGACCTTCCGCTGAAACCCTGGTAAGTCTCAAAATTGCAGTTATTTTTATGAGGTACTCTTTGTTCTCTTTTCGATAATTGAGATGGAAATTAGAACTGATACTCGGTTTTCGTGTTTGGTTGGAATTTGGCATAAATTTTGTTGAATTTACAAACAATTAACGTAATTTATTGTAAATTATTGTCCTCTTTAAGCTTAAAATTGTTGTTTTCCTCAGAATGGAGAATTTGTTTATTTTGCCTTTGCACAGTTTTCACCACATGAACAGAAAGCATCCAATTTATATGGTATTTAATGAAGGAGATGAAAGAATAGTGTCAGAAATACCACAGTATGCATTCCAAAGTACAATTTTAGACTACCCCAAATTGAGTGAAGTCTGAGACAAGAAGCTTAAATTACAGAGAATATAAATGCAAAAGTTACCATGGTTATATGGGGTCCATCTCTTTTTCGCCTAATTCTAGGTAAAGAATTCTTGTCAGAACCCAGCATATATTTTGTTCTTGTTTTTATCAATACATGAGAACAATTTAGAAGTGGGTTAACTAATTTCAATTCTGCTTTCTAGAAAATCAGGAACTCAATCATCATCTTTTTGGATATAAATTTTTTGTATTGCATTTAGATAATAATACGTAATAGTATGGATTTGCATTTGCATCTGTATATTTACACTGAAAGTGTCTATTCTACTGAGGTTCTATCTAGAAAAATTGTAGAAATGATGGATCTTATATCTGTGTCAGATTTCTTCCTTATGGGACCAATTAATAATTGATAATAGAGCTGAGATCCCTAGGGATTTCCTATTTGTCTCTTTGGGCTCAGATTCAGTGCCTAAATATGGCCCATGGTTATGGGCTTTATTCAAGTGTCTCCAAATGTAGTTATTTTATTCCATCAAAACCATCTTCACAAGTTGTTTATCCTCACATAGTTTGAAATCAATCTTGTTTAAAATATCATATAGCCGGGACATGCATTAGGTTTGTTTTTAGGTTGTAATTGTGAGAGTCTTGAACAAGTGCAAGAATTTTCTTGTTTTGAGTATAAAATGGTCAAGTATGAAGGGCAATTATTTTTGTTAGATTAACAAAAAACTTCTAATATGACCTGAACTGTTACTGGTATAACGTGCCCCTTTGACTTCAGTTTCCTAACCCTTGATAGGTTTACAGTCTGGTATTCAACTTCTATATCTGCAAGCGTTTTCTTTTCTTTTCTTTTTTTTACTATCATATAGTATTCTGGTAGTTCTGAGTTTGTATTTTTTACTGTAAAGTGGAAAACAAAGTACGAGGCTCTGATTTGGAATTAAACGGCTGGGCTCAAATGTCCGGCATCTTGCTCTGGACTTGATAAGTACCCCATGCTCCTTTGTTTTGGGCATTCACATGCATAAATATACACATGATTTGTACCTGCATGAAAAGGACTAAAATACTTTGGGCCAATTTTGTCAGGCTCTGATAATAATGCCTTTGGTTGGCTAGTCTATTGGGACCAGCATGATGCTCATGTCTCAACCTGTTAAGCTCTTAGCAAATAACCCTTCAATGTATTTATTTTTTTTTTTTTTAAAAATGTGTGTAATTGAACTTATTTTAATTAGTGAATTGAATTTTTCAGGCAAACATTGATCTTTCATTGGAAGGTGGACCCAACGGCATCAGAGAGGCAAGTGTGATGAGGTACAAGGAGAAGAGGCGGACGCGTCTTTTCTCCAAAAAGATTAGGTACCAAGTTAGGAAGGTGAATGCGGATCAGCGTCCTAGGATGAAGGCAAGTGTAAGATTTTAATTTTAATTTTAATTTTCATTATTAATTTTCATTATTATTTTCATTATTAATTTAGAAAAAAACGTAGTCCAGAGTACTAAATCTTGTAAAACCGGCTCTAAAAGCCTTGTTTCCTTTTTCGTTATTACAAAGAGCTTGTATTTATTTGGTAACTTTTATTTGTGCAGGGTAGATTTGTGAGAAGCCCATCTCTACTTCAACAAGCATTAGAAGAAGAGAAGTTAGGAGGATAATCTAGAGCTTTTTCTTTCTTTTTTTTGGTTAGCTTTTGGATTTCTTTTCTGTTGTACCTCCCCCATGAAATATGGGAGAGTTTTGTTTTTGTTTTTTTTTTTTCTGTTTTGTTCTTTTCCAAAGTTGTTGTAAGAGATAAAAAAAAAAGTAGGGTGGTTTTAGGGTTTTTTGGAGGCCAAGAAGCCATCAAGAGAGTTCAGTTTGAAAATGAGGAAATAGAATAAAATGAGATCACAGTTAGTTAAACAATCTCCCCTTGTGTTTCTCTATTACTGCTATTTGCTGCTTTTGTTTTCAGAACGGGAGCTAATATACAAATACCGTCATCGATAACGATCTTTTTTATTTTATTTAAATTAAATTAGTAATTATTTATGTTAACGATTTTATTATATAATTTATTTGTATAGTACTGTTATTATTCAACTTAAGTAAATTATTATTCAGATTAATGATATTTGAGTTGAATAGCAAATATATTATAAAAAATAAGTTACATAATAAAATCATTAATATAAATAATAATTCATTTTATATGAATAATAAGGTTTATATCGATGACGATATTAATAATAATATCTCTCAAACATTTTCCTTTTAGAAAGTCCAAGTAAGGAGACAGAAAATTCATACAGGTGTTAACAAGTAATAAACTTGCAATAATTTTAATAAAAGAAACAGGCTACTTAATCATTGATCTGTCCCACTATAACAGCTTGGTTTGCAATTGGAGTGAAAAATTTCCAGCCTAATCCCTAATTTGATCCAGCTAAGGTTATGGGTTCTTCTTAAAAGCATCTAAGGTGTGGCTTGGATGGATAACCTTATCTTCACATCTGGTGGTTTGGGATATTTATTTAATTGACTATAGGAAACAAGAGAAATAACACATTATTTGAATCCATACCGTATCTAATAAGACATATATGGATAAAAAAAAAGAATGTTAGCTTATCAGATGTGAATATGGGTCAGATTTTTTTGTTAGTTTATTGGGTAAGGTATGGTAAATTTTTTTTGTATTTGTCATTCTTTTGGTAATTATAAACAGTAAAAATGTAAAATTTTATTTGCATGATAGTTATATGTGTGTAAATTTAATTGTCTGTTTCATTTATTTTCTAACTGTCCAATAAAATATCTCATGACATCTACCAATAGAGTTAATTCTTAATAATACATCTGGCCATCTCTTTCTATTGAGCTTGTATTCTTCCAAAGATTTTATTATCTCTAATACAGCTATTTTTTTAGATAAAGATGAGAGTTTAAGTTATTTAATTTTAAATATTTTTTTTAGATAAAGATGAGAGTTTAAGTTATTTAATTTTAAATATTTTTTTAGATAAAGATGAGAGTTTAAGTTATTTAATTTTAAATATTTATAGAGAATCCCCATCTGAGTTTCAAATGTACGACTTTCTAAACGAAAAATATTATTTTTGTCACTAGACTAAAAACTGGTTCTCAATACAGCTATTATTTAGCGATGTACATTTTATCCTTCCAAAACAACTTATAAATTCATTTAATTATGATTTAATCTTTAATTAGTGATATACTTTTTAAAATTGAAAGAATTACACAACACATGATTTTTGATATAAACATGATGTAACATTTTGTTTTGTTCTTATTTGTTTGTGTCTAGTGATTTTATATAAAGAAGCAAACAAAAGATACTGGATGCACCAAATGTGTGTCTTTGAATTTGTTTGTTTTGTCAAAAGAAAAGTTGATTTGGAACTGATTGTATACTTGCATTTTGATTTTTACAACTAATTAGTGTAGTATTATGCATTAAGACCTGATATACAAATATCATTATTGTTATCAATACTGACTTTGTTATTCAGATTAAATTAATTATTATTCATATTAGCGATTTTATTATTTTAATATTTCTATAATATTTTTATTATTCAATCTAAGTGAGTTATTATTTAGATTAATAATATTTGAGTTGAATAATAAAATACTGTACAAAATAAGTTGTATAATAAAATCATTAATATGAATAATAACTTATTTTATGTAAACAATAAAGTCGGTATTAATGATGGTATCTCCCAAACATTTTCCTTGTGCATTATTCGCTCAAATGTGCGTCTTTGAAAATTAAGGTAGGTCTTTTCCTACATCAAAAAAAAAAAAAGATAACCTTAACAAATAAAAGTAGATACCGAGTAAAAGTAATGACAAAATAAATTCTCAACGATACTGATTACCACCGATCCGTAAATACTAAACACCTATTGGCGTCTCTATTAATTTCTCAGCGACGAGCTCTTATAAGCCCAGAATAAGCTAATGGATCTTCCTACAGTCTCAGGAAACCATATAAGCTAATGGATCTTCCTACAGTCTCAGGAAACCATATAAGCTAATGGATCCTCCTACAGTCTCAGGAAACCATACAAGCTAATGGATCCTCCTACAGTCTCAGGAAACCATACAAGCTAATGAATCTTCCTACAGTCTCAGGAAACCATATAAGCTAATGGATCTTCCTACAGTCTCAGGAAACCATGTATTAATGTAATACCAGTGGGTCTATTTGGGCCTCAAATAGGCCTAGCGTTTGGAGTGACCTCTTGTAAGTCGCACCATAAGTACTTCATCTTTTTATGCGCCAATCTTTTTTTAAAAGGGAGATATCGTTAATTGTTAATAACTTAATATTATAATTTATTTGATCAGAGTAACAGTTTGATTGATTAAAAAATGTTTATTTAGTTAATTTTTTTATGACCATTTTTTTTTATCTTTGGAAGAACTTCGACAAACCATCGGCAAAATTCAATGGAGCTTTGGGAAACCATGGATTAATAATATATTTTTGTTTGCTTTGTTAAGGGGTTTTATTACTCATTTCTATCGTTTTGTTTTATTTTTCAGGTAGAGTGATTTATTATTCATATTGTTTATTTTGTTGTTCATATTAAATATCCATGTTGATAGTTTGTTGGAGTTTGTTATCACTAAAACATTTTTTATCCCCTCAAATCATCTAACTTTTCTAATTGTTTTTTTTTGTCAATTACCTATGCAGGCATAACTATAACATATTTTGGGTTCATAACTTCATATACATATCTTTGTTTGAATATGATCCAATTTAAATCAAAATATATTTTCCAAAGCAGTTCATTTTTGTCATAAGTTTTGATATACTTAACTAAAATTTTTATTATGTTCATTTTCTTAGTATAAATTGATTGCAATAACATCAAAAAAATATTTTATTTATTTTGTTAGGCAATATTATAGAGCAAAATTACATATAAAACTCTCATTATAATTATTCACATATGATGAGATAAAATCTCTATATGCTTACTTTTACTACAAAAGTTTCACTAATCAAATTTAATTACCCCATGTTTGAACTTTTATAATTAGCATAGAAGACGTCATATTAAATAAAGGAAGGGGTGAAGTATTGAAAATTTTTCTTTAAATGAAGAAATACATTATTGACAGAATTTCATATACTCCCCTCAAAAGTCTAAATATTACATATTGCCCCCTCAAAAGTTTATAATATCACATTTATCCTTTAAAATTACAAAATTCTCAAATTTGCCCAGTTAAGTAACATGTCCATTAAAATTAACTCCATTTTCATTTATTTCCTTTTTTTTTTGTCTCTATTGTAAATAATAGATAAAATAATTACACTAAAAATTTAGAAAAAACCTGCACAATGGATAAATTACATTTACATCCCTAAAAAAATTACAGAAATATAATAAAAAAATCTGAACTAAGCATGATTCTTTTAATGCTACAAAATTGTCTCAACACCAATGTTCAAGTAAATTTCCTTGGGTGGCTTACTAATTACTGATATCCCCTAATAATTTCGAGTAACAAACAGTTAGAGATAATTCAACATTAAGACAACTTTTGCAACATTATATGAATCATTAAACTTTTTTGGTACATTTATGTACTTTAAAATTATAGGGGCATAAATGTAATACATGCAGTGTATGAGTTTTTTTAATTATGTCCATATTTTGTATGTGTTATTTACTATAAGGACAAAAGGGGAATTAATAAAAATAGAGATAGTTTTAATGGAGAAGGTTAATAAATTGGACAAATTTGAGAGTTTTTTACAATTTTGAAGGATAAATATGATATTATAAACTTTTGAGGGGAAAATACATAATATTGAGGTTTTTTGAGGGGGGTGTATGAAATTCTGCCAAAATTATTCTAATATTTAAAAGGAGTTTATAGATATTGTAAAAGTTCGAAGGTGCAAGCTGTAAAATGCATAGCCCTGTCTCAGGATTTTGTAGACCGCACCGCACAGGACGCTTTTCTGACAGAAAAAATAAAAATATAAAAAAAAAGAGCGAAGGAAAAGAAACCGAACAAAAGACAGGACCAAATTTCGAGCCCGCCACTCTCTCTCTCTCTGACTGAAAAGGAGTATGGCCACAACAGCATTAGGGATTCGCTCCAACCCCTGGTGGATCCGCCGCTCCTGCGCCGCATCCTCCGGCGGTTTCAGACTTGGCTCCGCCGTTCGTTTTCCTCTTCAGCATCCTCGCCACCTCTCCGCTCTCCGGCAGGAAGGCGAAGGCGAAGGAGGAGGAGGAGGAGGCCACGATCTCGTACGCACGCTTTTGATCGATAACTACGATAGCTACACCTATAACATCTTTCAAGAACTAACTGTTGTCAATCGAGGTCAGTACTTCTTTATCACTTAGCTAGTATTACCCTCTCCCTCTCTCTCTCCTCTTTCTTCATTTTTTATTGTAATGACAATTGAATAAATTATAGATTTGATTTTTTATCCATAGTGGCACCTGTTGTGATATACAATGATGAGTGGACATGGGAATACATATACGATTGCTTGTATGAGAAAAAGGCATTTGATAATATTGTCATTTCTCCTGGGCCTGGTTCACCCATGTGCGCAGATGATATAGGTCAGTATTTAGTATTTACTTCATTTCATGATTGTTTAAAATTTGATCTGCAAGAATGTTTCTATGCACCAATGATTGAAAATTCCCATTTCTGTTGTAGGTGTTTGTTTGCATATACTACGCGAGTGCGGAGATATTCCAATATTAGGTGTTTGTCTCGGCCACCAGGTAATTGTTTTGTTATTTCATTATTTTCTTTTAATTCAGATTGAAGTGCATAGATGAGAATAAGATCACAGTTTTCCCTTTCTTTTTCTCTATTTTTAAAATTGTGACAGGCCTTGGGATTGGTACATGGTGCCAAAATTGCCCATGCACCTGAACCGGTACATGGCCGTCTAAGGTAATTACCCTCTCTTCAATTTCTCATAAGGTTTCCAATATTCATATTGGATATACAGAAGGATTGTAACTGTAGGATGCCTGTTGGTATGCAACTCGATTGCATTCAAGAAAAGTAACCGCAATTTTTTGTGGGCATGTACTTGATTAATTATGCTCCCGTTTGGAACTTGAGACAATTTTCTCAAGGTTTTCAGTATTTCCATTAGATGTATAGGATTATATAACTTCCGCTGGTGCTTGTTGGCATGTACTTGATTGCATTCAAACAAAGTAACTGCAATATTGTCGGCATGTACTTGATAATGATGCCTCAATGAAGAACTTAATACTTAGCTTCTATTAAATTAGTATTGGTGGCAAACTTATGCTTCAACCATTATATACTGGTGTTGGACCATTCAGGGCAAGTTTCTTTTTTATTTCTATCAATTTTTATATATGTACCACCATCATTGTAGTCAGTGTCATTATGTTCATCATCATTTTAATTTTTTGTTTTTTTGTTATTGTGCCTACATTCACAGTGAGATGGAGCATATAGGATGCGGACTTTTCGAACATATTCCATCAGGTATAAGCTCTGGTTTCAAGGTTTGTAATTGAATTCTGTCAAGTACCCTTTCTAGTTTTTCCTTTACCTTTCAGAAAAGTAATACCAAATTTAATATAAGGATAAGTAATTGCATAATTATTTTTTTAGGTGGTTAGGTATCACTCTCTTATTATTGAAGCTAATTCTCTACCTAAGGAGCTGGTACCAATAGCATGGACAACGTCTGACCGTACTCTCTCATTTCTAGAAACTGAGCATTCCTGTACAATCTGCAATTCTTTATCAAATATAAATGGAAGTTCGAGTTTTGACCTTACCAGGAGAGTATTAATGGGAGTTATGCACTCTTCAAGGCCACATTATGGTGTGCAGGTATCCCCTTTACCATGTCCCTCTTTTTGCTTTTTGGGTGTTTCATGATGTTATGTTCTCTGAGGCCTAAGCAAACTTGAACATTGTCCCTACTCTATGATGATTATTTTCAAGACAAGTTTGTTTGTTTGGTAGTTGGAGTAGGGTACTAGGTTGTAATTGTTTCTTGAAATGTGAGCAAGGCGGGGTTGTCTTGCTTCTTTCTTCCAAGAGAAACCTAGAATTATTTATCAGTTTGAAAGAAATATGATGACCTCTCATCTATCATCCCATGTTAATGTTTTACTTGTTTCATGCTTCCTCATGAACTCATTTTCTTTCATTTCATTTGATATTGTAGTTCCATCCTGAGAGTATTGCCACTTCCTTTGGAAGGCAAATATTTCAGAATTTCAAAAAGCTGACTGTGGAATATGGACTTCGTACCCCACCACTTCATGACAGAAAGGTTCACAATTAGTGGTAAAACTGTAAAATTTTTCTTTCATCCCTTTTAGAAACCCCCCTTTTTTCTATGCTTAATTATCATTATTTTATTTCAGGTGTCAGGCATATGCGACAAGCTTGATGTGTTGACAAATGGATCACGTAATTGTAGAACGGAAGCAAACAATCACCTAATGCTTGATGAGTTTTTAATTGGAAGTAGAGAAAATAAAATGAAGTATTTGAAATTGCGATGGACAAAGCTGGATGGGTTGGCTAATAGAATTGCTGGTCCAGGAAAGATATTTTCCGAGTTATTTGGTGATAATGATGCGAGAGATACTTTTTGGTTAGATAGTTCTTCCACAGATCAGGTAACAAGGTGTTGGATTTACCTTTTTAAGTTTTTTGTTTTTAATTTCTTTTGTGTTGGTTAAGAAGCCTCTTTTAAGGGCTTTCCTGAAGGGGCAATTCCAGGGTATCACTACCCTGCAAAGTACCAGTTTTGATTATGCCCTTATGCTCTCAAAGCATGACAGATATGACAGCGGTCTCTGCACATAAAGAGTTAAAGACTAACTTTCGTGCCTCTTAAAACCTTATTTGCTTCAGAAGAGAATCAAATTACCATTCTTTCCTGATTGTTTACATCTTCAAATTGATAAAGTAAATATATGTTACTTCAGTGATGATAAAGAAACTAGAAGAGGATAAGTATGTGTGATATTTCTAGGTTTTAAATGGCCATATGAGATCTTTCTAGTTTTGCAATAGTATTCCTTTTTGAAATGCTTGTACATGTAAATTTGTTTGGAGGTCTGTAATTGATGCCCTATGTCACAGACTTGTCACATGGTAGTTTATCCTCCATGAGCCACTGAACTTTCATACCCCAATCAGGTCATTGTCTCCTTTGTTTGTAGATATGGTTGATGTTGTTGTGTGGAGGAAAGAAAAAAAAAAAAAGATACCCTCAGTTGAGAAACAGTATAAAGAGAAATTGGGAGATGTCTCCTTTGTTTGTCTATTGGATAAATAAGAGCGAGTGACATTATGGGGACAAAACGTGCAAGTTCAATTGCTTCTGAGGAAAAAGTCAAAGTTCAGTGACCATGTTCTGATGCGAGACATATATCTCTCCAAAGAAAATCTCCTGGTACTTTGCTAAGTGCAGGTCACATCAAATTTACAAATAAGTGAAGAAGAGGCAAGAAAAAATACGAGAAGAAAGAAAAGACTGCTGATCATTTAAAAGTCCAGTCAAAAAAGCATTAGCACAAGTGGTCATGCTACTTGCATTTGTTACATCTTAAATGAATGATGCTGCTTGCATTTGTTGTCTTTAATGAACAAGCACTGTACACTTTGTCGACATTTGTCTTATTTAAAACTTCTATAATTAATTTATAATGAGGCTACTTGTTTCAGAATAGAGCACGTTTTTCTTTCATGGGGGGCAAAGGGGGGCCTCTCTGGAAGCAACTGACTTTTCGTCTGATTGATCAAAGGTTAGAAGGAAAAAAGATATAAAGTGATTTTTTATGTCTCTTCCTTGTTATATTTGGTTAATATAATTAATAATGCAGTGATGGATCCAAAAGTGGAGGCCACCTCTTGATCCGAGACAGTAGTGATTCTGTTGAAACATACTTCCTGAAGGATGGCTTTTTTGAATTCATTGATAAGGTTTTCATCTTATTTTCTTCCATGAATAACAACTAGAAAAAAATAAGCAATATCTCTTGTACCTCTGTAAATCACATATTCACATATACCATTCTTCCTCCAAGTCTTGGAGATTCTTATTTAGTTATTTTCCTGTTTTTCTATCATTAGTGCCTACTGTGTGGGCATTTTTGTCATGATCCCTTGTATTGTCGGATTCTTCATAAGCTTCTAAAAGGGGTACACATGAAATTGTCCTGTGGCCCACTCAACTTCATTCAATGGTTTGCATAATTGATAATTTTCTATAGGAAATTCAATCATTCAAGTATGATGAACAAGATTTCAAAGGATTACCATTTGATTTCTTTGGCGGCTTTGTGGGCTTTCTTGGGTACAATTTTCAACTCTTCAATTTATTTTCCAAATTATATGTAGTGTTTCTAATTGTAAATTTTATGCATATTTCTGAAATTATATACATTTCTGCTAAAACAGGTACGGCTTGAAAGTAGAATGTGGTGCATCAGTGAATCGCCACAAATCAACGACTCCTGATGCATGTCTCTTCTTTGCTGACAACCTTTTAGTAATTGACCATACCAATGGTGACGTGTACCTTCTCTCTGTACGAGATTTCAACACGAATTTGAGTAACCAATGGCTAGTAGAAGCAGAGAAGAAACTCATACGATTGGCTGCAAGACCCAAGATTACAAACACCAAAATCTCATCCAAACCATCCCCAGAGAATGATTTGTCTTTCACCCCTGAAAAGTCCAAATCCCAATACTTGAGAGATGTGACAAAATGTTTGAACTTTATAAGAGATGGAGAGAGCTATGAGCTCTGTCTGACAACTCAACAAAGGAGAAGAGTCGGAGATATAGATATATTGGGGCTATATCTTAAATTAAGGGAAAATAATCCAGCTCCTTATGCTGCTTGGTTGAATTTTGAAAATGAGAAGCTAGCTGTTTGCTGCTCTTCCCCTGAGAGGTTCTTGAGGTTGGATAGGCATGGTATATTAGAGGCAAAGCCTATCAAGGGTACAATATCCCGTGGGAACACAAGAGAGGAGGATGAGCGGTTTAGGTTACAACTGCAATACAGGTAGATTAATCTTCCGAAAGGAACTGAAGTTGGTTCATTTTCTTGTATTGTCTCAATTTTTATTATTATTATTTGCAAATAGCTCCTGTTGTTTGTATTGCAAGCCACAATTTTCATTAAAATTGGTCACCAACAATTGGAGGTCTTATTTTGATTGTAGTGATGGGGGTTGCTATCCAGTAGCTTTTATTATTAGTCCCTATAATAAAGGTTAAGTCCCATGAAAATTGACTAAATTGTTCCTGTAAAGAGGATAAAATGCTGTGTGATATTGGTTCTGGATACTTGGGGGACCTCCTATCCAGTAACTTTTACTTTTGTTCAATTTGGGTTCTCTCTCCAATCAAAAGGAGTTGACTCATTGGAAGGGAAAACTTGTTGTAAATAACGGAGCGTGGACTTTGCATCACAAATTCCCAATGACTAATGGTTACAATACCAAGAAGTATTTCATCTTGATGCAGGTATAATCTGGACTTTATATTCAAAGAAGGTAATGATCACCAGGTGCAATTTGCAAAAGAGGCTTCATGTATTAAGTTGGAATATTTTTTGCAAAGAATGTAACTACCTGCCAAATTGAGTAAAAAAAGGACTTGACATTGTTCTGATATTCTTGAACATTTTGTTTCCAGTGAAAAGGATCAAGCTGAGAACCTAATGATAGTAGACCTCCTACGCAATGACCTAGGCCGGGTCTGCCGGCCTGGCACGGTGCAGGTGCCCCGTCTGATGGAGGTTGAATCATACTCTACTGTTCATACTTTAGTCAGCACTATCCAAGGACAGAAAAGATCTGACCTCACTGCTATCCACTGCATTCGAGCTGCCTTTCCTGGTGGGTCCATGACAGGTGCTCCTAAACTCAGGTCAATGGAGCTACTCGACATGGTCGAGAGTTGCCCCAGAGGCATCTACTCTGGTTCTATTGGATTTGTTTCTTACAATGGCACATTTGATTTGAATATTGTGATACGAACTCTTGTGTGGTGTGATGGAGAGGTCTCTGTGGGGTCAGGTGGGGCCATAGTGGCATTATCCAAGCCCGAAGAGGAGTATGAGGAGATGATGCTCAAGGCAAAGGCCCCAGTAAAAGTGGTACAAGAGATGTGTGTTAAAGAAGGCGATGTCTCTACATGTGTACCTTCTCAATCGTAGGTTTTGTTTTACACGATATATTTGTTTTTGTTTTCACTTTGTTTTACCTTTTTTTTTGTCCCTTTTAGGAGGGAGCCATGTGGGTTATAATTTATATATTTAAATTCATGATGCAATAATTTATTTGCTAGTAATTTGTGACTGTTTCCCGTAAGGTGGACAGCGGATTACACAGATCATTACTGCAATGTAATGTAAGTAATAAACCTTGTCAGGATTGTATTGGGTGCTTCCATATTTTTCATTATTTCGTCATTTGACTCATTTCTGTTGAACTTGTTGGTTTGGGTGCTTCCATATTTTTCTCATTCTTCCATTTATTTCTGTTGAACGTGTTGGTTTGGGTGCTTCCATATTTTTCTCATTCGTCCATTTATTTCTGTTGAACATGTTGATGTGTGGATCCAAGTGGAACATAAGGCGTAATGCAAATATGCAATGTAGAGATCTGGTGATGTGTGATGCAAGTAGGACTTGGACGGTTTGTTCCGGATGAGCAAAATCATTCTTTAATTTATTTATTCAATTTTATTTGATATGATAAAAGCCAATGAACGAGCTTGAATAAAAAGAAGTATCACTTGACAATACTTTATTTTGACAATATTAACAATCTATAAAAGTAAATTTTCAAATTTAATATTATAGATAATGTTTATATTATTCACATATTATATCTATAAAAGTAATTATATTTTGTGTAAATTTCACCATACATTAATTGGCTTAAAATTTTGATTGTCTTAAAATTTCATCATACATTAATTATTAAATTATGTATATCTCCGATTACATTTTAATTTTATTTTAAATTTCTAAAAATTATTATTAAAAATTATCAAAATATTCTCAAAAAAAAAAATGCAGGCTGAAGAAACCATAGTTTCCTGTGTCGTGAAATACAATTATACCAACGAACGCGCTCTCAAAGAAAAGGAATCCGGCCCAGGAAGAAATTTTTTGCTCAGCAGCTTTAAACCATCTGTTCCACTCCACTGGCTTTTCTCCTCCTAATCAACAAAACATACTACGCTGCCCCAAAATCTCGTTTGCGATTATTTTATTAAGTTACATCCACCTTTGATTTTGAACCGGTGAAAAATCAAATCTGAAGAATTGGCGTCACTCCGGTGAGCGGAGGAATCATCCAGCCACTGGTTCACCCCAGCGCCGATTGAAGCCTTTTTTTTTGCACAATAATCCGATCCTGGGCTGCTGATAGATTGTCCTAACCACGATTGGCAACAGTAGACTGTTGCTTGCTCTGGTAGAAGGTCCTAATTTTAAGGTAAGGTACTTTACAAGAAATCTGTGTGTGTGTGTGTGGGAGGAGGAGGAGGGGGGGGGGGGGGGGGTTCCACTGGCCACCCCCTCGCTCTGTCTCTCTGTGCAGGCTAGGTCTTATCATTGTTTGTTAGTTACTTCCATTTGTTAACTTTGATTATATATAAGAGTACTCTGTAAAAGATTCCGAATAATGCATATCTCGACATAACTAAAACCTAGTGTTTACCAAGTTATTGTTTCATTTAGGGTGACCAAGATAGAATAGAATCAATTGATGTATTTCTTCAAAGATGCTTAAATTTTTATTGTTATAGATTAACTGCAAAACTGCATTTAGTTAAAATTTTGTTTATATCTCTTAAAGTTGGATTAGAAAACTTAGGGTTAGAGTTCAAGGTAAGTAGAAAAAAGAGGAAAAGCAAGAAGAGTATAAGAGGTTATGCCAACGTCCTATCTTTAATTTAACGAACATATCTAGCTAAATAGTCTTATATTCATATAAACTCTTCTTAACTACCAGTGATAGATACCTTAAATGGGGATTGTTCCACATCTTTGGATGTGGGAGTGCTCCTTTTTGGTGTGAATCTTGAGAGCTCAGCACAAATTTTGATAAAATCCAATCCATGTATCTATGTGCTGCACAATGCACAACAATATAGAATCTCAATCCCTCAAATGGATCTTATACATTAGGGATGTGAACATGATAGCTGTTCTAAGAATCCATAATTTTCTTTTTCTCGAACTTAGTTGGCTGGTAAGGTTATCTATGCACCCTACTAAGAGCCTCTAGGCTCATCCAAAGCTAAACAACTGAATTTTTTTCATTTAGTTATATTTTCTTAATTAAATTCTTAGAAATTGATGTTTAAAATTTCATAAATAAGAGCGAACATTGTTTACATGTAAATTATGGCAAGAAAAAAATTGCTTCTGACACCACTGAGGTGGAGAGAAAAAAGAAATAATAGATTTCACAAACAATCGCTACTTCTGTGTCAATTATGGCAAGCTAACAATGTTTGCTTGTGGACTATATCCGTTACATGAACTTCATTTGTATGTCAAGGCAGCCCTTTATATCGCCCCCTCCTTCACCCTTATTTTTCCATTGTATTTCCAAGCTTTCTATTGATCAATCTGAGATGGAGAATGAATGTTGGGGTGTTGGGGCTCATCTCATTTCATTAAAAATATATGTGCATGGAAAAACAAGATATTCATAGAGCAGCTAGTGTTTGTATATTATTGTAGAAACATGCATTTGATCTCTCTTGAAGACCTGTTTGGTTCTAGGACAATAGGGGAATCGAACGATTTGGCAATATTTGGAAGAGGGGGGGAGGTCACAACGTGGCATGAAGGGCTTTATGATTAAATAGTTGCAACGAATTGGCAATTCTTGGAAAAGTTGTGAAGTGTTGCAACTAAAAGTGAATTATGATAAAATCGAGGACCCACCGCATGGAGGGATTGATGTGGAGGAGAGATTTGTAGATGCATATACAAAAACAAGAATAGAAGGAAAATGATTTAAAATATTTTTTCATAAAATTGTTAAGATAAGCGATGAATATTATGTAACTTAGTGGGATAAGTGCTAGTAGCATATTTAAATATCTAATCAACACGTCTACTACAACCCCAATTAATGATGTACATGTTTACTATAAGCCCAATTCACAATTACGTGCTTTAATCTTACTTGTCACTTGAAGGCTTTTGCATCATGTGTCGAAATAGGATTTTGAGGAACAACATAGAAGACTTGCATAGTGCTTGATTTGAGACTCAATATAGGTAAAGTTAATTGACGAAATAACATATTCAACTCTTGGTTGTATATTTTAGATGGAGGGTAAGGTTAACTAAATAGGGATGTAACTGCGAAAATAGAAGCTATCGATGATATTCGAAAATAGGTTTTTAAGTGTCTAACCTTTCCCCTCTACTTATCATCCTGTTTGACACCTTCCTTCCCTTCATCTTCTCTCCCTTTTTCTCTCTTCCTAAGAATAGGAATGAAGTCTTTGTACACGAATTAGTGGTAACAAGCTAGGTACTCCTACGATCTCTTTTGTGAGCATTAACGGGATAAATCCTGCCTTTTGTTCTTTTTTTTAGTAATTTGGAAGCATTACCCTAGAGTATAAGCAAAATAATACATCTTCAAGGGCCTTTTATATTTTGTTTTTGGGACCTTAATTATTCATTTAGGATGTGATTTCATTGATGATCCAGTACAATTGAATTATAGCACAGTATTTATGATGGTTTGTAATATTATGTTTTTGTTGTTTTGAGGTTAATTCAAGTCCAATAGTTTTTTGCAATTAGCATGGTGAATTGCCAAATCTAATTCTATCATGCTTGCACTTAATTTACAACAAGCTGTTTAGTTATGATCATATAGCCATAATTTCTGAAAGTTATTTTGTTTTCTTCAACCAATATATTATGCTTATCGTTACAAATATAACCAGATTATATTTTGACACTTTGATGTATTTACTTTTGTATTTATGATCCACAAAATGAAAATTTTAATTTTGAGATTTCAATCTTAATTTGACAACAATTGCCTTTTTTTTCTGTGAGGCTGGTTTTTATATTTAACATTTATTTTGCTAGGATTTTGTTCGTTGTTCTCCTAGCAATAGCAGGGATAGACATCATGGAAGCCCTTCAATCGCCCTCCCCTACCATCCATGTTGTATATACCAAGCTAGCCAGCTAGGTAATTTTTCATAGTTTTGCGAATCTAATTCTGATCTAGCTTTGGTTTAACTTCTCCATGGAACATCCTCCTTTGGAAAAATACATTATCACATTGGTTTGGCTAGTGGAGACAGGTATGGAATGAATAATACACAAACTTTATAACTGTCATGCATTCTGTCTAAAAAAGTATTTTTTTATGTTTACAAGCTGATCTATTTTTTATGTTGATTCTATCTGATTCTGTGAGATTTGGCAGGACAAGAAATTTCTCATGTGAGTGATTTCAATAAAAGTAGTTTGAACATTAAAAAACTTGAACAAAATTTGTTTATTTTCGTTTGCAAAATTTGAAGACAAATTTTGCAAAAGCAGCTCTTTACCATTTTACTCTTGCCTCACTTTTGTCTTTTTTTTCTTGTTCGTTTCTGTGTTCTTGTTCTTCTTCCATGACCATTGCTTGCAATAATATTTATTGTAATTTTACTATTTCCTATTTATCTCATTTCAATTATTTCCTCTCGACCAGGATATCTTTAACAACCTCACAAAGAGATTCTACAGCGATTCTATTTGTCAAGCGATAAAGAATTATATCAATAATTCCAATTTATCGGCATATGTTTGCTCAACACCTTTGCTGGCAAGTCTTGTAGGAATGATGATAACGGAGATGTCTTCTTTTGATTCTCACCACGCAAAAGGACAAGGGGGTACTGACCTGCTATGTGATACAGATAGAAATCAAAATATATTTCGACAAGGAAATAGTGAAAGTTGTACAAAAGTACCAAAAGAGAGCACACCAACTCCGAACAGGGATGGCTTTTTCTACAAAAGGAGAAGGCTTTCAAGAGGTGGTGTTGCTGTCTTACAAGAAAAGGAGTCCCAAAACCAATCTTCTGATTTTGTAGGAGGTTTAAACAAATGTACAACTAGTACTTCATTAGCCAAAGCCCTCCATAGGGAAACCATACCCTCAAGATCATCAAAAACTGCCCCTGTTCAAAAAATATCCCAGAGCATTCTGACTGATACTGCATGTAAAGAGCTGTGTCTATCAATACTAAATGATGCTGCACTTCTTGGAGATCAAGGCCAGTGCATTTCCTCACAGAGATTTAACAGAAATGATATCAGCATTAAGGCTTCTCTCCCGTGCAAAGCTTGTGAAAAGTTCGAAGAATCTTCCAAGATGTTGATATGTGATAGTTGTGAAGCAGCATACCATCTTTCCTGTTGCAAAACTGCTACGAAAATCCTAGGAGAAGATGAAAACTGGTTTGATTGGTATTGTCCGACTTGCTCCCTGAGCAAGCAGGTGATGCAATCGAGCTGGGAAGGTGAGACCTCAGGGGAGGGGAGAAGTATATTGAACAACCCGATACAAGCTATGCTGGTTGACAAAAGGTCATATAGAACTGCTGTGCGTATTGGTAAAAACTTTCAGATAGATGTTCCGGACTGGGTGGGGCCTGTTAAAGAGTATGTGTTTTTCTCAACTACTGTTCTTATTTAGCTTGTAAGTTGGTTGTTGTGGATGCATGTAAGTTAGATGGTCGTCCTTATTCTGGCGTGCAAATATTGTAAAAGAAGCCTTTATTGTGCTTCTTGTTCTTAGTAGTTTCAAATTGCATCAACATGATGCATAGTGGAATCTTTATGAGCTCTTTGACCCCATTTCTGCGGATCCCTCCCCCAACACCCCCATTTCTGGTAGTAAATCAAGTACTTGTCTTCTTAGGCCATTGGAACTTGATGGAGGCTTCGAGTACCAGAGCATCTTTTGTTCTCCTGGAAGATATTGGAGATTTTGGGGAGCATTTGGTGGGATGTGTGTTAAGAGTGCGTTTATCTCCAATTGAGATTAATTGCAGTGTGATATCTCTAATTCTTCTTGTATATTAAATTAAATGTAGGGAGTCAAGTGACTGTGTTACCGAACCTAAAGAATTGGATGTGACTGATGATTCTACTTCAAAAGTAAGCTTTGATTCTGCTTTATATGAAAGTAAGCAATTAAAGGAAGGTTTGAAACTTGAGCTGGATAGTGTCAATTGCCAGCGTCCACAGAATTTAGTGCTGTCAATGCTAGTCCAGTGTTCTTTTTCTCCCTTTGTCATTTTTTCCTGGAATATCAATTTATAAATTGCAAGCATCCAATGAAAATTTCAAAATTTCTGACAAGTTGACTCAGATGTGTAATTCAGAATTTTTCAAAGCTTAAATACAAATTTTGGGGCTTTGACTTTCTATCCTTATATTAAACCATAAATTTCATGTTAAACCTGTAACATTTTCAAATTATTTCTCGCAGTTGTGGTGTAATGGGCCCAGATCGAAGTCATTTGGCAACTGGGTTCAATGCCAAGAGATTATACACGCAAGTGGTAGTGATGAGGTGATGATTTGTGGCAAGTGGCGGAGGTAAAGTTTGATGAGGCAGTTCTAAATTATTTATTATTACTGGATTCTGGTTCCTGTATAGTACATTTTACTGGTTTGACTGAACCTCCCCACCCCCTTCTCCCATTTCATGCTTACATTTCCTTGGCTTGTTTGGTTTTACTGGATTGACTGCTTTGACTGATTTCCTCCCCCTGGTGATACTGTACTCTGACAGTCAGGTCTGTTGCAGATGTAGTTAAATTCCTATTAAATGGTAGTCATTCAATTAGCCATGTCTGCTTTATCATACTTTGCACTTAATTTATTTCATAAGATGTGTGTTTCTAATGCTATGTTTTTGAAATTTCAGAGTACCACTTCAAGTGGTACAAACAGATGACTGGGACTGTTCTTGCCTTCTACCACATGATCCTTTTCATGCTGACTGTGCTGTTCCACAGGTAATCTTCTCATCTATATAATTTATACTTATATTGGGGTATTGCCACCGCAATCTTTGATTTCAGTGAAGATGTCCCCCCCCCCCCCTTTCTTGTTTTCCATTAAGACTACAACCCTCCATTATCTTTGGCTTATTTAATCTTTGTTATCTTTGCAATTTGTAGTACACATGATTCTTTTTCTTAAGACAACAAAGCCTAAATAGCAAATGAGTAGAGGACCAGTTGTTATCACTAATGACTTAATAATTAGGAATATTATATATAGTCTCCAAGCCCTCACCCCTAAATAACCCCAGAATGTTTTTGGGTCAACTTCTTAAAATAACTGAATAAGCAAGTGTACATTGGTATAACATTCAAGTGTGCGGTGTAAGGACTCGGAAACGAGTATGGAAGATCAAGACAGCTGATGGCAGCTGCTAGTCATAAATCGCGTGACAACTTTCAACAATTATGTCTAAACTGAAACAAGCAAGTGTGCACTGATACTTCAGAAACACAAAATTAAGATGGACGCTTTGGCTTCAGTTCAGTCATCTATTACTGGTTTTAATAAATTGAAGAGAACTGAGAAACTTTCGCTATAAATATACTTTATCTAACAAAACATGAGCAAAAGTAACCAATAACCTACTGGCAAATAGAAACATTCCAATGAATGTCACAAAACTTGAACTAATGGTTAATAAAATTTCATCATTTAATTTGCATAGTGAGGTTCTCGCAAAAAATTTGCTCTTCATTCATTTTAAATTTTCATCAGAAAGCATAATAATGTTAGTTGCAATATATGTAACTACTTTCTGAGTAAAAGCACATCAAAACATACATATAAAATTTAAGTTTGTTTAGCACAAAGTTTTTGGGCGGCTGCATTGCCCAGCTCTGGCCATTCTGGTGGAGTATGGATATCGTATTGCTTAGCTGTAACTAAGCAACTCTAGCAGGCACCCGTTATAGATGGATCCAGCTCCTCTCCAATTTACGGGTTCACTGGAGAGGCCCTGCACCCTCCAGATCTCAACATTTGGAAAGTCTCTCAATAGATGGTGAATTTGAAAGCTAGAATAAGTATATAGGAATTTTTCTTTGTTCCAATTCGTAATAAAAAAGAGAGCCAACACACGCAACCTTTCTTATTTTGTTTGTTGACTTTAGAAATGAAGAAGCCAAGAACCGTAGGTCTAGTACAGTAGTGATAGGCCTCTTCTCTCTATGAAGAGACGCAGGTTCAAGACTATAATAGACATTTGAAAAGAAATAAATGCTGGGGTTAATGGGAGCCCTCATATATTAAAAAAAAAGAGATGAAGAAGCCAAGCATGCTGCTTTTCTAGTACTCTTTTGCAATATTTGTGACCATCCACTGAATTTTTGGTCCAAGCATGATGCTTTTCTAGTAGGTTTTTTGGGATATGCAGACTGACACACAGTAAATGTAAAAACTAAAAAGTAATTGGGATTTGTGAATGTAAACACACTTGACAACTAAGCACATCATCCCAGTATATTGTTGTTTCCTCTGCTTGAGAAAATTATTAAAAGCAAAAATATTCCTAATATACAAATTCAGTTATATATGTTCATGTTGTACTATTAGAAGAATGGTTAATGCACACCTTATTAGAAGATTATGAGGCTGATTAGAACCACAGAGGAAATGGAGCAAACCTAGAATGCACCTTTTTTCTCGCCCCCTCTTTTCCACCAAACTTGCACTTATTATTTTCTCCTCTGTCATCACTGAATTTTTTGGGAATGGGGTTCAGGGCAATACCCCTTTTAATTTTTTCCATCAGATCTAGGATATTTATGTCTGATGTAATACAGGTATGTACTGCCTTCCATATCCTGGTCTGGCACTGTTGTATTCAGATTTTTTTTTTCTGTTAGTACTAGTATTGATCTTGGCAGGTCCATTGCACAAATGCATGGACCTGTTGTGTTCTTGTTAACTTCTATTACTCCTTTTTTTTTTTGTTATAGGAAGCTGAAAATGAAGAAGTATTTAAGCAGTTGAAAGTTTTAGAGACAGTAAGTCTGTGGTACTCTCAAAGAAAAAAAAAGCTCAGAATTATAGCTATTTCCCAGTTTCATTTCTGTAATATTGCTGGGGACTAATACCCAAGATGTTTCAATTTTATTTTCTTTTTGGTAGCTTTACTTTTGCCAAAGAGAATTTGAGGTTATACTGGTAATGTACTGGAATTGTTCTACATCAGATCCCGTGCCTGTAAAAATCTGGAAATATGTAATTCCTTAATATATTATCTGCAATGAACTTTCATATCCATTACTTATTTCTGATGGTCAATTGCTTTCACGGTTTTGATTGGAGTGACAGAAAGGCATTTATGAAGAATGGTCTCAAGCTTATTTTACCTGTAATTCTCAATTGTTATTTTGATGTTTTGACTTGCAGGCACGGCAGTTGCTAGAAAATCACACAAAGAAATCTTAGCCAATCACAATTCCAAGAATATGACAATCAGGAAGGCAAGGAGCACTTTGCAGTGCTACAATTTTGTGATGTTTTTTTCCTGGTTTTAATCGTTGTACATGTAACAAGTAGTCAATCGTAGGACCAATTTCTTTTTACATTGGTACTTTTGATTAATTTTTGTTGGCATCGGTAATAGTTGGCTGTAGTTTTGGTAGACTAGAAGAGGATGAAGAAATCTCATTTATTTGTTGTTTTGCAGTGCTGTCTCACCCAATCAAATCAAATATATATTCAAGTAAAGAATTAAGATTTGAGAGGAAAAAAGTTGAAACAGCAAGTACCAAAATTGCTTCACCTTCATTAATTTTATCAATCTATTATCATTTTCTACACATCTAATTGAAATGGAGCTAATATTCCTTTTCTTAGAATGAATAAAAATGAAAAAGATCTAAGTCTTTGCCTTCTCCTTCAGTTAAGTGAAGGATACACACATCAGACCTTGCAAACTTGCATTCATTGTCGTGATAATGCAAAAACCACCATACACCGGTGATGGAATTTTCTGTAAATTGTGAACCCTATTATGTAATTTGTAGTATTCACATCTTCCTCGCTAGATCCAGCCATATTTTCTTGTGTTCAATGCCAGTTCCCTTTTTTTCCCTGAGCTGCTATGCGAATTTGTTGTGCTCATTATGCGTCTTGTGGGTGTTTTCCGCTGTGGAACTTTATCCTATCCAAATATTTGTGAAATTGAGTCAGGCTAATGTTTCAAAATCTGCATATATCATAAAGCATCTCTGCAAATGAAGATCTAAAATGAAGAAAACAATTTTTGCACACACACTTCTAAATTTGTACTACAGTACAATAATCCAGATCGTTTTTTTAATAGCATTTGTCTCGCTTCCCACATGCTGTTTTCTATTCTAAATTAATTTAGAATTCAGGAGATTGATATACACAGAGAGGTAAACTATAAAGATAAAACTATATAAATCTTTACCTGAACCTTTTTTGTTTTGGAGACCCTATCTTTTTGAAAACTACTGCCTGATCTTTTAGGTACGTGAAATAGTTCTGACAAAGGAAGGAAACAGGATGCATCCAGTAGCAGAACCTCATCAGACTTTCTCTTCTTTTCCTCACAATTGGAAGTGGATGCCTGTAAATAAACAACTAAAATAATTTAACAAGTAATATAATTGGAGCCTCTTAAAAGTATCAAATTACCATGTATAACCGAGGAACAAAATTCTTGCAGTCCTTTCTGAAACATGAAAAATGTTACATATAACCCCCAAGTCCCAGCTCCAAAATTTCTTTTTTCTTCCTGAAGTACCCAATTTACCCTTGTTTCTCATTTGGTTAGAAATATGCAGGGAGGAAGGATGGTCAATTTTTGGTAGCATATTTTCTAGTAAATATAGGTAAGCTAACTCTTTTTGCTCTTTGTTTATAAGCTTTAAGAACATAATACACTACCTTACGGAGTTTAAGAGCAGCATATCTTGCATTTTTAAACCACATATCAACCTATAGAATATCAAGAGAGTATATTCATCAAAGCATAAAATAAGAAATAAAGTATATTGTCTGATAATTCATTTTTTTCATTTTAACAGTTAATTAAAATACAACAAGTAAAAAGGAAAGAAAAAAGTTAAAAGCTTTGCTATTTGTTCTTTAGAAACAGATATTTTATAGTTACCTTCTGTGAAGAAAGGCCAAGTTGCTTGGATAGGTTCACCTTTACAGATCTTGAAGGAAGCTCGTTCTTAGCAAATGCATGCTGGAGCTCCTTTTTTTTTTGTTCAAAAAGCCCTAAGTTAGCTTATATCAGTGTACAGAGTAATAACTACAAAGGATAAAAAAAGAGTGTTCATAAAGCAATCAAAGGGTCAATAGTTGCTATTATTTATGCATCTATTATTGCTATTATTTTGCACACTATTCCCAGTTCTGTGCAATAGCTATCCAGTTGAAATATTGTCAATGAAAACCCAAATATAAAGATACTCGAAGAGTTAATACACCTCGATAGCTAAAGGGGGGATCCTGGAATACTTTGACATATGTGCTGGTACATCATCATGCAATACTTTATTTGCATCTCTGGTAGAATTAACAACCATGCATCCATCCAAACTTGCTTCTTTCATTCTCTTCTTTCTGACACATGGGCCCCATTCTTCATCTTCACTCTCTTCCTCATTCTCTGCATCCTTTCCAAACATCTCCTACATCGTCATGCAACTTGTTTAGGGTAACATTTTATCTTAGCTGGAAGCATTAACAGAAATATCAAACATGCAAAAAGCATAGAATCGATGAGACTAACATCATGAAGCTTCTTATAATCAACATTCGTCCTCTGCCTAGGCTGATACATTATCTCACCTTCATCAGCCTCCCCAAAATTAATTTTGTCAGAGTGATAAGTTGTGCTGTTTGACAAGTCAAACTCATCAGAGTCCAATTCTTCAGTCTCATTACCGCTACAGGTAACTTCATTTAATTCAGGGTTGTAATCTTCATCTTCTGATTCATCAGATGGCCATTCTTTCTCATCCTTGAATTTCAGATCTTTACTGGCCGGGTCAGTGGCCTCTTCCTTGAATATATCCTATCAGATTGGAGAAAAGAACTAATGATATAAATGAAAATCTATGCAGTAGCAATTGATGAGGGTTATCAGTTATCAGTATTACCACATAGGAGGAATCAAGGGAGAAGCTTGTGCAAAGATGTGCATTGATAGCTTCTAGAATCATTATCTTATTCTCATCATACTTGCACACCATTTTGTCGTCAGCACCAGGCACTGAGATAGACAAGAAAAATATATGAAGAGTTGTAATTGTACACAACAAGTGTGCATTTCAAGGTAACGCCATCCATGAGAAAACTTAGCGAAGTTCTGTACCTTTTTCTGGAGACTCCAAACAACTCTGATGAGAACCACATTGGCAAGTAGAAATAAGTAAATCAAGCTCACGAACAATTTCACGGATACTAAGTTTGCATTTTATTATCTCCTTTTCAGCCCTTTCCAGCTCCTTTTCTGGTTTAATTTTCTCACGACTGATACAAGCACAAAAAAGCAAACAACTGTCAGTGAATTCCAGCGCTAGCACTATGAAGTACCTTTACAAATTCATCCAGTGCGACAAAACTTTGACCAGAACATACATACTGGTACCTAGCCATTACCAATAGTACAAGGATTTAGCGTGTTACTAGGCCTGGCAATAAACTTGAGGTTTAAAACCCTAATTTAAGCCTTGGTCCTACATATCAAAATTATACTAGCATAAAGTTTTATTTAGCATACGGAATTATTAATATGTAGAATATGAAACCTTCGGCCTTTCCACCCATCAGCATAGTAAGCCTCTAGAAGGTTCTTCTCTAATTTAATTCTTACAAGAAGGTATCTTGCTCTCCTTTGCAAACGAGTCACTTCATCACATTCCCTAAGTTTCCTTTTGTTTTTTTTCTTTCTCCCACTTTCAACCTTTTCATTTCTATCGTTTTCATCTTTTCTCTTCAGAGCTACCCTTTTCTTCGGCAAAGAATTCATGGAACCGCATCTTGTTTCAGATGCAACCTTGCATAGTGAAATCATCCTACTATTGCGACCTTTTCTCCTAGAGGTATAAACTATCAATTCCTTTCCAGATTGATCCATTGGATAATTTCAGAACACCTGCAAATTGTAGAGATAGGTTTATGTCAGGATTCTCATTGAGTTTAAGCTACATTTAATCTTCATAGAAAATCAATCAAGGTCGTAATCCCAAATCTCATCGGAGTTTCTTCTAATTTCAAGATCCAGAAGCACGAACAGTGATAGGTCTTCAATTCAATTCAGAAACTTCTCCAACATTGCAACGAAAGAGGGTTTCAATTCACACGAACAAGATAAGCATTGAAACTGAACTAGGTCTATAGCGCCTAATAGCAGGCTTGAAGAAGAGGAGAAGAAGAGCGTAGGGAAGAATGAGAGCTCTAACCGTTGGTCGCGTTGGTCTATTGCGCCGAGTTCATGGGAATCTCTCTTGCAACGATCTATAAGCAAGGTTTGGGTTGGATCGCCGGTGGAAATGGCAATGGAATCCATTTTTGCTATTATACCCTTCTTCTTTTTGTTTTTTGATTGGCTTTTAAACGAAAGTTTGTTTTTGCATTTGTCCGATCGAGGAGGAGAGCGTGCATAGACGAGTTTCGGAAATTTAAATTGCACGCAAGAATTGTGCTTAATATCACGTGTATTGTATAGGGAGTAATAATTGTATGTAACTGTACTCTTTATTCTTATATTTTAAATACATTTATATATTTTTTAAATTATTTATATCTAATGATAAAAATATTTATATGTTATATTATTAAGATTAAAAGTTATACGAATTATACTTATACTCGTGCGATAAAATTTTTAATTTTAATTTTTCTATAATCATCTAAAAAAGGAAATGTACGGAATACCTTTTATATTAATTATAAATACTTATAAATTCAGATATAAATTATTATCTATTTAAAATAAATACTTTCAGTGTGCAGATAAGAGATACAAAATATTAATTACACCAACTTTTAATATATTTCATATATCCTTTGATATTTTAATTCGTTTTATACGTTTGTACTAATTTTAATATATATTGTATATTTTATAATTTATAAATATTTTTATATTTATTTATTTAAAAGAGCTAAATTTTAAAAATATGTTCCCAACTTAGGTTTTCTTTTTTAACAATATCAAAGAAGGTCGGACTTTTGAATCTCGGCTTTTGGTAAACTAAAATTCAAATTGCAGATAAAAAAAAAGAATAAGAATTTCAAATTAGATCATTAAATGAATTGGACTTTCAAAATGATGTCCCTTGATATTTTTCTTTTTCCTTTTTCTCTAGCTGAAAATGTTTTTGAATTGGAATTTTAAATTCTGCCTTCTTGAATCTCAAATTATCTTTGTTATGTTTTCTAGAAGTTAAATTGAAAAAAATATTCATCTGTTATATAATTTTCTTTTTGAATAGAATGCTAATCACGTTAGATATATAAAAAAAAAAGAAGCTCGGTAGCTCTAATTGCTCCATTATTTTATTGTTATTTTAGATCATTAATGTTTTTAATATAATACTTCAAATAACTAACAACGAGACAATAATAAGGTTGAGAGAATTAGTCCGGTGTAGAAATATCTAAATTGAAATAATTTAAGAGCTTTGATCTTAATTACATGTTAGGAAAAAGATGAAGGAGAAGGAGAAGAAGAAAAGATGATGATGATACCAATAATAATGATAACTAATTATGTACTAGTCATCTAGGAAAATGATGAATAAATATTCCAAAATAGATTTATTTTTTTTCATCAAAGGCAACGAGAATAAATGCATCACAAGTGGATACAATGAACTTTCACAAGCCAAAAACTGATCTAAATTAATTAATTATGGCCTTGCTATAAAATGTATGAAATAATATATGAAATGCATTAAATTTCATTTGTAAAATATTGATATATCATTTAAAGAAGGGTAAATGTCGATATCTAAATATGTAATAATTTTTTTTATTAAACATCCATTGATGATTACACTTGAACTTTTTTTTGAAATAAAAATAAGAATTTAAGTTATCTAACTTTAAATGTTTATAAAAAACTCTCATCTGAATTTTGACCTCTCACACGATTACACATGAACTTGGATGTGTCTGAATCCAACAAATCTAATATGAACTTGTTATCAAACAGAAAAATAAATCATTTTACAAGAATTAAAATGAACTATATTTAGGGGAACAAACCCCTTTTTATAATCTCAAAACTATAACTTGCAGATCTAATCATTTAAGTTTGAAATCAACAGAGAAATCATGTTTTCAAGAAATACAACTTAGTATGAAGCTATAGATTTCCTCACTATTGTAATAAATCCTTCTTTAATTTTCTTTGAGCATACGCCATCTTACATCAAGCGCCTAAAAGGAAGGTTTTTTATCCGCAGTACTATTTGTTTGCCCCTGCATCAATAATTACAAGCCAGAAAGAAATTAATGAACTCAGTACCATTCCTATTTTGCTTTTATATTAAGGCAGCTAAGAATTGTTCTACGGTAATTGATACACAGATATTATTGTTGATATTCTCATCGATACGAGTTTTATTATACACGATAAATAAGTTAGTATACATGTTAATGATTTTATTATGTAAATTTCATTTTATACAGTACTGTTATTATTCAACTTAAATGAGTTATTATGTATATTAGTGATATTTAAGTTGAATAATAGAAGTACTGTACGATGACGGTATCAACAATAATATCCCCATAACATTTTCCTTGTTATTTTATTGGTGTGTCAAAATCTCAATTAGAACTTGGAAAGCTTCTGAATGCAAACTTATTGTTATACAGTTTAACAAATCAATTGTTGGCTCTACTAGTCTTAATTAGGACCTAAACTTAAGTTTCTCAGAAAAAAATTGAAAAGAAGTAAAGACTTCGTACCACACGACGATTGGGAGGGAACAACCAAATTGGCCTGGAGCAGCTCGAAAGATCTTCAGCTGGTAGAATGCAACTTATATTCTGCTCTTTCATCGAAAACACGCCAGTATCGAACAACTCGTTAGATGAGGTGAAATAGATATGATCGCCTTTAATACCAGGAAAATGAGATGCATGGAAAACCCTCGAGATGTAAGAATCCAAGAAAATTACATGGCCCTGCAAGCTCTTCACCTCCACCCATTCCAAGGGGCATTTCCAAACCAACTCATAGACTTTGAAGCCGACCGTATAGGTATCTCTGTGGCCGGAACCTCCGTAATGTCTCATAACCATCAGCAATTTATCAGAAACTTCAACCAAGTATGCATTGTGAAAATTATTAGCTGATCTATTTGAAAATGTTGGCGAGGGAAAATCAAATTTCTTCGTCTTAAGCTTATGAGAGCTGGTGACCTGAGCTAAACCTTTTGCATTGTCTTCTATGCCGAAAGAGTAGACAGTTTTCGATTTGTCTACACCCATGAGCTCATTCTTATAAAATATAATACCAACCAACCCTTCACCGCCCAAATGCACAGTGGTTGCAAGAGAGTTATTTGAGTTCGGTCGGGAAATGGTTAGAGAACATCCCTGATGATTAGTTAAGGCCACGAGGTAATCTTTCGAACTAGGTGAGCATGAAAATACTATTCTGCCGATGCTCACGTGAGTCATATTGATCCATTCGCATGTTGGTGATCCGCACGGTTCATAGAGATCTGGAATCAAGCAAAGGCTTGTTTTCGGAGGAAAGGATAGCTTTTCTCCGGAATAAGCATTGTTTAGGAATATACTTTTCGGTGAATTAGAATAGCAGAACATCCAACCATCACAATATGAACCGAAGAAAACCGCACCTGAATCTACTCTAGGAATTGGGTTAACATAATAATTCCTACTGCAAATCTCGTAGAATTTACGCTTACCGTCAGAAAATTTTAGCATTAACCAGGGGAGTTCAGCAGGTGGGGCCGGGTGATGAGACTCCACGAGATGCCACAACTTGCAGACAGCTTTGAAACTGAGATGATCAGCATAATTAGGTATGTAGTTTACGAGTAATTCTAGAACTGCATAAGGCACCTCTACTTGATTCGGCATTTCTGTTTTGTCGGGTATTTCTACTTGATCAGATTTCGCTTTTTTCAACTGGAACATTTGCTGGAGTAGCTCAGAAAGAAAACTTAGGAACTTCAACCAAACTTCCAAGAAATAATTTCTCATCTCCTTGATGGATTAATCTCCTCATTGAAGGAAATTATGAAAGGGATTATTTTTAGTTGGTTTTTAGTTTAAGAAGCTCAAAGAGGAATTATATTTGTAAGCAAGTATCATAATTAAAGGATCTTATTTTAAACATAATGCTTTGTAAAAATACGATTGAACCCTTTTTCAAAACTTCAACTAACTATTCTTTTCAAAAGGACTCTAAATAAAGTTTTCTTATTTTTATTGAACAATCTAAATTAAGGAAGAGGTATATCATTTGGAGATCGATTGATCAAGAAAATTTTTTATGGCCAACTATTTTCAGTAAACCATCAGCAGAGATCAGAATCCACAAAATTAGAACTAAGTTAGGACAATATAACTCCATATATAATTGGTAGCAATATTTTCCTTACTGTTGTAGTTATTTCATGAAGAAGACTCACTGTGCTGAAATTCAGGAGTGCTATATATATTTGCAGATAAGTTATTCTGCTTGATCGAGAACTAGTTTTTAATTTAATGACAAAGACAATGCTTTCCGTGTAGGAGGTTACAGGTCAATCATGCAAATTCACGAGTGCTATAGAATAGAATATTTGGGCTAATTCAAGGTTTATTTATATTATATATTTAAGCTAATTTTAGACGCCACTAGCCATCAACACTCAAATTTGGTTGATTAAATATTATAATTGGGTACTATGCCGGATTTTGATAGTCTGAATTTGCAATTTGAACTAGTTGTTCTAATATATTGACAATTGAAAAGACAATAATTATTCATCAGTGCAAAATATATCTATGTTCGTAGCTATATATCAAGGTGCATGTTTTAGAAAACCTGTAAACAGCAGTTTTAAACTGAAATGAACAACTATTTTGTATAAGTTTGAAGAAATATGAATTCTAGTTAACAATAATATTTAGTCTAAATAGTTGGGAGGAATGTGTATTTGCGAGTTCTAATAATGCGTTGTCCCTAACTTTGTATTTGTGCGCTTTCGAAAAATAATAAAAGTTGATATTCTATTCAGGGTACTTTTATCAAAATATATATATATATATATATATAAAATGCGTAGTACCTAAGTTTAGAAGAACTGATATATAATGGCTTTGGAAAACTATTTTCAAGGGGAAATTTCATTTTAGTTAAAAGAAGTACGTTTGGTGGTGGGCAGAAAAAACAATTTTTGGGCTGAAAATAAGTTTAGAAAACAATTCTCGATGCATGAATAAAATAATAGATGACAAATTCTGATTTAACCTAAAAAATGTACATGACTTGACTTAAATCCAAACTCAACCTGATTCAATAATTTTGAAAAGTAAAAAATAACTCTCAAACTTGATCCATCCAACTTATGATTTAAACTTGACTAATTAGGAAGCCAAATGATTCGAAATCCGACTCAATCAGATTCGAACAATTTAAAACTTATATTGTTTCAAAACATAATGAAGGGTGATAAAGAGGGGGGAGAGAGGGTAAGAGAGTGACAAGAGAATTAAAGAGAAGAAATATATACTTTTTGAGATTATGAAAGGTTATATATAAAAAATTTCATATATTAGGAGGGCAAAGGTGATTTTTTAATTTTATAAGGGAAAATGTGTAATTTTAAAATTCAAAAAGGATAAATATGAGAGTTTTTATATCGAGATGGATAAATATGATGTTACAAATTCAAAGGAGAAAAAAAAATGTAATTTTAAGATTTTATAAGGTATACACTTTTATTTATTTTCTTTTTTAAAGCGCCAAAACCCAAACATTTTCTTAAAAAACAAGTTTAGTCATAAGGGCTCTTTATTCAAATCAACTCTATTAAGAGGTTTTATATGCAAAAGTCCTCTCTAACTGAAGTCGTTGGAACTTTTAAAAGAAAGAAGCGATGAAAAGAAAGATAGAATGAAGAAATAAACAAAAAAGGAACCGCGAATTGCATAGGAAGGCGTTGCGATCACCTCGAACTAGGGTTTACGGATTTGAAATGGGGAGTCTTCCCAAGGGATGGCGCAAGGCGTATGGCGCGATCAAGGATTCCACCACTGTCAGCCTAGCTAAGGTCAACAGCGAATTCAAGGTACGTACTCCCTCTCATACATTTCTATGTTTTGTTTTGTTTTTGTAATTGTAATTGTAATGCTGGTTGAAATATCGTCAATTATCTTGTTGTATGGTTTGGTCTTGGGAGGAGGAACTGGAATTTTGAAGAATCACAGTTCTGTTTCTCCTGAATTAGACAGTTTTGTCCAGTGTTACTTCCACACAAAACTCCAAATGGCATCGTCGGATGCATGTGGTTCTTGTTCCACCAACAAGGGTATTGGTTTTCTTTGAATTCTTTTCAATTGTGTTCCCTGTGATTTTCCGGTTTACCTTTCTTTATATATTGACACTTGAGTTCAGAACTTTTCTTTTGTCTTGTCTCTATTAAAGCATCTATTTTTTGATGAAAATAAGGGTGAATTCTGGAATTCATCAGTACTTCTGTTTAGATTGATTATTTGCATCAACCTGTATAGAGTGATCGGAACATTATGTGTGCCAACTTGACCATCTTTTGTCGTTATTTTTGTTTCTTTTTTGTTTTATCCTTGTATTCTTTAGAGCTTCATTTCACCATTTGCGGAATTGAGGAAACATGGATTGCATTGGATAAGTAAACCATAGTAATTGTAAAATTAAGGAATGTGTTGAGGCTTCGATGAACTTAGTTACTCTCGAGAAGTTGCAAGTTTAGTGCTTGATTTTTTTTTAACTTTTCTTTTTAAATATTTTTCCCATAATGAAGGATCTGGATATCGCAATAGTGAAGGCTACAAACCATGTTGAGAGACCACCCAAGGAGCGCCATGTCAGAAGTATGTTATTTGTTCATATGTTTGTTTCTGTATTAATTAATTGGTGATGCACTCTACTATTGTTTACATAAAATGGTTGCAATGATGAACGAAAGCAGAATTTGGTAAAATTCTGGCACCAACAGAGACCTCTTCTGTTGTCTTAATTTAATTTATGTTTGTTTGCTAATGATCGCTAAATCCCCCCCCCCCCCCCCCCCAAAACAGAGATATTCTATGCAACATCATCCGGTCAGCCAAGAACAGATCTGTCGTACTGTGTACATGCGCTCTCAAGGAGATTAACTAAGACTCATAACTGGGTGGTATGTCTTCCCTCTTTTTGTGCTTACTTTCTCAAATTTAATTAATTTTTTAATGGTAATTTAGTAAAAGGAAACATGGTGACGACTCACAATGGAGACACCTTAAGACCCATGCATTAAGAAGAATTTTCTAGAGAGAGGAATTATTTTGTTCTGCCTTTGAATTATATATACCCACAGATAGTACTTTTCAATTGGACTTAATTTTTTTTAGCAAATTACACACAAGGTGCTGCTAAGTTATTCCCTAGTACCCATTTTTATCCTGAAAAATTATATGCCCACAGATAGTACTTTTGGTTTGGCAAACTCTAATTCACATTGCCCTTGTGGTCCCATCTTCTTTATTTAGTATATTTATGAACCCAAATCCAAATCTTTGCCGACATAATAAGTCATTCTTCAGTTGGGTTGGAGTTCCACATAAGTATTAACCAAGTTTTCATGTACTTTTTCAATGAAAAGTGATAATTAGGACCAAATTGATAATTGAAAATTTCTGGAACTAAAATGGGAACTCTTGGAGCTCACGGATCAAAGAAGGTCCTTGCAAATTTGAGGGGTCATTTGTATAATTTGCTAGTTTTTGTATAACTCTTTTTGGTTGTTCAGAACTTTAAAAAAAAGGGGTTCTAGTTTGTTTAGAGATACTATTTGGACTGCAAGAACTTGGTCAAAGAGTAGTGGCTCTCCACTATTTCATTCTTGTTGCATTATTTTTTTTCTGTTTGACTATTTGTTATTTACGAAATAGAACTGCAGATTCATGCTATCTTAATGGCTACTATTATGTGTTATTGCTTGCATGTTCAGACAGTAACAAATACATAATGACATTAGGATCTTTACATCTCAAAATAAATTAAAAATGTAGATGAGTATATGTAGGAATACAGAATTAACTACTGTATTATTTTTTCATGTACAGGTTGCTCTCAAAACCTTGATAGTTATACACCGTACATTGAGAGAAGGAGACCCAATTTTCAGAGATGAGCTACTGACGTATTCTCGTCGGGGCAGTGTTCTGCAAATGTCTAATTTTAAGGACGATTCCAGTCCTCTTGGTCCGTCCCACAACCCTGTCACCTGCCAAAAATCTTGTGATGATTAAAAGGAGAATCTTTTTTTTTTTTACTTTGGTTATCTGGATTTGGTACATCTAATTTATATTATTTATCATTAGCTTGGGATTGCTCGGCATGGGTAAGAACGTATGCAATGTTTCTGGAAGAAAGATTAGAGTGCTTTAAAGTTTTGCGATATGACATCGAGACGGAAAAACTACAACCAACAGAAGATACTCCTAAGGTTCTTTTATTTTAAATAAAGTTGAACTCACACATGAACTTGGCTTTATACTTTTTTCTAATAAACTTGTACTGCACCATCTTGGAGTATGTCCCAGGGGAATAGTAGAACGAGGCATTTGCAGTGTGATGAACTTTTAGAACAGTTACCAGCACTGCAACAGTTGCTCTTTCGCCTTATTGGGTGTCAGGTTACAAAAATCTCCCTCCTTCCTCCCTCCCTTTGTTCTTTTTTCCTTCTTTTTTAGATCTTGGCCTTATGTTTCTTATTTGACATAAGCAGCCTGAAGGAGCAGCTTTCGGGAACTATCTTGTACAATACGCTCTCGCTCTGGTATTCTATTTTACACAGAATTTATTCAGACATTTCTATCTTGGCAACCTGATACATTTTGAATCATTGTCTAGCCCTGGCCCTTTTTAATCGCACTAGTTAATTCCCATCTTTAATTTTTTTCACTCAGGTTCTAAAAGAGAGCTTCAGAATCTACTGCGCAATCAATGATGGGATCATTAACCTTGTTGATATGGTACTTGTTTTTTAACATAAAATGGTATTTCTATGTCGAACAAATGACATGCTTTTTGTCCCTGCCCCCTAATTACCAATTTACTCTTTTTACAGTACTTTGACTTGCCAAAAATGGATGCTATCAAAGCTCTTGACATCTATAAAAGATCTGGCAACCTGGTTTGTTCTTTCACTTGATGTTTCTCTTTAATTTTTTTACAATAACTATATTTTCTGCCATTATGTTCAACAGAATTTCACATCCATTGCTGAGATATTTAGAAAAAATTTAGATTATATATAACAGGGATTTCTTAATTATGACTTCAGTTTCAAAAGATTCTTTCTTTCTAAACTCTGGTCTTTCCCCAAATCAGTGGGAGAAGAGGCAAAAGGAGTTCAGAGACAGAAAGGTTAATTTGAGCTTTGAAGTTTTGAAAGGGTAAAGTCGAAATTGATTTTATGTTATGCATTGAATAGGCAAGAAGCTTATCTGATTTCTACGGGATTTGTAGAGGTTTAGAGCTTGCAAGAAATTTCCAATTCCCTGTTTTGAGAGAGGTCCTTTTTCTTTTCTCATTGTTTTCATTAGTTCTATTTATTTAAAAAAATATATATATTTGCATCATTTTAAATGTGCTTTCTTGAATACAATACAATATATGATTCTAAGTGTAAATTGTTCAGCCACCCCCAAATTTTATGGAATCAATGGAGGAGTATATCAGAGAAGCACCTCGTACTGTTTCTGCCAACAAAACTATTGTGAGTAGCTTCATTACTTTGTATTTGAATATATTACCTTTCTTAAATGAGATGTGATTCAATAAGATGGAGCAACTTTTTTATACCATTAAAAAATTTAACTTCCAGTTATGCCCTAAAATAAATGAGAAACATTTTTCTCCACTCTTGGGAAATAGTACAAAATGTGCATCCCTGAAAACTATGAGAAATGCATCCTTTGTACCCGTGTCTTCTGTAACAGAAGATGCCCATAGTATTATCTCCTTGTGCACCCTTTATCTCTAGAAAATGTGGGATAAAAGGTGCAGTAATTTGGGCATATTAAATAATACGAATTGAAGTGATATATATGGGGGATATCCATGTATTAGACGTATAAAAGAAATAATTCTCATTTAGAAAGCTTATGCGCAATATGCCAGTGTTATCTTGAAAATTTTTGAAGTCATGCCTAATAAGATTACCTTTATTACGTTGAGAAAAAGGAATATCAGGAGAGCAGTGCCACAACAGCAATTGAGGAAGCAGAAGAGCAAGAAATACCTCCGCCGCCTGAGGCCCCACAGGTCAAAGAGGAACCTCCTGTTTTGGTCGAAGATGAAACTGAAGAGCCGGTTGATGAACCAAAAGAAGATCCACAACCTGTTATTCAGCCTGATCCACAACCCTCTCTGATTGGAGATCTATTAGTACGCAGCATGATCGTATCTTCTCTTCTTAGTTCAGTTGGCAATTTCAAAGCAGAGAATTACTACTGAAGAAATTTATATTTTTGGTTTCAGGGTTTAGATGAGATCAACCCAGTTGCAGCTGAGCTAGAAGAGACTAATGCACTGGCTCTGGCTATTGTTCCTTCTGGTAATCAGATTAATAAGTGGTCATTTGTTTATGATTTTTTGTTTTCTTTTATTTTTCCATTGTGGTACTTCAGTGTGAGTTAAATTGTTGTAGGGGACAACTCAAAACCAAAAACAAGTTTTCTCGATGGTATCAGTGAGATGTCAGGTTGGGAGTTAGCGCTTGTCACAGCTGAGAGCAACAATACAAGACATTTCACCGAAAGTACACTTGTATGCATTATTTAGTGTCCTACTTTTTTATACCATGTAGGAAAATTTTATTTAATTACATGACATGCTAAACTTACACTGTGAGGAACATTAAATTAGTTGTTTACTAAACCCAAGGCTTTGAAGAACAATTTCCATATGCATCCATGATTCTAACAGTTGTTAGTTCCAGGCCAGGCATGCAAAGGTTGCGTGCAAACCTCCAACATAGCTTATCATTAGAGTGTCAAATGTGAAGTATTACTACAGAAAAAATAAAAAACTTTCTTTCAATGGCTGTTCCAAAAAAACATACATCTATGTCAAAAAAACGTATTCGTAGAAATATCTGGAGAAAAAAAGGATATTTAACTGCAGTAAAAGCCTCTTCTTTAACAAAATCACTTTCTATTGGAAATTCAAAAAGTTTTATTAAACAAAAACCAAATAAAAGAGTTTTTGGTTTTTATGTATTTCTACAACAAAGTATTCCTTTAACAAATATAAATTAAAATGCTATGTTTAAAATGCTAAAAAAAAGCTAGCTTTGAAATAAATGATTCATATTAAATGAATCTAATTCTTATTTTTTTTTAATTACTTTTTATTAATTTAGTTAGTAAAATTTCACTTAAGGACTTTAATTAGAACTACAAATTATATAAAATATTTTTCTATTACTAACCAGGTATGGTAATCCTTGGTCAGACTTGACTAATAAGTTATTGCTGCATAAACAGGCTGGTGGGTTTGACAAGCTCCTATTAGACAGCCTATATGAAGACGCATCCAGAAGGCAGCAAACGAGCACTGCAAACTATGGTAATGATGCGGCCATTTCAAATCCTTTCAACCAAAATGACCCATTTGCCATGTCCAGTGGCATCGCTCCTCCAACCAATGTACAAATGTCCATGATGATGCAAGAGCAACAGAACATGATGATGATGCAATCACAGCCATACCAGCATTACCCTGACAACCTTAATCAGGCAGCATCCCCTAGTCCATTTGGAGATCCCTTTTCAGGCTTAGGTATGCCGCCACCTGGAGTGCCTAATTCGTCTATTTCGGGAAATGCTAGCTTAATCTGATTTGAGGAGAACATGAAAGCATGATAAAGTGACTTGATTTCCTGGAATTATGATTGATAACCATAAATTGGAACTGTTAAGGAAAAAAAAGGCCTTCAAATAAATTTTGCAAATACAGTTTAATATAGTCAGTCATTAACATTCCTTTGTTGGTTGTGATTTTGGTTTCCTCCTTTTTGTCACTCATGGATATTAGTTATTCTTTCATTTGTCGATAATTAAATGTAGAATTTTGGTTTTTTTTTCTCTCAAGGGAGAACATACAGAATGTAATAGTTGTAAGATGACTTCCCACCCAAACCCCTTCCCTTCCCTATTGGAGATGTTTTTGTTACGAATTGTATTTTGACTAGATAGTTTGTTTTGAGGAATGCTGGAAAATGGAATTCCATTATGTTTTATTTATTGTTTTATACACATATTAGTACTGTGTTATGTTAAGATTACTTTTATATTTTCTCTCTATGGATTAAACACTTCTTTTAACCAAGAAAAAAAGAGTTTATATGATGCAAGGTTGAGAAAGAACATACACAAGAAAGAGAATTAAAAAATTAAGTTACAAAAGTGCACAAACACAAATAGTACCTACCATTATAACCAATATTCTATTTGTGATATAAATCATGAAAAGAAAATTATATGACACGTTATAAATACAGAAAATATCATAATATTAAAAATGCAAGTTGCAGGAAAAAAAAAAAGTTCTAGCATATCCTGACTAATAAAAACAGGCAAAATGTATATATACATATGAGTAAAGCTAGGGTGAGCTTAACTCAAAAAATCCATTGAATCGTCTTAAATTTTCAAATTCAAGTTACTCAATAAATTATTCATATCAAAATCTTGAAGAATACCAAAATTTTCTATTTTTAAAATTTTCTAACTATTTTTTCCAGATTTTTTTGAAAATAGCCTATTTTCATATAAAAGCATTCATTATTTTATTATTATTTTAGAATTATTTTCAAAAATCCGAAAAAAATAGTTTAAAAACTCTAAAAATAGAAAAGGGAAACAATAAATGAAGGATTTCAATGTGCTGTATGGTCGATGACGAAATGTAAGCAATATTTTTTTTAAAACTTAAAATCTTTTTAACTTGAGATTTTTTTAAATTACGAGTAAAACGTTGCAGGAAAATTTTTGTTTTCCCATAAGAGAGAATTAACATCTATACCAAAACTAGTAGCAGCATCTTGACTTGACTGGTGAATATTTTAACATTATTTTGTTTAACAGCATTGAGGTAGGAGTAAGATAACATTATGATGTTTAAAAAGTCGGGACTGTTAATAAAAAGTCTGGACTCTATCGACAACGAATTAATTGTGACAATATTGATAGTATCTCTTAAATCAATTTAAAAAATCAAAATATGAAAGACAATATGTAGAATTGGTTATGTATTAAATTATATACAATATATCACCAAATATTTCATTAAAAACCGTTGAATGTGGCATGTCATCACTTTCCCATATGTATGATATGCATAAAATATAAATCACATTCCAACTGATAAATTTCAGAATTAACAATTATTTGTGACAGCTGTCAGGATTATCAAATTAATTTATTGTCAATAAATTCAAAACTTCAACAATAACTTCATCCATATTAGGTAAACAGCTCAGTCTCCTCAAGTAGAATGCCCTAAAGAAATCTCTCTTGTATCTCAAATGCACTACAAATCTACAATTAATAACTGGTATACTTCAATAATTACTTGCTAGATTTCTTAGTTCTCTTTGCAGATTGGGTTTTTCTTGGAGCTCTTTTAGCCGGTTTGGCTGTCGCTTTCTTCGCCTTCTTCTGCACGCCTCCAGCCTGCAACATCACAAATAATTAATCAAGAAATAAGGAAGAATGCTAAGGACAATATTTGCCATTATTGACCAAGATAGCTAATCAAATGAACAACAATAAGAAGGTCATATGGTAGGAAACATACTGGTGACTTGTCATTTTTTCGTTTGGTCTTCTTAGATGTAGGCTGATCCCCATTTCCATTATTTTTCTCTTTTTGATTGGTTTCAGTCACTTTTTCTGCCTCCTCGTCTGAATCAAATAAAAACCCATCCAGGGTACCTACAATAATTAAATTTATAAATAAATAAATGCCCATGTAGTTGTTCTGGTAAATTACTTGCATGTACCAAGAGGTACCGGAGCATTAATATCAAGTACAGGCGGAGTGGTTACATGTGTGGCCATTAGTATCAACTTCTAAACAGGAAACAAAAGAATCTTGAATCACAAGAAGAAATAATACAAACCTTCAACCATGGTTTCCGCTTCAAACAAATTAGACTGAGGTTCGAGTTGTATGAAATCATTCATAATAGCCTCTATCTGGCATTCCCATAGTATATAAGAACATGAAAAAAAAAATAGACATAAACATAAAATGGTTAGCATAGCCATTTATGTAAACCGAACCGTACTAAAGCAGGAACTAACATAAAGAAATGAATACAGCTTACTTTAAATAAGACTTCACAAATATATACTTAATTTGGCATTTATAGGTGATAATATTAAATCTTTTTGCATAAAGGCTTCCAGGAGAATACATAATACTTCTGGATAGAACTTTTACTGAAAATTAAAAAAAAAAACAAATAAACGAGAATTTTAAATAGATAAACCTTTGCTTCTGTTTGTCCCACACTGACCTGAAAAAGACAAAGAGAGATAATATAGTTAGTTGAAACTAAGCTAAACCAATTAAATAAAAGAAGATTATCCTAATGTGGTCTGAATTTGAATGACTTACTATGCAAAATGTCCTCGATGGAACTATCTTTGATTTATATATCGTTCCTACAATTGAAACAATAAAAGAAATTGACAGTGAACTTAATTTAGAAATATTTTTCTCTGCACTCAAATTAACACAACATTAGGGAAAAAAACATTGTTTTGCTTAGTAATTCTAATAAGGACGTTGCATTTAAAAGAAGATCTATTTCTCAAAATATAGCAGAAAACCCACCTCCTTTGACAATTAGGAAAATCATACTTGATGAAGAAACAGAGATTCAAGTACCTTCATTAGTTGATCTTTAATAGAATTAAAAATAAGCGTCCATAAGAGATCCGGAGTAAAATAAATCTTTGAAGGCAACCTTCATTGTAGAAGGTGGGTTCACTGTTTTGGAATTATATATTGCAAGAATTACATTTAAACAACACATTATCTATTTTAGTCGGTTATTCTCTACATTTCTCACAGGTAACCACAACTTAGATGTAAGAAATATGAACATTTTGCTGACCACAAGTATAATGCAAATACAATGGTAGAGAAACCATGCAAGCAGAAGGCCTCATGGAGAAAGAATAAATCATCCTCAAATGTAAGTCCAAGAAACAAAACAATATCTTTTTCTTTACTATAAAAAAAAAAAAGGAAGTGGTACCTTTTAGGTCAAGTAACAAATCATTTCTAGCATTAGGCCCATTGGAAATGACCAGTCGACCCACAGCGCCAACATCTCCACTCAAATCTATTGAGTCACCATCACACTCCACAAGTGCCTTAATTATTTGGCAATAATAAGAACAAGTATTTATGTACAATATGTAGAAATCAGACGTTATTATTTATTTAGGCTGGTGCTAGTTATTCAAACAATGACACTGGGTTTTTCATTGTGTTTTTGGAGCTTAAGTTTGCTCCGGAACCGGCAATTAGAGGGCAAGCAAAGGGAAGGGATAGAAGGGGCAAGGAGGGGAGACTACCATGCAACCCTCTCCCGTCCCTTACCCTTGGCCCCCTACCAAGTTTTGATTATGGAGCAAATAATCATAGATTGGGCAATCTGGTCAACCTTCCTGGCCCCTCTCCTCATGTTTCTGACGGAATTATTGATACTACAGTTAGCATCAGTATCAGCTGGTCACATCAGATATTAGTTGTGTGTTCTGGTACAGGACAGCATGCAACCCTTGTACAGTAGTACCTTACAGTACTTGAGGCCTCTATAGAATTTCACATAGCATAAAAAGCAGCATTACAATTTGGATCCTCTATCTTGAATCTCTGATACCTTGGTACGTTGAAGTTTTTCAGGGAACACCAAAGGTAGTCTCTGAGACACCTACACATTCAAAAAGCCACAAATTAAAAAAAAAATTCAAGGGCATATCATGCAAAATAATATGACCATTATCTGAATAAAATTGAAGAAACAATTCTTACAGAAGGACCCTCAGTCTTTTCTTTTATTGCATCTCCCTCAACTAGTCCTTCCTCTTGTGTATCCAAGGCATCTACATCTCACAATGCTAAAATCAAAATAACTTCAACAAGTACTAGCATCTCCCACAATACTAAATTTACAACCATATTTTTATGAAATACAGCTCTAAACATCAGATATTGCATAATATAGCACACTGGTGCTAACCTGACTTCTCTACAAATTACAAAATAAAGAAAAAATAGATAGAGGAGAAAAATGAGATGAAAAAAGAAGAGAGCTAATCAGCTAACCTTCTAGTGAAGCTTTAGTAGTTTCAGTTTTGGTACTCTTTTTCTTCTTAGCCTGAACTTTTGGGACATCATCTCCACCATCGATTGAAATTGGTTCCGCTTTTGCCTTTCCTCTCTCTATCTCATCCTTCTGAGATGGCCTCTCAGGGGATGATTCAGAAGCTGAAGATAGACTCATCACATCCCTTTCTGGGGCCTATTTGAAAAAAGATCCAACAACCGGACAAAAGTCAGTGCAAAATAGATACAGGTTTTTACATATAAGATATGTATCCGGAAAAAAATTTACATTTTGAAACCAATTTTCCCCTTATAGAAATACAGATTGCAGACTAGAAGCCCAGAAAGGATCACCGACATAAAATATGTCGGTTCTTTCTTTCTCCCTTCTTGTTCTTTTTTGCAATCAGGACTACAATAAATCATCTATTTGGTTATTTCGGTCTGAAGGCGTGATATCATAAACATGAAACTTAGCTTGCCACTAGTTAATTTTGAAGGGCTTTATTGATACCAATTCTATTTTCCTCCCTTTTTTTAACTTTCAAGCAGTCCATTAACATCTTTTTCTATTGATCAGGAACCTAGATGGATCATACATAAATTAGTATTTAACTTATCCTTAGAACCCCCTAAACTTTCTTAAATTTCCCTCTAGAATGAGTATCCATCAGAACAATTAAAACAAATTTCTTAACATAAGGAGAAGAGAATTTGAGTGAAAAATAAATCAGGAAATGTAAACAAGGACAAACAAAACATTTACATGAAATTCTCGTAACCAATCAGGAGATCCTTCACGCGATTCGCTCATGTTAGGTTCCAAAGCTACTACTTCCCGCCTCCTACTTTTTCCACAAAACTGATGAAAAAACAATTCCAGAAAATGTCAACAGAATTCACGGAGCAATGTTCGTTCCCTCTGTGTTGATTTGGCAAATTGAGGATGGCACCGGTGAGAAGGAGAGTGTGGTCTCCGTTTCCGTACAAGCTGAGATCGAGGTCGAGAAAGGGAGCGCAGCGCCAGAGCATCCAAAACTCGAACTGAGAACTCGTTCCTCCTGAAGCGGAGCCGAGCCGCTATTGAAAGAGGTTCGAGTTCAACTGGAGAGGAAAGAAACGAGAATCAAACTCGGGAGCGGCATGATCAACACGGATTGGAGCGGATCGAAGGGCTCAGGATGCGTAGAAGTCCATTTACTGTAGTATTTTTTTTTTTTTGGAAATAAAGGTTTTGTTAACGCACATATTTAATTTCTTTTCAAATATTTTTTTTTGAACTTAAATCACGTCTTTTTATAAAAAAAAGAGTATAATATCATTATGCTAGAGCTGCAGTTCCCATTTACTGTAACTTAAGTCTTGATAATAAATAATGAATAATGATAAAGATAATAATATCGATGATAAAGATAATTGATATAATGTAATAACATTAAATGATATATTATATTAAATATTAATAACAATAATAATAAATTAATAATGATGAGTAATGTCATAGAAGATTTTGGAACTTGTGATAAGTTTGGTCATCCGACTTTTAATTTTGACAATTATTTTCATGAATTATGCAATCAATGAAATGTCTCATTAATATTTTATTTAATATTTAATACTCAATTTTAAGAAAAATAAGATAAATTCGTCCTTCTTTAAAAATTAAGGTTTATGACCGAGAATGTTTGTTATTTTTCAACATTAATTTTAAATTAAAATCTAAAAATATTATTACAAATAAAAAAATAGTTAGAAAATAGTAAGTATCTCATGTATTATAAATATTCATATAAAAAATTTATATCTCTTACGAAAGAAAATTTACTAACTTTCTACAAATTAAAAAACCATAAAACCGGAAGTGTTTTTTAAAAAATAAAATTATTCTGGCCATTGATTACATGGTTCGGAGGAGAGTAATTGTTCAAATTAAAAATTCAAAGAACGGTTTATCACAAACAAAAATTTTAGAAATCACTCATAATATTATTCTAAATGATGATGATGATAGTAATTATCATTATTATTACTCGTTATTGACACATTTGTTAGAATAATAAATTAGTTTATTCTATAGCGATATTTTTAATTTTTTTAATTTACATTCGACAAACGATAATAATCAAAATAACACATTATTACACTATTCTAACGGTTGTATAGCCAGTATACGAACAATCCATTTGAAAACACTATTTTCCGCACGATTTAAAATAGTAAAGAGTCCAATAAAGAGTCCAATTAAAGAGTAAAGAGTCCAATTAAAATGTGGTGTCAAATAGTAAAGAGTCCAATTAAAATAGAATGAAAGAGCATTTTTTCACTATTCAATAATAATAGTTAGAATATCAAAAAAGAGGAGAGATGCGCATATAAAATATCACTATTTTAACTAATTTTTTGACAAATAATATTTTTATCATTCCGAATTATTTCAAAATAATATTCTATTTTTACTCTTTAAAATATTTTTTTATTATTATATGATATTATATTTATACATATTATTCTTTGATTTCTCAAAGTAGGTGCTTATGTAAAAGCTACTGCCAAAGGGGGCCTTTTTTTTTCAGGATTCGCTACAATTGCGTGATGAAGAAAAAGGCTTACTGCACATGATGAAAGAAATTGAGCTTCATTTGGGCTCACATTAATGCAGTAACGCTGGGGTTATATTTATGTTGGATATAATATTAGAAAACTCAAAATTTTCTTTGATTAATACATATATTTTATTCTCATGAAATAAACTGAATTTCTTTCATATGAGAGATCAATTAATTTCATCTTCAATTATCCGTTATATTTCTTTGAGATAATTCATTGTCGTTATTCTCATTCACATTTGACCGGTCAATGTTGTTTGTTTCATGCTTTAATTATTTCATATAGAAAATGATACTATCATAACTGTTTGCTCAATCATCATTGCTGTCTTCAGTTTTTTGTATTTACTCTCTTCCCTTATCTTTTATCAATATTAATCTCCTTTATTGTAATTAATCCTTTGGATTAGTTCTGACAACTAGCCGTTTGATCTGATCACTATATATATTTACATATATATATATTTACATATATACGAGAAAAGAAAACCGAACTATTTCCTTTGCAATTGCTAGATCAATACATTTTCAGAAATATTTATTGATGGAAAATATTCCCCACATAATTGATTAAATAATTCTCCAATATTATTCCAAAATATTATTTTAAGATATTTCGTTGGATATTGTGGAGTTATCGTCAGTCACTTCTATGATCGTATTCTATAGAGTAACACTTTCGAATTATCTTAGTTGCGATTTTAAGTCTTATACATAGAATATGAAATACGTTTAAAAACAGTGATGATATCACGATCCAGATAATATAATTTTAACTTATTTTAATTTAATTTATTTTATTTTATAACTATCCGAATTTACAAATATTAATTCCGACAATTCATTCACTTCAGAGATATAGACTTCTCAGTTGCATTAGGCATTTGATTTCCCCAAATATAAAGATCCGCAGAACAAACAAGATATCAGCGCAAGCATTTGCATGCATGAAAAAAGAAAACTCCAAAATTCAAATATTTGCAATTGGAAACTTTAATCAAGTGGGGAGGGGGGGGGGGGGGGGGGTGTTCAGTGGAATCCAAGATCCCTGAAATCAATCAAGTGATGCAATATCATAAATTGGAGATGTGATGGAGGGATTATGGTGGCATATAACATAATGATCAAATAATGGACTGATGGAGAATCAAATGGAGGCGCATCCAAACAAAGGAAAAGGAATCCCCACCCACGTGCACGTGTAAGTGAATCGGAAGACACGTGATCAGTGGGCTCTCTCCACCCATTTCCCATGTGACCATGCCATAGCATTTGCTAAATATCAAAGTGGGGGCAAAAAAGGAATTTTCTTTAGCCACCGCCTATTTTTGCCAAATATCTCATTTGCTAAATTACTAGTAAAAGCACTAGCAAATATTGTTATGGTGCATGAGCATGACATATTTTCTTGTTTTTCTGTTATCTGTCATTTTTGTTTTTGATCAAGCTTTCTTTCTTCGCTCTAAAATTATCTTGTTTGTCACATTTCCGACGTCCAAATATCTTGACACGATACAATGCCAGTTCGGACCTCTAAGTCTGGAGTTTATATTCTATGCTTATGTGTAGCGTAACATGAGAGGCAGAGCTTAGTATTAATTAGAATGGATTATAATTTTTTTTTTCATTCAAAATTTTATATAAAGATAATATATATTCTAAATCGATTGTTATTTAAGCTACGAAATGACCTTCTCTTAATTATTATTATGTCATGATTTTTTTCTTAATTAAATTAATTGTTTTATTTTAAACTCAAATTTCTCTATCATATAATATATAATACGTCTCATTACATTAAAATTCGTATAAAAAAATCTCTCATAATTTATTTATTTATACTTCATACAACTCAGAAACTCCTAAATCCGATAGAACCGTTGTGTTAACTCGCCTCGAATCCGGATAACTGTGATGTACAATCAATCAAAAACCAATTCTCATTAATGAAGCATTGCTGTCACATACTATTTACTAATGCGGGACCGGGACCAATAACATTTGAAATGATACAATGAAGTCTGTACTCTGCACCGTACTCCTCGTCAAATCTACAATTCTGCACAGAAAGCGGGACCACCAATAAATAATTCCATGATCCCAGCCGTCGGTTTCAGATCCAACGGCTGAGATTCTCCAATGCCGATTGGAGCGTTCGCATAAGGATGCGAGATAGTAATTTTTGCTCTTCATTTCATTTATTTTAAAGATAAAAAAAAAGATAGCCGAGTAGCGCATTAATACCCAACGACTTCATGATCCCAGCCGTCGGTTCCAGATCCAACGGTTGGGATTCTCCAATGCGTTCGCATCAGAATGCGAGATTTTAATTTGGCCTTTTCATTTCATTTATTTAAAGATAAAAAAAAGAGACGAGTCCCGACATTAATACCCATACCGTCTCCTCCCCCCTATACACTCGTTTTACTACTCTCACAGTGTCAGTAGCAAAAACCGTAAATACGGAGTTTCACAAAGATTCCTTGCCTCTCTAGTTCTCACCTCCATTAAAGACGTCGCTCCAGAGATCACATTCTAGCCACCTCTTACACGGAAAGAACCCTAGCTCCTCCTATTTTAAGACACATTTCTCTGTCGCTTTCTTTCAAACAGCACTCTCGCTGGAATGTGGGACCCGATGTGGTGTAAACCCTAGCTCTTGCGGAAGGAGAAAGGTGAGGAAGAGAATAGGTTACATTTTGTGTCAAATGTGTGTGATCTTGTACTTAGTTTACTAAATGCACAAGCCTTTATTTATACTTAGTTTTATTTATTTACTTCATCAAGTTTGATAGTTACTTGTGATGACTACAGTTAAATAGAGGGGAACGAATGCCCTTTTTTTTGAATGAAATAAATTGGATTGTTAATGTCTTATTTTAGCTTAAAAGCAGACAAAATGTGTTATTTATTTTTTTAATTTCTAATCACTGCATGAATTATTGTGAAAAATTGTTTCTTAGTAAGGTTTAGCAATGAAATTAGCTATTGGTTTAGTTATATAGCAGGGTAACCAGGGTTTATGTGCAAAGCTAGCATTCTTTTTTGGGGAAAGAATGCGCCTAAGTAAGAGCTCTTAAATAATAGATACAAATTAATTGAAGCACAAATCATCTCTCGAGCTTACTGTTACTGAAATACAACAATTGCCTTGTTTGATAACTTGCTACTATGTTGCATGCTCTCATTTCAGCACAGAAACACTTCTAAAACATAACAATATCATATCTTCTGAAAGTTAAACCCTTTTAATTACTACACAACAAAGTTTGATGTGTATATCCTAATAAAAAAAGTCAAGTTTTATTTTGGTTGACATGCTACTGTTTGAAGACAAATTCCAAATTGTTGAAAGCTTTTGTTAATTTTTGATCTGGAGTAATGATGCAAACTCAAGCACACTCTTTTTCTCAATGATTAATGTAGGACACTCTTTTGTTACAGTTGCAGTTGAAGATACCAGTTGAAGTATCACAATAAATTGCCTAAGTTATCTGAACTGAAAAATGAAGGGGATAGAAGTTGCATGTTTATTTCTGATATTAATAGAAAGTATAGTATATGGGAGCCACGATGTGTACATTGTGGCTATTGAAGGAGACCCTGTTGTAAGCTATGAAGGTAACATCGAAGGACTTCCTGCAACTGCAACCGATACAGTTGAAGAAATGGATTTTCACAGGTAAAACCCCCTATTTCACCTCAGATTGCGGACTTCTAAATTTGTAATTCAAATGTTATAATTTTTGTTTTTTGGTTTATTCCATTGTTGGACGAGTTTTGACAACTGCATTTATCGAATAATTGTTTCCTAACAGTGATATTGTAAGAGCATACTCCATCCATCTAGAGAACAAGCACAATGAGATACTGGACTCAGTGCTTTTAGAAGGTTCCTATACTAAACTGTACACATACCGCCACCTCATCAATGGCTTTGCAGTTCACATGAACCCGCTACAGGTAGACTATGTGGTTGTTTTCTGAACTTTTTTTTATAGAAAGAACCTTGAAAAGTTTGAATTTTATCCTAAATTTTGCTCTTGTTCTGTACTCCTTTATTTATTTTTTATTTAATTTTGTGCTTTAGGCTGAGGCTTTGAGGAGAGCTCCAGGGGTGAAATTTGTGGAAAGAGACACCAAAGTAAGAAAATTAACGACACACACCCCTCAATTTCTTGGATTGCCTACTGATGTGTGGCCCACAGGAGGTGGGTTTGATAGAGCAGGCGAAGATATTGTTATTGGCTTTGTGGATTCTGGCATTTACCCAAAACACCCAAGCTTTTCAATCTACAACACTGAGCCTTATGGGCCTCTGCCTCGATATAAAGGAAAATGTGAGGCTGATCCTGTGACACGAAGGAGCTACTGTAATGGGAAGATTGTTGGGGCCCAGCATTTTGCCAAAGCCGCAATTGCTGCTGGTGCTTTCAACCCTGCAATTGATTTTGCATCTCCATTGGATGGTGATGGGCATGGAAGGTAATTTCATTATGAGTTTTATGACAAATATCATATGTTTCCCATGGTAAATTTTTTTCCATGACTAAGCAAATTGTGCCTGGCTTTTATGCTATATACAACTTCCTAAGGTAACCTGTCTGGTTTGTGCCATGGTTTTGTTTGGAAGAAAGTCTGGTTTGATTTTTGTGATACAATCATAGAACTGTTTAGTATATACAACCAAGTACGCTTATGAATATACATATTATAATTAGAAGTATCATTATTCCTGACTAGCCACACAGCTGCAATTGCTGCTGGAAACAATGGGGTACCTGTGAGACTGCATGGCCATGAGTTTGGTAAAGCAAGTGGCATGGCTCCACGTGCCAGGTTGGTGATTTGGTTTTCGTGTGCTTTTCTTAAACTGAATATCTCATGGTTCTTTGTTGTATCTTTCTCTCTAATAAGCATCATTGCACCTGCAGGGTTGCGGTGTATAAGGTTCTGTACAGGCTATTTGGTGGTTATGTGTCTGATGTTGTTGCAGCCATTGAACAAGTATGCATTAAACAAACAAAAGATTTTCATAGTTTTTTGTTAATTGTATGGAATCATGACTCAAATAACAATTTTAATTTACTTTGATCAATCTGTAGTAATGATCTCTCATTATTTCTCTTATGATGCTTATTGAGATTTCTCTGATTAGATAGGCAGAACTGGAATTTAAATCAAATTCATGACCCTGATGAAGTAAGAATTGGAACTAATTTTTTAGTAAAAAGTTGAATCAATAATTACCTCTATATGTTTCCCTTTAAACAGGCAGTTGAGGATGGTGTAGACGTACTCAACCTCTCAGTTGGACCCAATAGCCCACCATCTGCAACACGTACCACATTCTTGAACCCATTTGATGCAGCCCTTCTTTCAGCAGTGAAAGCTGGGGTTTTTGTGGCCCAAGCAGCTGGAAACGGAGGTCCCTTTCCTAAAACATTGGTTTCTTTCAGCCCGTGGATCACCACTGTTGCTGCTGGTGTAGACGATCGGAGGTACAAGAACCAATTGAGTCTTGGTAATGGAATCAATTTACCTGGACTTGGAGTATCCCGTAAGTTCTGTTTCATTTCAGCATATCAACGTTTTTTGTTGTTTGTTTTTTTGATCTGTAAATAATAAGTTCCAATGCAAAAAAAAGAAAAAGAAAAAAGAATACAGGCCCAAACAACACGATTGTATGCATTGTATTCAATTTACTATATTGTTTACCATATGATACACTGATGCATAAGTTAGTGAAGGGTGGTAAAAACACAAGTTTTGGGGCACCATTTTGTCTAGCGTGTGTGTTTTTAATAAGGGTTTCCGTTAGCTCTGGCATTTATTCTTTTTCGAATGCCTTTTGCGGGATTTGAACCTGCGTCTCTCCTTAGAGAGGTGAGACATATCACCACTGTGCCAGGCCTGCGGTTCTGTCTAGTGTGTCTTTATTTGTGGTTTTCATTCGAGCAACTACATGCAAATTTCTTCATTATTTTTATTTTAATTATTAGTCTATTCCTGACATATAGTTTGTACAATATTCCTCTTTTGCAAGTATAAATGTTTCTTGATATATATTTTCTCATACTTCTTTCCCCCTTGATATGTAGCCGCGACACATGGTAACAGGACATTCAGCCTGGTCTCAGCAAGCGATGTGCTTATTGGCTCTTCCGTCATAAAGTACAATCCATTAGACTGTCAGAAACCTGAATTATTGAACAAGAATAAGGTGGAAGGAAATATTCTTCTTTGTGGTTATTCCTTCAATTTTGTTTCTGGCACTGCATCTATCAAAAAAGTTTCTGAGACTGCCAAGAGTCTTGGTGCCGCCGGATTCATTGTAGCTGTGGAGAATAACTATCCTGGAATAAAGTTCGATCCTGTTCCTGTCAGAATTCCTGGTATTCTTATTACTGAAGTCACTAGAACCAAAGTAAGTTTCTTTTTCTTTCTTCCACTGGACTATACTTTTGTAAAGTTATCATTATGTTTAGATACAGTTCAGTTCCTTTGTATGAAGGCAAAAATGTAATGTATATTATTTGTGTTTGTTATTTGTTTCCAGGAGCTAATAGATTATTATAACTGTTCAACAAAAAGAGACTGGGCTGGAAGAGCTATCAGTTTTGAAGCAACTGCTAGCATTGCAAACGGTCTGGCCCCAACCCTTTACAATTCAGCCCCTCAAGTTGCGATATTTTCTTCAAGAGGCCCTGATGTGAAAGATTTTAGCTTTCAAGATGCTGATGTACTAAAACCTGATATATTGGCCCCAGGGAATCTGATATGGGCTGCCTGGGCTCCAAATGGGACTGATGAGGCCAATTATGTTGGTATGCATATTACAGTATCAATTCAGACATTTAACACTAGTCCTTTCGAATAAACCAGTGTTAAAACTTATATAAGTCCATTTTTTGCTGGGTGCTTCTTTGAACAAGAAACATGCTCAGTTTTAAGATGGTATTTAGAACGAACCCTGCTTAGGAAACCCGTAATCATGCACTGATGGAAGAAAAGTAACAGGAAACAAAACAATACTTGAATTCTTGTCATGACCATACAGTGCTTTAATGGGTCTAGTACAATAAATCTTGCATTCCGGTTTAACATTTGATTAATACAATTTAAATGTCTCTCTTTCTATCAGCTATAATTATGACCGCTGATAGATAACTTGGTTACATCTACATATGCAACCTAGAATTGAGCAACTATATCTTTTTTAGTTCCATTTTTGTTTGTGTATGCTCAGTATTATCATTAAAATAGCAGACTGAAAGAAAAGGAAAATGGTAGTTTTGCTCTAGAAAGGAATTCCAAAATCCTTCTCTAGAATTACTAAATTAAAAAATAATATCCTTTTTCTGCGATTAAAATTGATTGCAGGGGAGGGATTTGCAATGATATCTGGCACCAGCATGGCAGCCCCACACATATCAGGGATAGCAGCACTGATAAAACAGAAAAACCCGAAATGGAGCCCAGCTGCCATCAAATCAGCACTCATGACCACAGCCACCACAATGGATAGAGGGGGCCGACCTCTCAGGGCACAAGAATACACCGGCCAAGAGATGCTGACCCTCGTCGGTGCCACCCCTTTTGACTATGGTAGCGGTGCCGTTAACCCTAAAGCTGCTCTTGACCCTGGCCTTGTTTTTGATGCTTGTATGTTCATTCTCTTCTCTCTTTCTCCCCCTCCATCCCTTCTTCTTTAGAAAACTTGACAGCAGTTGTCAAGTTACTTTATTAACAAGGAAAACTTACTTGTTATTTGCAATACTAGGAAGATAAGCCAAAAAGAAACTTATTATAAAATATATCAGCCAATTACCTAGGACCTATTTTCATAACTGAGCAATGCCATTCTAGCAACATCTGTAACCTCTCTCTCTCTCTCTCTCTCTCTGTGGCTCATCCCCCAGACAGTTTTCTTGAGAACTCCGAAGAAACCCGCAGCAATATCCATTATTGCAAGTAGCCACCATTGTTCAAAATATTCATAGCAAGGCTCTTATGTTTTGTTATTCTAATATGTTAGGTATTATACATTAATTATGGGGTTCTGAGAAATGCAATGAACAAATGACCATCTTGAATGTTCTAAATGGTAACTTAACTAGCTTTATTGCAATAAATTTAGTTCAGGTTGAATGTTATTATGGCACGGATTTCACAACTTTGCCAAAATGTTGAGATCATTATTTTTTTTTTGTTTCCAATGCTGGAAGGGTATGTCTTATTGTTTTGAGATACTTTTAGGGGCTGATATGCTCTTTAATTTGATTTCTGGTAAAAGCATAATGTTAAAGTATAACTTTGTATTGATTGAGGCAAAATTAGCTGGCTAATCCAACTAGGAAATAATAATGATTTTTTGGCATGATGTGCATGATGGAATTGTACTGGTACAGATCTGTACTGTAGTAGCCTTGAATCTGGATAGTTAGATTTTGAGGTGTGTTTAGCAACATATCAGTGTCTTTAGGTTCATACTTTTCTAATATATCAATGTCTTTAGCAACATATCAGTGTCTTTAGGTTCATACTTTTCTAATATATCAATGTCTTTAGCAACATATCAGTGTCTTTAGGTTCATACTTTTCTAATATATCAATGTCTTTAGCAACATATCAGTGTCTTTAGGTTCATACTTTTCTAATGTGGACTTAATGATTTATTCTTGCAGCCCACTTGGACTATATCAAATTTCTGTGCTCGGTACCTGGCATTGACCGGCATGAAATAACAAACATAACCGGCATGCCATGCACCTCGACTTATTTGCACCCTGCAGATCTGAACATACCATCAGTTACAGTTGCACATCTGAAAGACACTCGAATCGTCAAAAGGACAGTAACCAATGTGGGGTCTGAAGCAGAGACTTACACAATCGCATCACACATGTCTCCAGAAGTTGCACTGGAGGTGAGCCCACCGGCATTGACGATTCTACCGGGTAAGTCAAGGGATGTAACAATAACCCTTACTGTGAGGTCTGTGACAGGTACATACAGCTTTGGTGAGGTATTGATGAAAGGAGACAGGGGACATAAAGTCAGGATTCCTGTTGTTGCGATGGGTTTTGGTAGCTAGATGAGAGTGCGCATGCGAGAGAGAGAGAGAGAGAGAGAGAGAGAGAGAGAGAGAGAGATAGTTTTTATTAGTATACTAATTAAGCTATATTTTTGTAGCTTTTTTAGGGAAAAGTTGGCAATTTCTTAGAAGGTAACTAAGCTATATCCCATGTCAAATAGATACTTCAATTTTTGTACCTTTTAGGTTGCTTTTTTCTTTGCCGTCAACAAACAAACAACCGGAACATCTCTCTCTTGTTCTCTCCAAATTTGCTGAAAGAAATGCGAGCGCATGGGTTGGTAATAAAGAAGTAATAGGAGAGAATTGGAGAGAAGTACTTGGTGACACGGGTGTAGTTTAGTGACCTTAAAAGAAATGGATGCCGAGGAATATAACCACTAAGAACATGTAACTATGTTATGTAAGATATCAAAGAGTATGTAATGTGATGCTCAATCATCTTAATGATATACTACTGTATGCACCTTATATTCTTATTTGTTGATGCAAGTGCTAGATGTGAAAAGTTTATTCCATGGAAGGTCCCCCATGGATTGTACGCTTTGCTGTTTTAAATTTTGATTAATCATACATGATGCCTATTTTCCTGTAGTGGCTTCATTATTTGGTCCACAACTTAGAGGGCAGAGATGCAATGTGTTGCATGGATGGAACCATGCAACGGCTCTATTTCTCGAGTTTAAAGTTAAAATTGACCGATCCGAGATGTTTAATATAATTTCTATATCAAAATTTTGTGAAATATCAAATTTTATATTTTTTGAAATTTTTTTACTATTTTTTGAATGGGAAGAAAATTATTACTATTGGATTAAATTAATTGATTTTCTTCACGTTCAAAAAAACAGTAAAAAAAAACCTAAAAAATATAAAATTTGGTATTCATAAGATTTTGATATGAAGATTATATTAAGTGCTCGAATCGGTTAATTTTAACTCCAAATTGAAATTGTTGCATAATTCCATTTATACAACATATTGCATTTTAGCTCACCTACGTGTGCGTGTGTGTATATATTTCTTTTCTAATGAAGTTGGACGCCTTCATTACATGGATGGTGCCCTATGGATAAAGCAAAGAGAGCACAGACGGAGTAGAAAAAAGAAAACAGTATAATTTAGTAATTAGATTTGGTTTTGATGTTCCCAAATTTTTATTATATTCAATGAATTACTTAGAAATGAGATAATAAGACGCCGGAAAGAGAAATCTACTACAATTAATTTTAGCTTTGACTTAAATTTTTGGAAAAAAAAAATTAGCTCATTTGCTTTCAGTTGGAAAGTCAAATTCACGCATAATTAATGCTGAAAGTTCCAACAATACAAAAAAAAAAAAATCTTTTTGGATGATATTGCCTACATAGATAAGGTCAACCAAGAACTTGCAATAGAAAACGATTATCATGAGCATCCCATCCATCCCATCCATCCCATCCATCAAGTTGCTTCATAAACTTACAAATCAACGTTTAAAAAATGGGTTCCAATGTAAAGTCTTGACACTTTGGCAACGTCGTAGCGCTGCAATTTGTATATTACTTCGTCGTGGTTGGTTGGTTAGTAGAAGAGAGCGCGCGAGGTTGGTTGGAGTTGCAGTGATCAGTAGTTGGTTTCGACTTAACGCCAATTAAGCTCATTACGTGTGCACAAACTATTGCTTTTTTTTATTGAGAAGGGAGCTGGTATCAAAATAATTGATACTGTTATTATTATTAATATGAATTTTATTATTTAATACTAATGATTTTATTTTTATTTTGTAATTTATTTATATAATATTTTTATTATTTAATTTAAATGAGTTATTATTTCGATTGATGATATTCGAGTTGAATAATAAAAATACTGCATATATCTTTTGTGTATTAGGATGACCTTGAATACTCGGGAAAACAAAAAGAAAAATACTGTTGCTACCCATACTCATCTAATTACATTCATTTTCTAAGAAAATATTTTTCTAAAGAATATGATTTTGCTATCATTGTTGAAAGAGATTATATCAACTTCTATCACGGATATACTTGCAGGAAGAAGAATCCTGATATAACTTGAATCATTTTGCTTGATTATTCCTATGTGTAAGGAAGAGAAGTTGTATTAGGTTTGCTAATGCAACTCCAAATAATTTTGTTCTACTATTTTAATTTTTTTAATTTAATTTGTTTGATCAAATTTCAGATTTGAAGACCGATTTTTTTCAACAATAACTATACCCATTTTCTGTACCCAGATATATTTATATTTCTTTCGAAATATATTTATATCTAATAATAAAAGTGTATATACTTTATATTATGAGAATTGAAAGTTTTGCAAACTTTATTTTTACTTGTGTTTCAAAATTTTTAACTTAAATTTTTTCATATCATTAAGAAATGAGAAAAGTGATAAATATTTCTTATACTAACTATAAACACTTATAGATATACATATAATTTATTTATTGATTTAGTATAAATATTTATGATATGCGGATAAAAGATGTAAAATATAAGATACAAAAATATTCTCAAAATAAAATACATAATTAGACTTGCTATCGATCAAAATAAAACTTTACTATAGTCAATCGAGAAACTTGATTTATGGCTATATTTTTTTTTCAAAATGGATGCTTTTTGATCCATGATCATGCTACAAGTGACAAGAGAAGATTCTTTTTTTTTTTCTCAAACCAAACATTGAAAATTGATAAGCATTAATTATGAATGTGAAGGTATCATTTTATCTTTATAAAAAATGTGATTTGATCACAATACATACCATAATATTAAGTTTACTTCGTACTAATTCAAATTAATTCGTTTCTATTCAATTTTTTTTTGAGATAAACATACTTCCAATTTTTTAAATCATGTTAGTTTCTTAACCTCAATATATATTTTTTTTGGTTATGGACATGGTTTACAAGAGTACATGATTTTACTTTTTTGTGATTGTTGTGAATTTGCCAAAGGGAATTTTTATTTTTTTTTATGAATTGCAGAACTATTATATCTTAATTAAATGCACATTTAGGGGTATACATTGTATTGTATTGTTTTTACAATGGATTAATATAAAAGAAATCTATGTATGTTATTCAACAGTTCTCCTCTTTTTCTTTTTTTTTTCCCTCTAACTCATGGATGAATAAGTATTAGAAAAAAAAGATAAAAATATCACTTTACTGAAAACCAACATTTGATTTAGTGATAAAGATAATACTCTCTATATGAAAAATTGTATATTCAAAATTCGAATAAAATTATTTTTATAAATATTTAAAATTAAATCACTTATACTCCGATCTTTATCTCAAAAAATATCACTCTACTGAAAATTTCATGCTTAAGTCAAAACTGATAGCCAAGGCTGAAGATTGCTTTGCTTGGACAGCGTAGAGGCAAGGTTTTTGAATTTTGACTATTTATAACAGGACTTGAATGTTATACATTTAGACAACGGATTAACACAAGAACTATATTATTATAAATAATTTAACACATGCAATAAAAACACAACATGACAAACATCAATATTAATGAAATTCTCAATAAAAATCTTCTTATAATAATTGAATTAACAATTGACAGTACCATTCGGTAACGTTATTGATATAATAACAAATAAGCAAATTGTTTATGCCAAATAGATCTAGATTTAATTATATTGCGCGTATTGGGTTGGTTTTTAAATGATAGGTTTTTAAAATTTAATATTTATTTGACGGGTCGTAATAAACCTAACCCATAATTTAACTAGAATAAAATGCCTTTTCAGATAAATTAATTCAGCATGGAATAAGGATCACAAAGTTCTTCATCTCACAAACAGAAATATACATTTATGAAAAATAAAGTTTAAATCATCTAATTTTAAATATTTATAAAAAAAATTCATCTGAATTTCGAATTTGTAACATCCCACACCATTTTTTAGGAAATAGTTTACAACAGTAACACAATTACATATTTTATGATTGTTGTGATTGTGAACTTATCAAAAGGAATTTTTTATTGTTTTATGAATTGCAGAACTATTATCTTAATCAAATGCATGATACAGTTCATGTTTTACCTGTTAGCAATAATACTACCATTTGTTTGATGATGGTAAAATTTTATTTTATTTTTTTAAAGCTTATAAGACTTTTCTTCCACAAGACCAGCTACAAGCCTACAACCAACCAAACTAGGTAAGTCAGAAAAATAGGAAATCTAATTAACTTCTATATTTTTCTTGACAATGATTATTTTGACAATTTTATTAATGAATTTAAAAAAATTGAAAATTGAGAGGAGTGATAACTGTACTCTTTATTTACACCTCAGATTTGTTTATACTTTTTTCAAAAAATATTTATACTTAATAGTAAAAATATTTGTGCCTTAAGTTATTAGTATTAAAAATTTAGAAACATGTATTTTAAACTATTCAATATAGTTTTTAACTTAAATTTTGAAATATATATTTTTGAAAAGTGTTTGTAACTTATATTGGATGCTAATAAAGAATATAAAATTTGAGGTGCAAGAATAATTTCTCTTTAATTTACTTGATAATGTATCAAAGATCATTAATTTTGAGCCATTAAAATTTCAAGTTATTAAAAATTTATGAATAATGATAAAACATACCTAAAACTAATCATATTTTATATTTTATAGAGAGTAAAGCTAGGGTAAGCTTAAGCTCACTAAGTTCTTTGATAAGCTTAACTAAAGAAATTATCAAATCGACTTCAAAAGACAAATTTAATTTTTTTAATAAAATTTTTTTATATCAAAATCTTATAGGATACTTAAATTTTCTATTTTTAAAAATTTTTAAAAATTTTTTAAGATTTTTTAAATGGCTATAAAATATTGAGTGTTTTCATATGAGAATAAATCATTTTAAAAAAATCTGAAAAAATAATTAGAAACTCTAAAAATAAAAAATTTCGGTATCTTACGAGATTTTAATATGAAGAATTTATTGAGTAAGTTAAATTTAAAAATTTAAACCGATGGATTTTGAGTTAAATTCACCAACTCTTTTGATGAGTTTAAACTCACACTAATTTTATTCTTTTATAGATATTTTATGTGAATAACATATATAGATCTCTTCTATAATATTAAATTTAATTTTTTGAAATTGTCAAAATAATGAATTGAAATTGTCTAAGTGATCCCCTCATATAAAAATCCTCAAAATTACACATATCTACACGGAGACCATCGCTTTAAAACATACATATAGGTACTAAAAAGAAACTAATACAAAACATGTAGAAAAAAAAGAGCTTAAAAATTACAACACAACACCAATCATTTTCTCATTCTTGTTTCTAATTTCAATTCCATCGCCTATTTCCATTTCACCATTTCCATTGCTTCGGATCGAATCAATCCTCATTGAATGCCGGAATGATTCGTCGATACGATCCAAACATGGTTTCCAAGAACTCCGGGAAGCCCACTTGCCTGGCCCGGTAACAAACTCCCGATCAAGTGGCACCTCGGTCTGACTCTTGCTTGAAATGGCTCCGCCACCGTCACAAGCCGGAGTTGGTGACTCATCATTCCCTCCCTGCTCCAAGATTGAGTCGATCAATCTCGGACCTTTTGCACGCGACCCGCCTTTCTTTGCAGCCGAGGTCAAACGGTTCACAAGGCAAGCAAAGTCAACCGGGCTCGCTTCTGATTGCAATATAGTGATGGGCAGCAGGAAGTAGATTCTACCGGGTTCGAGCAGGTCCCCGGGCTTGAAAGCATGCTTGCCAGAATAAAGGATACTGGAGGAGGAGCATAGCATGTACCTATTGGATTTACCCATTACTCGACCGGCTGTGATGGGTCCCTCGTAGTCTTCGACGTATCCGTTCATGTGAACCACTCGCACGCAATCAAACTTCTTAGGTTTGGCATGTGGAAGTATACATCCCATGGTTAACTTGTGATTTGAAGATTGGAACACACACAAAGAGAGTTAGATAGATAGATAGATAGATAGATAGATAGAGAGAGAGAGAGAGAGAGAGAGAGAGAGAGAGAGAGAGGAGGTGACTTATATTAGCTACTAGGTGAAGTATACTGGTGGTAGTAGTAGTAATTTGTCAAAATATGAGGAATATTCAAAGATTAGAAAGTTAATTGATTTAGTAGCGTACTAAGAGACATAGTTGATTGATCATTCGGCATTTGGGAACACTGGACACGCCTAGAAGTGTTTTACCAAAATGCCCTCACAATAATAGTAAATTAATTGTTCAATTTTATTTGCTAGATCAAAGTGATAGCAATAAAATAAAAGATTACAATTGAGAATTGGTCTATTTGAAATGACATGATAGATAGACACAAGTTGATAACTTCAACAAATATATATAGATTCATGTGCTGATTCAAAAATATACAAGCCTCGTCTATTTGCCGAGATTTGTAAAAATAAGACAAAAATAGAAAAAGAATGTTGATTTATAAATGATACCAAAGACGGTTGGATACAAGTTCAATATTGATAAGATCATTTGTGGCAAGTTTAAAATTCGAATTTGGAGTTTTTTATGAATATTTAAAATTTAATTATTTTGATTCTCATCTTTATTTAAAAATAAATTATTTGTAAATATCACGAATAAACTTAGGATTTTATATATGGTTAAACTAATACATTTATTTTCTGTTCTTTAAAAAGGACCTTTTCGTAATGTAGGGAGCCAATATCTCATGGCTCCGTTTAGGAGCAAGATAAATTGAAGATAATTCGGGGATAAAATTATCTCCTGTGCTCTTATTTGAGATTGAAATAAATGAGGAATAAAGTTATCATCTTATCTCACAAGAGATAACTTTATCCCCGAGTTATTCGTAATTTATTTCGCTCCATACAGAACTTATGAGAAGAGATGATAATTTCATTTCCAACTTATTTCAATCCCTAACAAGAGCCATATGTAAAAAAACAAGAAAAGAAAAAAAAAATTAGCGTGTAGCCGTGTAGGTGGACTTTGTAGTATCATATTTTTATTTTATGGTTCTATCTTTTTCTCAGTACTGAACAGGATTAGTTAATTAATTAATTTATTAATTAACAATACTCCTGTATGGCTGTATGACATTAGAATGGGGCAATTTTGTTTGGTTTCCTCGGCTGGCAAGATTCATATATATCTTCTGATATACTATACCGTACAATGTATCGTGTTATCCGTCTAATTGCATTAGAGTTTGTGCAAAGCAAATCTAAAAAAAAACTCTGTAATTTATCCGTCCGTACATTGCATAATACAATATTATACGACAGAAAATCACGACCCCGACTACCAAGCTAAAGTTGCACAAGTCTTATGTTGGCATACTTCAATTTTATCTTATAAGTTATCTTTTTTTTTTTTTTTGCTTTTCACGTGAAAAGTCACAAATTCGAAATTCGGATAAAAGATTCTTTATAAATATTTAAAGTTGAATAGTTTAAACTCTCTTTTTCATCTTAAAAAATATTTATCTTTTAATTTTTTTTTGAAGATAATAAAGTATGTAGCTAATTAACCATTATAGATGGAAATTTCTATATAACAAGAAATAATCATCTCTTAGACTTGTATGAACACAAGAGTGATAGTAACAACAGATGCATTTAATCCGGTTCCATTAACTTACAAGTATTATAATAAAAGATAGTGATGTGGCCAACCAAGTGGTCTAGTTGACCTATTCCAACTGGTACCATAAATTAAAGGTGTTGGGGGTTATTACCCAAAGAAGATTTTTCCATGATAGCTAGATTTCTTGCTTGCTTGCATTACACAGGCTTAATTTGTCTCTAGTTATCTAATTCAACAAGTTTTGTTGATATATTACATGCATAGATAAGCAGGGTACATATTTCTTTTCTCGTGAAAAATTTCTGATGCAGTTTTGCAACATTTGTTTTTTCCACCATTATATTTTAAATAGGGGCGGACATCCGTTGATGTTAATGATTAACTTGGCATATTTTAACAATAATTTTTCAAAAAAAAAATTGAAAAAAATTAAAAGAAATAAAAACATATTTATAGAAATATTCTTGAACGTATAGATTAATTATATTTTATATTACGTATAATTTAATTATCATTTGATATTGCATAAAAAATATTAAAATTATATGATATTTGTAATAATCTAAATTTAATAATATGTGATGAGATAAAAAAAGATATTTAAATTATATAAAATTCACTTGAAATATTATTAATTTATAAATTTAAAAATATATGTATAAATTTTTTCGAATGTATTTGAAAAATCAAGTACAACCATTGTGAAAAGGATCCTAAACCTTTAAATAATGTTAATGGTTACATGCATGGCAAGATTAATATTTACTTTGGAAATTGGAAGGAAAAAGTGATACTCTCACCATCAAGTAAAACTTCTTTTCTACATTGACTTATTATTGATATATTAGGGTTCATAATCTACATTATGTAGAGTTCATATTCTCTGTTATGCTGTACGTATCCATCTGATTATGTTAAAATTTGTATAAAATAAATTTCAAAAAAATTTCCCCTATAATTTATCCGTATGTATGCCGTGCAGCGTAGTATCGTAGCGGAAAATCAAAACTCTGTTCAGGGTTGTTGAAAATCCAAAAAAATAGCACAAATAATTGTTAGAAAACAGGTACAACTGGTTAAACTTCATATCATATATCACAGAATAAAAAGTATCTTATATTAATTATTAATCGATATCAATTTTTCATGTGTTGGGTTGCATGCCTGTGCCGACGCTATTTTTATTTTAGTTCATGCGTCTTTATATTTCCCATGAAATTAAAGCCTCAAGTTACTTCAGCTATATTGATAGAATCATAGTCCCCTTTTTTATTGAACATTTATAACTGAAAAAATATGGCATGTTTGATAATTTTCAAAATAATTTCATACAAGCCCTATTGTTTCTTTTATCTCTATCTGATTGGTATCTGAAGCCCCGCTTTCTAATTTAATTTGATAAAATAGAGTGCTTCATCTCCCAATTTGTCCCCCTACGTTTTTTTTATTTCAGTTGGCCACGTGACTTTTATCTTTTTTTTTATAAAAATTTCTATCTCCAAATTAATTCCGCTATTCAATTATATAAACACCTACGTCGCTTACATAAGCATCCGAGTCATATACATAAACACCCAACTTATTTATATAAATATCTGAATCATTTATATAAATACTTAAGTAACTTATATAAACACCTGAGTAGTATATATAACTTATCTTTTATACACGTTTCCATTACTCGAAATTCTCTCTCTCTCTCTTCCCCACATATTTTTGTTTTCCCAAAACTTTTTCTCTTTTTTTCTCTCTTCTCTCATTTTACCGTCCTTAATTTTTTCTCCCATGTGATTTTATTTTCCAAGACTCTCTATTCTCTCTTTTATTACTTTTTCTTCTTAGTGATTTATCTAAACACCAGATCTCTTATTTAAACATCTGAATCCGAAATATAAACACTTGAGTATGAAATAAAATACAAACACATGCTTAAAATATATAAACACCCGAGTCACATATATAAACACCTGAGTACATAATACAAATACTTGACTCGTTAGACTTAAACACATGAGAGTACATGAACATATTTTTTTTTTCAAAAATGAAGTGTTAGTTAAGGGGATTTCTTGAAGGATTTGACTTGGGTACTATTAAACTAACTCATTTAATAGTAACTTGGGTACTATTGACTTGAGTACTATTAAACTAACTCATTTAATTTTTAGAATAAAATTTATAGAATTTCAAGGATTCTTTTTGAAAATTCAGTGGGTCAACGCTTACACATATTTCAAGGCAAAATTTCAAAATTTACGAGTATATATTAACTTTTAAAACACAAAAAAAAATCATATTTATTCTTTTAAAGTATCAAATCTATATTTCTTTTTCTTCAAAATTGACATATGCACTTTTGCAATTTTACTGTTTTAGAATGATAAAACTGCAAATGTCAAGTACTATCATATATAAGATACGTACTTTTTAACTATGCATTCTTTTACTGTGACTAGTATTATCAGAAGAGAAAGAGATTGAAGGATGAGAGGAATTTTCTTCTATTTAGAACAAGGAGAAAATGATAATTTAATAAGAGAATTTTATATTTTAGACGGATAATCATGATATTTGTAATTTTACAAAAAAATATAATTCCAAAATTCTATTAAGATAAATGTTAAGAGTTGTAATTAAAAAAACGAATATAAGATTTTTTTTATTTAAAAAAAATTAAGTATGATACTTGTATTTTTTTTTTGAGGATAGATACTTGTACTTTTGTAGGAATTACACAATTTTAGGGGAGGGAATATTCTTTTATCAGTTTATGATTCTAAAATGTCAAAGCGATATACTCAATTCCGCTACTTCTTTATTGAGAACACATGATCATAAATTACGGTGCTTAGTAATATCCAAAAGTTAATGAACATCACACTCTTTGTAATTGCATGGTTTTTCTTTAGAAATGCTAAATCTTGGCAAACATCACACTCCGTTGAACTACACTAAAAGTTGCCAAAAAGAAAAAAAATTAAAAGAAAGAAATAAAAGCAGGAGGATATAATCTAAACCTAACCTTGTTTATAACAGCACAACCCATTCGCAAAAAAAAGTTGCATAATATGATACCGATCAATAATGATGCAATTTGTTGGGCAAAAAAATGGGAATATCTTCTCAAAATACGGTGAAATTGGAAAACAAATTCATCAAATTGTCAAGGGACTCGGGGTAAAATTTCCTGGCAAAGAGATAGCAAGGGCGCTTCATCCCATTCCACAGACATGGTCTCTGTTGCACTTGTTTCTGTCAATGCAAACATTAAAATTATAAGAATAGAATTCTATTGGACAATAGATGTTGCACAAGGAATATACTATCAACTTATTCTATCAATCCCTCTGAACACGCGCTGCATTGAGATGCTATCAAAATTTCCTTATAGAGAGAGAGAGAGAGAGAGAGAGAGATTTACATGTGCATTGCTGGTGACATGGACGCTCTGATCAATTGACTGCATATAACAAATTAATTAAAAAAATGAATATATAATTACATATATTTGTTTCATAAAATAAAATTAATGGCAAATTATATGTAGCCTACCGAAATATTTTTAAGCAGTTCAAATGAGACATCAACGGCCCGATATGCTTTGGGGTGCCATTTCCCCTCCGACCAGTCAACATGCGTCACTGACCAATTTGCTATTCCCTTTGGATCTACCATCTGAAATCCACAAATTATCTAACAAGAATTATTTTCAAAAACTTACCACTCAAAACTAATGAATTGAAGTGCATATAAGAAAAGAGCTCTGACATTGAAAAGGGTAGGTAAATAGTGCTCATCAGCGTAACAATTTTTGCCTTCCGTTCCTGGCTGTCATAAAACAAGTAAATAAACCACAATGAGCAAAAAGAAAACTGAATGTGTGGGGGTACATTATAGTGCGTGAAAGATCAGCATACCTTACAATAGTGCTTGAACTTGTTATAGTAGAGTCTATCTGTGAGAATTAGCACAGCATGTTGTCGCTTCACGGTGAACCACTGCATAATTAATCAATTCAACAGGCTGGTCAAGTTCAGAAATCAAGAAAAATTTAGATAAATTGGTTTTCTGATGTGAGGCACAATGTGCCAGCTTTCACTAAATCGGTTTCTGATGTTTGGAAAAAAACAAGCTTTCACTATGACCGACTATTCCAACAACATAGGTTCCCTGCATATTATTAGACAGTCTTCTGATATTGAAAATCTTTTACCAAGTCCCAAGTCCATTTGTAAATACTGGAGAGCTCACCTGTGCACCTTTTCTCCAGTCCCTTTTCTCTACTTCTGGTAGCAAATGCTCAGAATACCTGCCATTGCCATGTGGACCTGGATCTTCAAAACTGAACATCAAACAATAGTTAGATCAACATAATACAAGATAACAAGTTAATTTAATCAAAATGATAAGCTTACTATAAAAAAGATTAGCATAGGTTACTTACCAATCAATAAAGCTGATATTTGTGCCCAACAGAAACTGATAGACATAATCGAAATTGTGAAGGGGTACACAACTACACACAAAACATTACAAAAAATCAGGAAATTAACAAACAACAAACAAAACATAGAATTGATATAGCACTTGATTTGCCTTTCAAGAAAATTAATGCATCTAATCTAGAGCAGTTACCTATCAGAGAGCAGTACAAAATGCTGGTTATCTGGATCTTGCAAAGCATTAGCCAATAACCTTTTCTCTGCATCAACCATAGAAATTGTTCCCCATACAACCTACATTGATATTTGCTTTGCTTATCGATAGCACATAAAGAATAGTGTAATAGTGTACCAGTTTCAAGAACGGTCAAATCTTGCAAAACTACCCAAGATTCAACAGTATTTGTAAATAACACCTTGTCTTAATTATTTGCAACAATGTATACAAATTGCATACATATTCTTTCCGTTATTTGATTATAACACCGTATTAATGGGAGGCTGAAGAGAACTACAATGAACCAAACCACTAAAATCTTTTGAAGCATTGTCCTCATAAGTAAAAAAATGGGTCAGAATCCATTGACAACAAATTATTTAGAAAACCTTCAGAACAACTCTCAAATCAAACAGAATTTTTTTTTATTGGTGGGGGTGTCAAATTTCATGCAATTTGAATGTCATTTGCTTACATCAAAGATTGTCAAATATGGACCGTTGCAAATTCCAAGTCATTTGATGAACTGCAGGGGCAGAGTTAAACAAACGGAACTCTCGAAGGGGGGGAGCGGGGAAGGTTTTTTTTTTTTGGGTGGGGGGACAGAAGTATTTGTCTTTTAAAAATGTATAAAGTCTACAGGAAAAAAAAGCTCAATTTTTCGAATTCATTGGGGGGGGGGGGCTCTGTCATAGTCTCAACTTTGATTTATCCAAATATAGTCACCCAACTTCAATCTGTATCCAAATTGGAGCATGTCTCCATTTTTAGTTCATACTATGCAGATCGTAATCTAGTTGTTTAGCTTGTAAACCTTTAATTCTGCGAAAAGTAATCTCAAGAAAATTACGAAAATTTAGAAAACCCGTGTAATCATGCCAAACATACATTCTCAAAAATCATTACTACAAAAAGTATAGTTTGACGCATACTAGCTGACTGGATTCAATTGTTAGTGAACTGGTAACAAATTTGAATGTAATTTGACTTAAAAATGGAAAACAATGACCTATTTTAAGAAAAAAGTGAAGTTTATATAACGCAAAAACTTCATCAGTTCTAGTTGATTTGAAAAGCAACAGATCATTATTAAATTTTTTTTTTATTGTCTATAGGGGCGCAATCATCAAACTTTAACAAAGTTTAATGATATCTATTATTGACAATAACATAAAAAATGTATAGACTGAGATGTAAATATAAGAAAATTGGCTATTACGCTCAAATTATTTAAACATAAAGATGGCAGTATTTGCAACAGATAATAATAGTATCATACTTATACATAGTAGCTTTTCCTTTTTTATTCTTTACCTTGTTTTTTATTTTTATTTTTATTCATTGTTCTATTAATTGCAATTCTGTGAACTTGATATTTTATATGGCCAAACATATTGACACATTATGTATATCCTTCTGTACACCACAATAATTTCCAACTACATAAAAAAGGTATTTTCTAGATTAGCTTTTGCTGTAGCTCCTAAAACAATCCTTAAACCTTCACGGTTTCCACTAGAAGAGAGGCAGCTCTAGAAATGGTGCACTGACTTTCACCAGTTGGGCCCTCAAATATTTAACAATTATGAAGCTTAAAGTAATCTTGTGTTTATTTTTTCACACAATAACACTAATTCTCCAATTTTTCATCTTTTCTTATCTCTTGGAGTACAGTATCAGCTGCTGCCGCACATTGATTACAACTTGGAAATGAGAAGGTAAAAAATGTAAATATTGAAACCTTTTCACTGCGGATATCACGGCCAATGAATAATGGACTTGTATGTACCGGCTTCTCTCTTGATGCATGCACATATAATGTGTATCTATCTTCATGTCCCTGTGCAAAGATCACATCAATGTAAGAAGCCAGCATCACATAGTTACTACAGTCCTAATGATTTTGTTTGTGCTAGTATATAAACACAACTGCTGTATGTCAGCTGCACAGCACTGCAACTACTGATATTTTTCTTACCTCTTTTTTTTTTGTTTCCTTCATCTTGATTTTTCTTTGTTAATTGAGTTATGCTTTCTGTATATGCCTTGAACTAACCTGTGTATCAGTGGGGTATAAACTCTTGGTACTTTACCCTAATTCAATCACGTCAAGAGATTCTAAAGAATAATAGGGACAGTATCATGCAAACCCTTGGCAATTGCAGAAACCATGTACCCCTTCAGAACAAGCAAAACCATTCTTAATCCCGACAAAATCAAGTACCGGGGATGCCCTTGTAAAATATCACATGCTCCCTGTCTTTTCCCAACTTGCCAAGGAGGTACCTAATTATGCCCTTCCTAATTTGTAATCTTTTTTTTCTAGAGACGTGAAAAGCATAAGAAAGGTTGATATTATTATGTTTTAAAGGGGGCATGCATAACATTTCTTGCTTTGTTGGGTCTACATGATATTTTTTAGGTTCCAAATATTACCAACTGAAAATGTTCCGAAGTAATAAAAGTGTACCTGAAAGAATTTCTCCCATAGCCTCTCGAAAGGCAATGTACCAGGTGTCAAAAACATAAAGGCTATTTTAGGGTTTTTGGACTGAACAGCAGGTGCAGAGAGAATGTCCTTTATCACCGCTTGTGAGGCTATCTCTTCATCAGTGTAAACCCTAGCTGGGGTTGGTGGGGGCCACTTGTTACACTTGTCAGAAGAGAAGAAGTAGTAGCATGACTTGTAAGGCTTGTCAGATGGGTACACATAAACCCCAATAAGCACAGCACAGAAAAATGCAATTAGGACTATGATCCATACAGGCCTTCTAGAATGTCGAGCACGTGAAGGTGGCGGCATGGCTGTGATTTTGTAGTGATATGGTACCAGGATTTTTCAATCTTCATCTAGAGACCAAATAACACTAGAGTAACATAATCCCTTATAAAACCTCGTAATTATGAAGAAAGCAGCAGCACCAACAGCAACACTAACAATATTAAGAACAAAATTGCATCAGTAAAATTACAGTGAGAATCCTAGTAATTGTACAAGGATTTCTTGTCGGTACCAGTCAATTCAGATCAGCACCTAATTAAAAGCAAAACTTGGATACTTCATATCAGACCTAATAGCATAAACTAGCAAGTAAAAGGTAATACAAATCAATCCTGCTCTTAATATATTCTCTCCTACGCTAAATCTCATCAGTACACAAAATGCTCAGCTAATTCTCAGACTGATCCACCTTTATGGATAAACGAACTCATCCAAACAAGAAGGACAACCAGAAATCTAATCCCTGCTTTTTTCATCGATTTCAACTTATCAAACCTCTTCCAAATCTAAAATCAAAAAGGTAATCAAAGGCCAGTTCCTTGAGCTATGGAGCAACTCATAGTACTCACTACGAAAGCAAGAGAAATCGAATCTACTTCCATCGTAGCTCGAAATTGATCAGGGAAATACAAAATAGACAGAGAATACCAACGTACCGTGATCAGATCTGAAAAGAATTATGGATATGAGGGGGGAAACCGATCGATTGCCGATGGAGAGAGAGAGATTAAAGCGAAAAGGGACAGGAAATCTTGACAAGAGGAGAGGAGCAAACAATGGAGTGATGATAAAACTTAAAAAGAGTACTAGCATAGAGGAGAACTATGTGTTTTATCGTTCTTTTTCATAGGTCACCTTTTCTTTCGTATTTTCTGATCCTGTCGTCATGTATCTTTTCATGTGGTGATGTACTCAATAGTTAATAGATTTATACCATCTGTTTGATAACTGAAGTAAAAAATTAAAACGAAATAAATGCTAAAATATTTTAAAGTGTTAATGTTTGATAGCAGTGAAGTAAATCAATGAAGTAATAAGAATAAAAAATATTAAAAATTATAAAATTTGATGATTTAATTTTATTCCGTCTTCATATATGTTTTAACTTTACCTTAAATCGCCTCCATTCGATACATTAAAGTACTTAAATCATATATACTTCACTTATCAAACAGAGAGATAGTGTATTTAATTTTGAGTTTTTTTTCTTACCTCTATTACAATTAAATATATTTCACTATAAAACTTTTTGTTTGGAATAATAAGATTGTTATTAATCTGTATTGAAAATGATATTTTCTTAACTCCTCAAAATCCAAAATAATTATAGTAACAATAAGAAGACATAAAGAAAAGGAAGAACATTGTATAATAAATCATCAACATTATTACATTAAGAAAAATATAGTTGTAGGCAAAAATTGAAATAATATCTTTCAACAATATATCATACATTTTCTTCTTTGTTTGAGGTTGAGGATCATAATTTTTTTGTTTTTATATTTTGGATTGTAATAGTATCTTACAAACTAATATAATTATGCAATTTAATCAGAAGAAGATATATATAAAATTTTCATTTAGCATTTTTATTCAATTATTCATATAAAAATTCAACTCGAATAAATTATTCTCAGTCTCATTTCTTTGGTGCATGTTTAAAACCTACTGTGATTAATTGATTATGCACTAAGGACGCTTCAGGATATCTGGACACAGAAGATCCATGGTACGGTATCGCCGACTTTTGGCTGTCTCTCTTTGAAAATAATTAACTGCTCTTGATCTGACTTGGAATATTTTTATGGAGCTCACATATAAATATCATTATTGATATCGTTATCATATAAATTTAATTATATAAGTTTATTTTATGTAGTATTATTATTATGCAACTTAAATAAATTATTATATATATTAATAATTTTATTATACAAACTAATTCTATACACTACAATTATTATACAATTTAAATAAATTATTATGCATATTAATGATATTTAAGTTAAATAATAGAAATATTATATATAATAAAATTATTAATATATATAATAACTCATTTAATGTATATAATAAAGTTCGTATTGACGATGATATCAATTATGTATCTCCATAATATTTTCCTATTTTTTTTATGTCTACTCGGCATTTTTAAGGAAAATAGCATGACCATTTCAATGTGATGAACTACTGATGATAATACTATCTAATTTACATGCATTAAATCTTTCATGCGTCTCTTTCTTTAATCTGTACTTCAATTTTTCTTTAGTTATTTGTATGTATGTATGAAACCAGATGTTCAAATTTTAAATGCATGAATTGAGAAACTAAATTCTTTAATCCAAAAAAGTGAAAATAACACATCCATTTTATTAAAACAAAAAGGTTTATATTTAAGTTTTAGATCGTTGAATAATTAATTTTTTATTTAGTGATAAAAATAACATCATTTATATAAAATAATCGTAAATTTAAAATCAAATAATTTTTTTATAAATATTTAAATTCGCATAATTTAACTTCATCTTTACCATAAAAGAGAGAAAACAGACATTAATTTATACCTCATAATAAGTTTAGGTTCATTACATCATCCAAAATTATCCCTAGATCCACTAAAATATTACATTAAATCGCAACCATTCTTCTCAACTATCAGCAAGTACCCATCAAAACTTTAAAAATAACCAATATCCCCATCAAAATCTCAAAATATCTTATATACCCATTAAATTTATATATCATTTCTTTAAATTCTTTTCTCCCCAGACTCTTCATTTATCCAATTACAACTTATTATGAAAATTGTATTGCCAAATATACCCTTTCCCTAAAACTAAAATGAAGATGCCTCTCAAATTCTTAACAGGATTGTGCGAGAAAGGAGGAAGCTCCATTTTCGTAATTGAATTCTCTGTGCTACATCCAAGGTCTTTTCTCTGGGACCTTCTTTTTGGTGCCTAGCTAACTACTTTTTGCTATTTTACAAATGCTTTTTTTTTTTAATTTTTGAGTTGTTGGTTGATACCTAAGAAAATGGTTATGTCACCCAAAATTCAACTGAGAACCAGGAAGAGAAAATATTATACATTTTGTTTTATGGTTATTAGAAGTTATGAGATCGTTTCCTTGCAAAATATGGTACTAGCCGATTAAAAAATTCGAAAATATTAAACGTCCGCCTCTTTATTGTCCATCTATCTATCCACCAATTTATTTATTAACGTCAATTATATATCTGTTAATTAAAAATATATTATTGTTAACTAATAAAATTTAATTATTTTATATATATTTTTGTATATAAAATAATTAAATTTTGTTAGTTAATAATAATAAATTTTTAGTTGATACATAATTAATAAATGTTAATAAATAAAGAATGAATAGACGGGTGAACTCTTCTCAGGCTCTAAAAAATTAGATTGTTTCGTTGCAAACTTTCAGTAGTGGCTGACAAAATTGACCATGAAGCATAGGAGAGGCACAATTTGATTCCCCTGCTAAACTTCTGATACCAGAAAGCTACAGCTTCAGATTTCACTGGATCATCACACTACCAATTATCTCATTATAACCTCCAGCATGTATTTGTACACTAATATAAGACATATTATTCCCCTCACTACTTTGCTCTAGAGGGAATGAAAGAAAAACAAAACGAATAAGGAATATATGCTTCTCATTTTTTATATAATGTTAGAAAAAATGGATCTCTCCATTTTAGTAAGAGGGCAAAATAGTCAATTCGATTCTTAATACAAAGTTTATAATGATTAAATAGAAAAAAAGGTAAAAAGGAAATCATATTATTTTTTGATTGGGAAATTAGATATTTTGATATTTTGATGGGGATATTGGTAATTTCAAAAGTTTTCATGAATACACTAGAAATTAACGATACTTCAACGACTGAATTTAATCAAAATTACTAAATACATATATTCAGACATTCTTTCCTTCAATCTCTTGTCCAATACTTCCAAATATACTCTCTCTTTTTTTTAGTTGTTCGAAATGGACCTTTTCAAATCAACAAGGCCCTTCTTCCGGAGGAAAATTTGAAATTGAACGCATCAATTAGTTATGTCAATTTTCAAAAATCGAGATGGGTCATATTATTCCATGAAAAATACAGGATCAATGACAGCTATAAAGACTCTTTCCAAACTGATACTCATCAGAATTAGTCACAAATTGAGGACCATACATAGTCTTGGAAAGCAAATCTTATCGAATCTTATTCATGTAGTTCCAATTAAGCGGTTCACATACATACTATAATACTCTGTTATTATCATCATCATTCAGTTCACATACATACTATAATACTCTGTTATTATCATCATCATTCAACACATACTAGCTACAAATCTACAACACTCTTCTATCATTATTTTAATCGCCAACAAATGTGAAATTATCAATTGACCCTCGGCTGTCCTCATTTATTTCATGAAAAAATATACTTTACTCTCAATTAAATATTTCATTCATATCCCAACTACTATTGACAAATAAGATCCTCTAAAAAATATCAGTGTGGAACCCGCGTGTAGTGGTAGTGGATGAAATAAGAGAGGCATTGCTAGAGATACTGTATCACTATCTTTTATTATACAGCGTTTGTATGTAGAGTGGTAAGTGATAGTTATGCATATGAAGTATTTGTTTTCTCGATGATTCTTGCAAATTACAATGTCAACATTGTTTTTTTTTATTTTAATTCATGTTTAGTGTTTTCTTTTTATATTTTTACATTGACAAATGAAAACCCTCTAAAAAATATTAATGCATGAGATTCGTATAAGTGATAGTGGATGAAATGAGAGAGATCTTATTAGAAGCACTGTATCACTATCTTTTATTACACAATATTTGTATGTAGAGTGATAACTATGCATATCAATTATTTGTTTTCTCGGTGATTCTTGTAAATTGTAATGCCAACATTCCTTCCTTATTTTTTTACATTTTAATCATCCTATCACTAAACAATTGCTCTTTAATTACTCTTGACCAAAACAGTCTTAACTCATTAATTGCCATGGCCCATGGGATTCATTCTGTTTATCCCTTGAGACAAATCTGAAAGTCTGAAATACAAATCATACAAATTAAACCATGATCAACAGAAAAGAGGCTCAACTCATAAAAGTACCAATTTCACTCATATAACACGTGCCTCATTATTCCAATGACACGTGTCGTGCCCCTTCCCATCCCTTTCTATCCTTTACCGAAATTTTTCCATTTTTCTGGCTATAAGATTATTAGTAGAACAAAGGAGGCGAAACATAAATCACAGCACTCCTTTCATTCTCTGTTAATTAATTGATCAAGACCTTGAAATAAACAAGGTCAATCAAAAGTCAAAAAACAGAAACCAATCTATCGTTTACTGATCTTAATTTTACGTACCCTTTTAATCTACTCCGTGATGATCTCAGGCAATTTGACTATACCGTTTTCGCAACACCCGTTACCATGCCCTTCTCTCCTTGCAACCTCCTCTCTGTAGCTCTTGCTACAACAGCCACCAGTTCTCATCTCCAGTCTTGAACTCCCCACACCGTCACACCAGCACGCATCCAGTGAAGAACGCACTCTCCTTTCCGTTACTATTTTCTTGATTTCATCATGACATGTCTTCTCGTGCGCTCCTTGGCATGAATTTGCTTTCTCAATTGTTTCTTCTTTGCTGTGGTGAGGATGCGGCTCTGAATGAGCGTGAACATGGGAATGCGAATGGGGTGGAGAATGGCAGTGGGAAGTCTCATGGCATGTGTTCTCTTTCTCCTTTTCCAGCTTATCGCAGCAGTCATTGGAATGACAATGCCTAGGTTCCGCCTCAGCAGCATGGTCATGATCATGACATGATGTCAAACACAGATCTTGCTCTTTGTTCACCTTTTCTTCATTGCAGTTTGGTGAATGATCGTGTGAGTGGGAGTGAGAATGGGAGTGCGAGTGCGAGTGGAGGTGTGAAGGAGAGTGGCACTGTTTCACCGGCGCCTCTGAATCACAACAATTTGGCTTTGCGCAAGATTTCTCCGACTTACAGTTCAGCCTTCTCTTCGAGCTGCCACAGCATTTCTTCTTCTTGACCTTAATATCCTTCTCCCTTAACAGCGTCATACTATTAAAAATAACAAGCAAGCAAGTGCCGACATCAGCTAGCACTGCAGCCCACAGCAAAGGGTGACCGGCAAGAGCGATACCAAGTATTGCTGCCTTGGTAACAACCGAAAAGATTATGTTGACCAAGACTGTGCGGTAGGTCCGCCTTGCCAGCCGGACAGCTTGCGGGATTCTTCGTATGTCGTTTGACATGAGGGTAATATGGCCGGTTTCAGTGGCCACGGCAGATCCCGAAACACCCATGGAGATGCCTACGTCGGCAGTTGCAAGGGCAGGTGCATCATTCATGCCGTCACCAATCATCATTGTAGGGCCCGCATGAGATTTTAGGTCGTTGATGACACGTACTTTATCAGCTGGGAGGAGCTCGGCATGGATTTCCTCTAGGGCATTGTTTAACTGTCAAGGGATTCGTTATAACGCTTGGTTAAACATTGGTTTTGGTACAAGAAGTGTTACTGGACAGAAATTTGGTACAGCACCATCATCATAATGACAAGGTTCCCTACCATTACAAGCCTTGTCTGGAATGAAATACTGCTTTTTTAGCTTGATTTGATTCTCAATTTCTTGTTTAGTTACTGATTTACTGGCACGAAAGAGTCGGCATTACTAACAATCATGACCAGGTTCCATTACCGGTCCTGGCCATAACCTGATTTCTGGTGTTTGCAAAAGTGACAAGGGATGGCACCAAGCTCAAAGTCCTAAGTGGATTTGCCTATTTGTTTATGGTACATATGTTCAACAACCATTGCTTTTCTGTACCTGATTTTGTGCAAAGTTGGCAGCTGTAGTGCTGTCTCCAGTGAGCATCACGGGCTTAATGCCTAGTGATTTTAGTCTGCGAATTGCTTCCTTCGACCCAGTTCGGCATGAGTCCGAAAGAGTAAAGACACCGACCAATTCCTGACCATAGACCAAGTATCCAACGGTGACTCCTTCCAGCCCTTCCATGCTGGGAACTGCAAGAATTTAAGAACTAGTTTTAATTATTTTGAGATTTCAATGTAATTAAGGATCAATTTATTCCCATACTACAGGCTCATTCCGAAGTACATAAATCATGAAATGAACATCAAATGGATTTTGCTTGTAAGTCATAAGAATGGTACCCAATGTGTTGTATCATAATTTCTAAAACTAAGTCAACTCAATCTGACGAAAAGCAAAGAGAAGTTCATACTACGCTCAACAACAGAAATCCTGATTGAACAAAAGTGAACTGAAAGCAAACCATAAAAGGAAAAGATTGTGAAGTAGCAGCTCTTACCAGTACAAATTTTGTGAAACTTCCATATCATGAGATACCTAGCATCTATAAGTTCACGCTAAAGACAGACATACAAACCTAGAAACTATCACATTAACACAATTGCTGACCTTGTTGAGAAGAAGCGCGTGCAAGGATCCTTTTATTTCCAACATAAATATCTTTTCCATCAATTTGACCAAATATACCCTCCCCGGGAAATATTAGGAACTCTGACACATCATCTGGCTTCGGTTCAACTGAGTTTGACCGTGCATACTCGACCAGCGCTGATGCCATAGGATGGCTCGATTTGCTCTCTACACTTGAAATCCTACATGATTTTAATGATCAATAATTATCCCCCATTTGGCAAAACAAAAGCAAATTGCATGAACATGACAACAACATGTAAACATTACCATACCAGTACAAAAGAGTTTGCAAGGAGATCTCGTTATTCATAACCCGAAATTCCCTGACAGTGAACTCGCCTCTAGTGATGGTCCCTGTCTTATCAAATGCCGCAACTTTGATCCTTGACAAATCTTCTAGAATATCCCCTCCTTTAACCAGAAGGCCCATCTTAGCCGCTCTGTGGAGCCCGCAGAAGGTCGCAATAGGCGTTGACAAAACAAGCGCACAAGGACATGCACTGACTAAGAGTACTAATGCCAGTCGAAACCAATGCTGTAAATTGCCTAGCCTCATGATTAAAGGAATAATTGCAACCCCGGCTGACATGAACACCACAGCTGGACATGTAACAAACACAAGTAATTGTAATCTCAAAATACTATGGTTTTTCCAAAGTGTCGGGACAGAAATTTGGAATTTGGAATGTATGCAGATTGCAGGGGCTGGGATTTTAATATATACCAGGTGTGTAATATTTGGCACAAGTATCAATAAGTCGCTGAGTATTTGATCGGTTGCTCTGTGCTTCTTCCACTAACCTCCCCATTCTCGCAACAGCTGAGTTCTCCGCCATGGCAGTTGTCCTCACACTTAAATACCCTACCCAACAAAAAACAAGTAACATTTAAGATACCTCATTCTATGTGAAATCAAATCATGAATGATTCATCAAAAATGGCAGTTCCTGATCTGACCATCACTACATACAGGGATTAAAAAGAGATGTAATGTAAAGATGAGACAAATACCGTCGATGTTGAGCGTCCCAGCCCAAACCTGGGAGCCTGCTTGCTTGGGCACAGGAAATGATTCTCCCGTGAGGCTCCTCTCGTCGATCTCACTTCTTCCTTCTACAACCACTCCGTCAATGGGAACAATCTCTCCAGCCTTGACAGCGATCAGGCTGTTGATCTTGACTTCTCCCACATCCACCGTTTCCCCCGTCTCCTCCAGCACAGCCTTCTGCGGTGCCATGCTCATCAGTGACGTCATCCCAGCGGTTGCCTGAAATATCCGTGCATGCATTTGCAATTTAAACTTAATTCAGTGTGTGATTTAATTAATCCTGAAATTGTTCTTTAGTATCATATCTTGTGTTAGTAATTAGTATTCTCTTCAACTGAATTCCTCGCAGGGTGATATTTTTGCTTTCGTTCCGGAAATTTGGTTTGAAAAAAAATTATGAATTGAAAGAGGCTTTATTGTGAAGTCTTTATCATCAAAAGCTATGGTGTTCCCTGTGTTATATTTATGCACTGGTAAATGGATACTTGCAGAGCTTTGTCACTGTATGGATTAGTCAACAAAAGACTTTACCTTTTTGTCTTTCAGAAAATGGAATGATGGTGGTTTTTGAATTATGAATTTTCTTTGAATAATTCCTAAAAAGTGAAGGAATCTGGTATTTTTTTTTTTAGTTTATCCTTGGTGGTTGAATTTGACCAGTTTTGACTTCTCAAGAATATATACCCACAGAAAACAGGTGGGGCCAGATCTATGTTACAACTTACAACTTGAATTAAACTGCCAAAATTTTGAATGCATGGTCCCCCTCTTCAATATTCCTCCAAATCAGAAGAATTTTATAATGTATTATGTAAGGTGTGTCTGGTGTTGCACAGAATAGAACATAATGCTTGCAAGAAATGATTCATCTCCACAAATAGTAATTATGGTAATATGTCATGCCATTTTAAACTAATATGTACATGTCATTTAAACGTTAAGGATAAAATTGTATGGTTGGTTGTGTTCATTTTGTATAGGTCATAAATATCATAAATGCTGTTGGGTACATTAAATTGACTTTTCTGTTAATAATCTAAGAGCGACAAACACCACAAATGTTGTTTGTTCTCATTGCTTATAGAAATTATATTTAGAATACATTGGTTGAAAATTGCTAAGATGACTTAATGCATTAAACATTATTCGTTCATTTATAGTCACAAATTACCATCATCTTTTACATTAATATATATTTCAAAATTAAAATCCCAATTAGTGAACAAAAAAAAGAACTCACCGAAAAACAGACATGGGTAGAGGGAAATTCATTTTCCTAGGATAACACTAAAAGTAATTATTTTGTCAAAGTTAACAAACATTACTGAGTCTGAGTTCCTTTTCAAATAATAAAAAAAAATGTAAGAGAAGATACCTTATGACTGGCTCGGGTTTCAAGCCACTCGGCAGTAATAAAGAGGAATACGATGGCGCCGGCCTCCGTATAGTCCCTTAGTGCCACTGCCCCACAAACTACATCAAATTAACACAACAAAACAAGATGTACACGTAAGAACAACTGAGCACATAAAACACAAACAAACTGAGATATGCTAAATAAGTACATGTCAGTCTTTGATAATGGATAAATTTATATTAAATTAGAAGATGGGCAACTTCTGAGTATCGAGTGGGATTCGATTTTAATTTACTATTGATATCAATAAATTAAATTGGTGGCCGGATTAACCAGAAACCAAGATGGAGATTCTGGTAAGTGGTATGAGGCCACCGAAATCGTAGACAATGACAACAACTAAAGAAGTGGATTGTGGAGCCCCATGTCCAGATAAGTGCTTATTGCATAGCAGGAATCTCCTCTTTTTTTTTTGTTGTTGTTGTTCTCAGTTCTCACTTTACACTGCCAATTCGTTCTGGACCAGACTGTTCTAGCTAAGTAATTTGGAATGTATTTAAATTCGATGTGTCCGGAATAAACCAGAGAAGACACCCCAATCGTCGGGTATAAATGCACCAAGTGGTGTCCGAATATATACTGATGAATATATATATATATGCATGACAAAAATTTAATGTGCTGGAAATATATCTATGGTTTCGAAAAAATTAAAATAATAAATAAGAAACAATATATGGTGCAACCAATTTTGTAGTAAACATTGGAGAATACCACATTTTATTTTTATTTTTATTTTTATTTTTATTTTTTTAATTTAGTAGGATGTCATAATCCCAAAAATTTGACAAAAAGATTTTCAAAAAAGACTCCAATTATTGCAAAGGTGGCCATACTTTAATTCTCTATATGTAATTGAGAAGGAAAGGAGACACAGTGGCCTATCATTTGTCCCATAACTTTGAAGTAATGGATGGTGGTTGTACACTTGTACTTGTGATTTTGAAATTTTGCATGGCCACCCAAGAACTTTTCAGAAAGAAAAAAAACGAAGAAGAAGAAGTTTCGTACCTGCTATGACCATGAGAATATTGATGTCAAGGGTCAATCTTCGAATGGCAGCGACGCTTCTCATGAAAATAGGAGGGAGTCCAACGACAGCTGCGACTAAAGCGAGCCACCTCAACGGGTGGTGAAGCTTCTTGAAAAGTGATACTGCTAGTAGAATTGCACATAAGATTATATACGGGCTCGGCCGTGTGTTCAATACCTTCTCTCTTCCATACGCTCTTATCGACGCTTCCAGCCTCGCTTGGTTTAGTGCCTTAACTGCTCCAACACAAAAATTTATAAGCTTGTAAAAGTTATAATAACATTACAAATTCAATAAAAGAAAAGATAGAAGAAAGGACCAAGCGACGTTTTAATTAATTTTAAGTGTTAAAGCATGAAAGTTAAAGTGTCATATTAATTTCCATGATATTCTTTATCACATATATAAAACTTCTCTTTGCATCATGAATAATTTCTCCTCCTAAGATTAAAAAAGATTTAAAAAAAAAAGATCACTAGTGTTTGTTAGTATATGATGCATTTCCTATTATAAGAGTTTGTTGCTTAATTAACTTGAATTTTGCGATACAGCTATAATAATGGGAAAATTAATCAATCTTTTCACTTAAGAAAGAAAATATCATAGTTGACACAGACATTATGAAAAAGATGTCACACTTATGATAAAAATTAGGACATTATTAAACCCCACAAGAAATTAACCTTGTTTGGCATTAGATAACATCAACTGTACTGGAAATTTCTAACCCTAATTAGATGTATCTAGTACATATATAGGAATAGGATACAAGAAAAAAGGGGAAAAGGCCAGATTTATGGACAACCAACCAGCTAAATAAATCTGTTGTGAGAATTGATTTAAACCCAATAATTAAGATATTTCAGGCTTGAGCATTAATCATTATAAGTTGGCCATCACCAACTACTCCAAAAACTCATGCATTAATTTGCTTTTTTATATATATCCACCCCTTTCCCTGTCTCCTAATCACCAAAAATGACAAGATAACCTTCCAAGACCATGAAAAAAAAAATCCGAACCACAAATTTATAGATAAATTAATTCAAAATTATCACAGTAGTTTTCAAAATTGATGTCCTAATAAAACAAGAGAAAAATTGGGTTACAACCATGTATTACACATTTTGTTGCCTAATTCCATTTAGGATCCCCTTATTATATATGTAACGAGAATAATTTTTTTTTAAAAAAAAACAACCGAAACCGCCTTATCTCTTAGCAATATGTTTGCTTAAATGACCTAAAAGTTACTTTTCTAAATTCTAATCCTAGGCACCACTTGTCAGTTAAATATTTTCATACAAGTTTCTTTCAAAAAAAAAAAAAAACCGAGTTCCATACAATTAAGATGAACAAAAAGCTTAAGTATATATTCTTGGTACCACGCACAAATTAATTACATATATAATTAATAGGACCATTATTCATTATTCAGTGGGGAAAGTGCTCAAAATTAACTAAAGATTTAATTAAGAAACAAGCCTAATTAATTTGCAAAAGCAAGAAAAAGAAGAAAGAAGAAAGAAATATGCATAAAGCATAGAAAATAATTCAAAGAATAAGGAATCCAATTAATACCATATATGTACATATAGAGAGAGAGAGAGAGAGAGAGAGAAGGGTGTTAATTGATACATACCAATTTGGGAAGGAGAAATGAGGAGGGGGTCATGAACAACCACCACAGTTCTAGAAGGGACTATAACTGAGACGCCATGAACACCTTCCAATGGTTTCAAGATCCTCTCAACTAAAGGCACCTCCGCAGGACAGCATATACCCAATACATCAAAGTAGCTTCTCTGATAGCTTTTGTCGTCCCTTTTCATCACTTGCTTTTGATCTTCTTCTTTCTTCTCTTGTTTGGGTTTCTCTTTATTCTCTCCTTTGTTCTTTGATCTCTTGTTTGTGAGAAAACCGCCATCTCCTCCCATATCTGTATGTGTGTGTGTGTATCTAGATATGTATGGTGTTAATCAATTAATTAATTCTCCTTGATTAATTGCTCGGTTGTATAACAATTAATGTTTAATTAGAATCACATATTTGTAATAACAAGATCATCATGGGTATTGCTTTTTCATACAGAAAGAAAGAGTAAATTAAAGCAAAAGTTAAAATCTTTTTTTATTCATTTATTTACGGAACCATATATGATCATGACAATGGAATGAACCCCAGAAATTCTAATTTTTTCAAGCATGGACAAGTCAATAGTTAATAAATAAACAAACAAAATGCTCTCTCTTTTTCATGCAGATATATATATATATATATATATATGGTTATATATGCAAGGAAATATACATATTTGATTTCTGAAAGACGCTGAAATTTCTTTAAAAAAAAAGGTAACAAAAAGGAATTAAACTTGTTCCAAATTTTATTAGAAGGAACCTAGCTAGCTAGGCAAGTGACTTTGCAATGTGAAAATGGAGATGCTTGATTCTGTTACTTACCCAAATGCTACCTTGAGAGAGGGAAGAGAGAGAGAGAGAGAGGAGTGGAGAGACACTGGTGCGGTGGTCTGAAGGATCAAAAGGAGGTAATAAATAACGAGAGATAATGGGATCCTACAAGAGAGAGAGAGAGACCTTTAGAGGAAAACACAGATAGAGAGAGAGACCTTTAGAGGAAAACACAGATAGAGAGAGAGAGAGTGCATGGTGCTGACAGGTGGCGCAGGGTATGACACCTAATAAAAAATGACTGATTCGAAGCAAGAGAAGCAATTAATCCCATAAAAATTAAAATGGATGGAAAGAGGCAAGTGACTAGGAGTCTACTTTATATTCTAGAACAATCTCATCCAAATTTGTATTGCGGAAATTAAGAAACGGTTAAATCAAAAGAGAATTATTCAAATACTTATTTTTTTTATTATGTCTCTATTGTACGTATTTCTATTTTTTTAATTATAGATAATAATATAATAAAATATATTTTCTTTTTTTCTGTACAGAGAAGGATTCCAATTAATTTTGTCATCTTTTTATTTTTTTGAGATATTTTTCTTGTGGAGATTAAATATATATATTTTTTTCATAAAAAGACGAAATTTGACCATGTATTATTGACTTTAATTCTCATATATGATCTAGTTAATTTTCTTACAAACTCATTTACAAATTATGATATTTTGTTGATGGTAATTAATAACTTGAGATATTAACGTCCATAAATTATCTATATCATTTTGTTTTTGCAAGTTTTTTAAGTAATGTTAACCAAGTTCAGATGTCATACTTTTAAAAAAAAATTACGTGTAGATAAAAAGTAATAATAATAGTAGTAGTAATAATACCTATTAATTTTATTATATCAATTATAGATTTTATGCAGTTAAGTTTTAAACTGCACTCATAGTTGATATATCAAAAGTGAAGCATTTAAACTATTCTCAATTAACTATATACTCATAATTGATGGAATATGTCATGTTGAAATTTTGACAATAGATATATACATCCATTGAAATATAATGAATTCGAACTTCATAATAGTCAATATTAGTTCAAAATTCAATTAAAATTTTTCATAAAATATAAAAAAATAAAATTGTCATTTCCAACATTTCATCTCTAAACCTAAAACGGATTAACACATGAGCTAGTACAACCTAGCACCATATTGGTACTACTAAACACTTTCTTTTTAATAAGAATTATTTCGACAATTTTAGATATTTTCATAATAATTTGTTGAACTTTGCTCTAATAAATATATATCATACCACTCCGTACATAGGGACCTTTCCTTCTTCAAATAAATGCTATTAAAAGAATTTATTCCATTCAGACAATTAATGATATTCAATTCAAATCAATGGCTTGGACCAAAATTGTCAGAATTTGGAACTTAATTTTCCAGGACAGAAATGGGAACTTTAATCATAAATATATAGGAATCAAAATCCCTCTCATTTCATTTTCTTATTTCCCTCTTTTAGCTTTATTTTCACATATTGTGCAGAAGTGGAGAGTAATGGCATTATGATTTATGATGGTCATAGCATGTGCTCTCACTCAACCAACCAAAGGCTTTTAACTCACTGTTTCATCTTTTGCATCTTTTGTCAGAAATTTAATTGCCACAATTTTGGTCCTGGAAAAACTTTATGCAAAATTTTCCTTCATGGCTTGAAATAATGAGGATGGACCGGAGTTAGGTTCAAATTTTATGCAAATTGGAGTTAGACATGTTTGTTTTCTTGTATTTGTAAGTAATATGTAGGTGGAGATGCAAGAAGCTAGAGATACAGTAGTTGTACTGTATAACTTGAATTTTGTATTAATTAGCGTGTATTATTTATAAATTTTTTATATACAACTTTAGATGCAACTTCATTGTCACAAGTTGGTGTCATAAAGCTCAGTTTTTTTTTTGTTTGTTTATAATTCAAAGTTTGAAATTCAAGTGTCAAATGCAAACCATTGATTTTATTCATTTATGAGAGATTCATGCAAAAATTATGATTTTTTTAGTCAATTTAATACTAGATTAAATGGACAAAAAGAATGTAACAAGATAATTTAATCACTTGATTTAGTCTAAAAGGAACCAAATAAATTGTAAATTTTTGTGTACGGATGATCTCTCACAAAAATAAATAATATTAACAGTTTAAATTTTAATGTAATAAGAAAATGAATTTTTAACATTAATTATTATTAATTGTTATGACATTAAATATTATGTGCACACCAACCCTCCTCAAACCTGATGCGCCTTGAAATATTAAACAACCAAAGAAGAAAATATTCCAGAGACAAAATCATTACTAAATTATATATATGCTGACATGATATGGTCAAAGGTTACAAATCCCTGTAACCTGTGCCCCAAAAAAAACATGAATAACATTGCAAAATGTTGCATGCACCAATAATGCATGAAACATCACCAAATCCTCTCAATCTGACTAGTTTTATCTCATATCTTTGTTTTTGTTTTTGTTTTTGTTTTTGTTTTTTTAGATAAAAGAAAAAATTTTAAACTATTTAATTTTAAATGTCTATAAAAATATATTTAAATTTTAAACCTATAATTTTCTATACGAAAAATATATTATCTTTATTATTATATCAAAATTGGTTCTCAACCCCATATCTTTATCACCTAACCAAAATAAAACACTCCATGAAACGAACTCAATTTATTGTTAATTTAATGCGACAAAGAATATTTCATGTTTATATACAGTATGAGAAGCTGAATAATTTCAATAAAATAAGACATGACACTGTAGAAATTGAATGCTTCATCAAATAATTAGAGAGTGGAATTAATCCAACCTTATCCAGTGAGATCATTTTATTTTAAAATAAAAAGAGTGATAATTGCATTATTTATCTGTATCTCAAATATATTTATATTTTTCAGAAAATATTTATATCTAATGATAAAAGTATTAATATATTACATTATTAGTATTAAAAATTATGCAAATTATATTTTTACTTATGCAACAGAATCTTTAGTTTGAATTTTTTTGTATAATCATTTAAGAAATAAGAAGTGATAAATATATTTTACACTATACTATAAATATTTATAAATATAAATATAAATATATTATTTATATTGTTTATTTAGTATAAATAATTTTAGTATATAAATAAGGAGTGCAGAATGTTGAATGCAAGAATAATTTCTTTAATATTAAATAAAACCATTTACTCCGTACATGAGAAACCTACTACAACTACATGATAGCTTCACCATTAAAAACATAAGAGTTATGGCCAAATAAATATAATAATAATAATAAAATTAAAAAGAGTGACAATATATAGGATGGTATATACATTTTTTTATATATAGCGTCCAAATTCAAGTCTCATCCAATGTTTTCTTTTTCCTCTTTCTGTTTTTGGCTCATCTATATCATGAAATGTTATTTACTTTATTTATCATTCATATTAAATGTGAAGAATGTTATATCCATCCTTTGTAGTTTATTCTATATTATATATTGAAAAATAAAAAAGTCCCTCAAATAAAAAAAATTATTAACATGAATGTATTTTTTTATTATTTAGATATAATATATATGTATCAAATTTGAGTCAACTTCAAATATGACTGATCGTTCATAAAAAATTTAATAAAGCTTGACTAATGAAAAATTTTAGTTGCTTGATGTGGAAATGAATTGACCATCAAAGTGACCGAATTTAAGGCACACATTTATCTATTTATAACAAAAAAACACATCTATAATTTCATTTTTTTATTGTTAAATATTATTATTTGTTAAGTATATTATTACTTGCCACACATAATAGACTTTAATATGTAGTTTTTAGATAATCCTAAACACTTAATGTTACATGGCTTTATGCATCTTTTATCTTATCCTTCAATTTGAGTGGGAAATAACTTATTATAAACGGAACCATCAGTGACTAAGCTAGCATATATATCACATAGTGATATAACTAGCCAGAAACAACAATTTAGCAACTCGTGTTCTGATCTTCCGCTACGCAGTACTGCGTTACACAATGTACCGATTGGTGAATTATATAGTTTTTTTTTAGATTTATTTTATACGAATTTTAACGTAATCGGACAGACGATATTTTGTACTGTACAGTGCAGCACAGCAGAAGATATGAATCCTTGCAACTTGAGCTAGTGTGTGTATATAACTATATATGTTTCCTTGTACCTTGTACTTTTAATTAGGCCAAATTAATGATGAACTTAATTGGACTGTAGTACACATACATAAATTAATACAACTTTCATGAGCCCCTTGAATTATGTATAGAGATCGCTTTCCACAAAATCATGGTCGTTCTAAAGTATTCCAGTAACTTTAGATTTACTATTTTAAGACGCCATTGATTTTCAAACAAATGGGGCACTTTTTTTTAGTATATCCTCCTTTTAAATTACGGATAAAGTGAAACCTAATATTTGATCTAATGATAAAAACAATATTTTTTATATTAAATATCGGAAGTTTGAAATCTAAATGAAATTTTTTTTTATGAATATTTAAAATTAGATAATTTATTCTCTCATCTTTTATCTCAAAACAAGAAAATCACAAGTAAAACGACATCTGATTTTCATGTTCATGTTCATCACAAATGACGACTATAATAAAAGATGTGAATTCACAACTCCCTATCAAAAAAAGAGAAAAAAGAAAAAGCACATGTATTGGTAACACATTACCATTGAAAATAAATGTTTGATGCCTTTCTTTTTAATAATACATACATTGACCCCTTATCTGTAGTTGTTTCATATGTGCATAACAGCATAAGGTGATGACTAGAAGTGCTTTCTTATCAATGTCGGTTTAGAGATCAATTTCATGATAATTTCTACACTGATTTCTCATGAAGAAGAATCTATTTGATGAGTACTAAGTTTACTTTTTGAGTGTCATCATTTTTTTTTTTTTGGATATATGAAAGTTTCATTGGATGTAGTGTATTTTTTTTATTAAAATTTGTAAGAAGTAGAATATTAATTACAACCAATTAGGAAAAATAAATTACTTATCTTCCATTAATTCACTTGTTGAGTTGCTGTTCTTTAATTGGATTCATTTGGGCAATTATTGAATCACTTTTGATTGGGTTAATCTAACTTTTGCATTGATCAAGAATCAAGATCTTTCCGTGTCAACCTATTAAAGTCATTTCTTTGAAAAAGTATAGTGTGGAGCACTAATTGAAAGGATATTACTAAAATAATCACAGAGTGGCCAATACAAGAAATGGTCTTTATTAAAAACAAGCAAATGTTGTTTGTGAAGATATTCTAAAAAAACTTAGTTTGGGAAAGGCGACTAATAAGGAAGTTAGTATTTTTTTTTTTTTGGTTTATATATGTAACTTTAGACTATAGAGTATCCGCCTAACCAATCTCTAGAAAACTTTATTGTATAATATATGTGAGAGTGGAGATTCTTTAACGATTGCCTTGACAATTTTAATAATAAATTTTAAAATAATTTTTGAAAATTTAAAAATAAAAAAAATTATAGATATATTCTTGAACTATTAAATATTTTTTTATTATTCTTAAACTTTTTTTCTATTTGTAAGAATTTTTAAAACTTATTTTGAAATTATTTAAAAATCCGTTATTAAAATTGTTAAGTTAATAATTGTCAATTATCTCATCTTATTTTTGTGAACCTAAAAGGGTTTCTATTTCGACCAATTCTACAAGACCTGTACATTGTCACAATAAACCTTAAAATAGTTTTTATTTCGACCGATTCTACAAGTCTCATTGCCTCATTGGACATGGAATAACAAAGCCTAAGTATAATTTTCAAACTTGACGCCATAAAAATATAGCAATTTTTGGTTGCTTAAACATCTTTCCTTGACAAAATAAACAATAGTGCAGTTAGTTTGCCAAACATAAATAAACATATCCTTCGTTTGGCAAGTGAAATAAAATTAAAACGGAGTAAGAATTAAATCATTATAAAGTGTTGATATTTCATAGTAGTAAAGTAAGTAGATGAAGTGGTGGGAATAAAAAATATTAAAAACTATGAAATTTGGTGATTTAATTTTACTTCACCTCTATAAATATTTTAATTTATTTAATTTTAAATCACCTCCGTTTGATACATTAAAGCGCCTTAAAATATTTAAATTATTTTTACTCTACTTATCAAATTGAGGGATAATTTAAAGATTTTTTGTTATTGGTGTCATATTTAATGGAAGCCACTCTTCACTGGGGGATCTGACTTGGTTCTCCATTTATATGTAGAACAACTATTTGTTATAAGACAAAAGAAAAGTGCACCTATGCCAACCAAAAAAAAAAAGAGGGGGTCTTTATTCACATGCTTCAGAATTAAAGAACAAATTTGAAATATTAATATAGTAAGCCTGCACCACATAAAAATGGTTGTGTTGAGGATCTTCGGTTATGCATTTTGATAGAAAAAGAAAAAAAAAGTGTAAGTGCTGATGCATTTGAGAAAGAGCACACAGGGTACAATTGCAATTATATTATATATATATTTTATACCATTCAGTATTATAGCATGTGGGTTGGGGACTAATTAAAATACAACACATTGCATCCCCAAATTCAGGGGATAACTAATTAGATCCACTATGCAAATGCATTGTGGTGTCTTTATTTTTCATAATTAATTTTTGAAAGATTTTATTGACATTTTTTACCAACTGTCATTAGTGTTCCAGTCACACACTTATGGTGGCATTTTACTCCGGCAGCAAAAATTCGGGTGCAATGACAGTCAGGAAACAAACACGGGCACCGCAAAATGTGAATCCGAATATTTTAAGGAGTCGACATGGGTGGACTGTTGAACATCATACACTTGCACTTCCCTCGAACATCTCTGGACAGCCGTCGATGGAGTCACAGAATTGCCGGGGGTGGTGAATATGACATGAAGATGAAGGCAGCATGCATGCTTCGATTTCAAAACATTAAAACTGCCTTTACCAAATTAGCAGTACGCATTCTTCGCGCAAGTCTGTATTGATCAACAGATTGTTCACCAATAAACGTGCATGTTATAAGCCTTCAAAACTAAAATCCTAAAAGATGGGTAACAGAAATGAATACTTCCACCCAAATGATACTCTTAGACAGCATCTTAACATAAACAGGGTAAGAAAAAAAGGTGCGATTACATATAAGAAAGAGAGAAAGAAAGGAAGACAAATTCATTGAAAGCCGAAAGCAAAGACATGACACTGACTGCCAGAGATATTGATGCATTATGACGAGCACATGCACGAATCTACAAAAGAGAAAAGCAAACGTTGGCGCATTTTCTGCTGCAAGTATTATCATAGAAGTACAACATATAAATGCTTAATCGTTGAAGTACAATTGTTTGTTAATGCTAGCAAAAAGTTGATGTACGTTCATCCCAAGTCCCATTAGATTCTGATACTGTATTCGATTGGAGAGATTGTATTTTCTAGCAATTGTAAATTGGATCCAACTTAAATTTCCCATGAACGGTATTGACAAATTCTATACATGTGAATAGTTGGTATACAATTTGTCTTTCAAAATTTTCTTTTCCAGCAAGACGATATAACAGAGATTTTGATCAACAATTGAAGTAAAGGTTTCCCAGAAATCAACTATAAAATAATAAAAGCAAGACATTGGCCAAAAACGATGGTACCCTTACCAACAGTAGAGGCAACAAAAACGACACCATCAGAAAATTTCCAATTAGTCAGCGGCCAACCTCTTTTTCTTTCCAAAATATAACTGACTGCATCAGCCGAAGTCGAAATAACTAAGGGCAAAAATTCTCGAAATATAGAAATACAAACAAAACTGCTTCCTTTGGTTCCACCACAAGACAACATTAATTTAAACATCCCTAGTAATAAACCATAAACAACAGACTAAAGACAACAATACCTTAACTCCGATCCAAAAAAAGCCAAAACAAAAACACAAACCCTAAACAGAAGTAGCAGCTAGGTAGGTCGACAGACGGACCGACCAATAAAGACAACAATAATCTTAATAGTAATTATAAAAGTCACCCCAGATTTGATTTTTATAAAGACTTCACCAACCAATCCGAGTCGAGCCAAGCCACACCACTTACAGAAGATCTGCCACGTTAGCCGGAAGCTCCTCAATCACCACGTTATAAAACCTCTGAATATCAAAAAGCATCCTCTCGTCATCACGGGTCACAAAATTGATGGCCACACCCTTACGTCCAAACCGACCACTACGACCGATCCTGTGCAGGTAGTTTTCAGGCTGAGTCGGCAAGTCATAGTTGATAACAAGGGAGACCTGTTGCACATCAATACCACGAGCAAGGAGATCAGTGGTGATTAGAACCCTGGAAGAACCAGATCTGAACTCACGCATAATGATGTCACGAGTGTTCTGGTCCATGTCACCATGGGTGGCAGAGACAGTGTGGTCACGACTGCGCATCTTGTCTGTGAGCCAGTCAACCTTGCGTCGGGTGTTGACGAAGATGACAGACTGGGTAATGGCCAAGGTCTCGTACAGGTCACACAGGGTGTCGAGCTTCCACTCTTCTTTCTCCACGTTCACATAGAATTGCTTGATACCTTCAAGGGTGAGCTCATCACGCTTTACAAGGATACGCACTGGCTTGTTCATGAACTTGCGGGTAATTTCAAGGGCTTCAGGAGGCATTGTGGCTGAGAACACTCCAACTTGGATCTTTGAGGGAAGGAGTTGGAATATATCATAGATCTGACACATTTACAAAAAAAAAATGCTTATCAATTTCATTTAAAATATATAGTGAAGCTACATGATCTGTTGAGTATTAAATTGCCCAAAATGTTGAAATTATCTTTGAAATTCAACTTTTTTCCCAAGCTAATGTGATCTACTCAGTATGATATTAACCTAACATCAGTATGGAATATATGTGAACATTCAAATTATGTTTGAAATTTAAGTTGTTTTTTCAATGTGCTATCTTTCCACATCAAAACATCAATTTAGTAAATAAAAAACAATGCAAACTCATGTATCAAAAGAAATAGGTATCAGAAATACATACAAATACAATATACCTGATCCTTGAAACCACGGGAAAGCATCTCATCAGCCTCATCAAGAACAAACATCTTGATGTTATCAGGCCTCAGAGAGTTCCTCCTGAGCATGTCAAACACTCTGCCAGGGGTGCCCACCACAACATGAACTCCACTCTGGAGAATCCTCTGGTCTTCCCTGACACTGGTACCACCAACACAGGCGTGCACCTTGACACCCAAGTAGTCTCCCAGGGCACGCATGACCTTCTCAATTTGTTGTGCCAGCTCACGGGTCGGGGCGAGAACCAAGGCTTGGCACTCGACCAAGCTGTAGTCGAGTTGCTGAAGAATGCCAGAACAGAAGGTGGCAGTTTTACCAGTACCAGACTGAGCCTGCTGGATCACATCTAGTCCCTTGCAGAAGGGGACTATGCCTCTCTGCTGGATTGCAGACGGCTTCTCGAAACCTGTCAAAGAGGAGCTGAATTGCTTAGTGATGATTTCAAAAATCTCTAGTTAGATCAAATATAATTGAGGTTTACTACCATGATGAGCACATGTCATATATTTCTGTTCTGTTTAGCTGGAATCCATTTTACAATAAAAGTTTAAGACAAAGTAAATTAGATACAGATTAGCCATACAGACAAGGATTCCCACATTTTCTGGCCTCCAAAAGTACAAATATGCTACCATTAGGATGTCATTATATCGCATGCATTACAAAATCATGAAGCAAATTATCAGGAAAAAGATTGGACTAGAAGCTGCCAGATTCGAAGTACAAAACATCAGTAAATGTCTATATTATGTCTGTACCATAAGCATATATGCCTCTGAGAAGGTTCTCTTGGAGCCCCATATCATCGAAGCTCTCATAGACTTCGTCATATGATGTGAAGAACTCCTGGCCATCAGTAATCCTACATTAATACCAGCAAGCATAAAATTCAAAATACATTTAGAGAGATATCCTTTGCAAAATAAAAACACACATTAAATATATAATAAAATAAAGCAGGAAATCATACAGCTCAGTCATTTTAGCATCATACTGACGCTCATCAAATTGAGATCCTTGAGGTGTAATTCCAGCCATTTTCTGTACCAACAATTCAAACAGATTCAATAAAACTTTTTTAAGTATTGCTCTCCTAAAAAATAAAGAAAGAGCATCAACCATTAGATTGCTCTGAAATTTACAGATCTTCTGCAATTTTCTAATTCTGCAAAAATGAAGCCCTACTACTCTCCTAATAGATTTTATCAGAATAAAAATTCTAATATAATAAAAACTTCAAAAGATTGGTAATATACAAGACTCATAAACAATGGCAAAAAAATTTATCACAACAATATAGTACTATGGATCAAAGCAACTTAATCAGAGATTATTATTTAAGCCATATTGAAGCTAGTCGTCAAATCAATGAAGTCAATCCTAGGTGCAGATGCAGATTATATTTGACCTTGATTGAAGATAAATAAATGGGAAGAAAACCAAAAAGAAACATCACTCTTCAAGTACTATGGATTTATTACCAACACACAGACGAGATTTCTTTTTAAACAAAAAGGAGACGTAGAAACAAAGAAAAAGGAATGAACCTTTTGCAAAAAAACCTACTTTATATTATAACTACAGAGAGGAGAAAACAAAATTGAAAACTAACCAGAATTGCTTTCTCGTTTCAATCAAAAATTAAGGAGTCTGAGAGCAAAATATTAGAAACAGATCGCTATATTAGTGCCTATATAACACAACAAAAATCAACAATTAAAAGGGCCTTAAATTAGACGAACCTAGAAAAGGATGCCGATTACATACACGACGAAATAAAACCCGCTAAACTTAGAAAAACTCAAACTGCTAAACCCTAATCCTACAGTCGCACTTGGTTTTAACCTCAGATCTACAAAAACAGTCACTGATCTAACTAAAAATAGCAAGGAGATTCCATACCGCGAGCTAATTGAGACCGAGTAAGATCGAGCGATCGATAGCGCGAGATGTAGATCGGAAGGCGCAGAGGTTGAAGCCGAGGCTTACAAGTCCCGAATTCAACGGCGCTGAGGTGAGGTGAGGTGAGAGAGAGAGAGGAGAGAGAAAAGTAAAGTAGGGTTTGGCGAGGCGGCTTATAAGGGGGGCTAAGTGCAAAGGTGAGAGGTCTCTCCGTGTGCTATCTTCTTTCTCGGGTAGGGTTTCTTATTGGGCCTTTATTGGGCTCAATTGTTTTCCCATGTCGGCTATTTGTAAAGACTCATTTCTCTTTATTATTATTATGGAAAGGAAATTTTTACAATTTTGAAAATTAGTTTTTAAATAATCTTTAGAAATTTTTAAAAATAGAAAAAAAGTTGACAAATGTATAATTTGAAACACAATCGATCTATAAATTAAAGAATATTTTTATAAACTTTATTTTATTTTTAATATTTTTTTGAAATTATTTGAAAATCCGTTGTCAAGGTTGCCAAAATAATAGTTGTCAATAGATCCCTCACCCTATTATTATTATTATTATTATTATTATTATTATTATTATTATTATTATTATTATTATTATTATTATTATTATTATTATTATTATTATTATTATTATGAAGCACCAACCATTAATTTAATGAAAATTTCTCACAAAAGAATATTTTTAATGGAAATATTATCTGTATTGATGAAAATGATTTTTGCTAATTTTTTTTTATTATTTTGCATAAAATTTACTTTGATTTATTGTTTACAAAACACTTTCATGAATTAAAAGGAGAACAATTTTTTTTTTTGCATAGCTAAATTTTACTTTTTGTTAATTTAGTCTTAGCCTTTTTTTTTTTTTTGCTAAACGGGTTGCTTTTTCTTCATCCAATTTTGCAAGCCCAAACAAAAAAGGAAAGAAAAGGAGACAATTGCCAAATATTATTTATTCCCTTCTCTGAAATATCATATGTTATATTTGTGTAGTTATAAAATATTTCTTTCTTTCAATGAATAATCAAATGAAGGAAAAAAAAATGTTAAAATTATTATTGCAATTGTCTGCCTATAGCCAATGAGGTTTCCATCGTCTGATCTGGATACAACGACTGGGATTTATTACAGATAAAAATATGTTAAAATTAAAAATATAATTGACTTGAACCGGAATAGATTCCTTTCTCTAAAGTATTATATGTTATATTTTTAGTAGTTATAAAATATTTCTTTCTTTGAATAGAAAACCAAATAAAGAAAAAATTGTTAAAAAGAAAGAAAGAAATATAGATTATTATTGCAACTGTCAGCTTATAAGCTAATGAGGTTTCCATCGTCCGATCTAGATTCAACGACTGGGATTTATACAGATAAAGGTATGTTAAAATTAAACATATAAATGACTTGAAAAGGAATAAATTTGGAAGTCAAATAAAATTGTTAATATCAAGTATCTGAATATAAATTATCTAAATTTAATGACCTTAATTTGAAAAAGGTCCAAATTAAGGGATCATTTGACGATGGTTATGTTGACAATTTTGACATGAATTTTCATAAAAAGGTTAAATAGAATTGATAATTGAAAAGTAAATTTATAGCTCGTTATTAGGAATATAGATAGTCTAAAAGTCGAATTTCATATGATTTCAATGATGAGCCAAGGATCATTAATTTCAGATAGTTTAAATTTAAACTCACTTAATTACATCAAATCACATCATGTCTATAAATTTGAAAAAAAAATAAAAATAGAAAAAAATTATATATAGACATATTCTTGTACTTATAAATTGATTGTTCTTCAATTTTTATATAATTTAAGTATCATTTAGTACTTCATCAAAAATATATTAAAATTATATGAAATTTGCAATTGACCTAATTTAATGACCTTTGATAAAATATCAAATAACACCTAATTAAATTTCATGAGATTTGAAATACAATCAATTTATTAGTTAAAGAATATGTTTATAAATCTTTCTATTTCTAAAATCCTTTCTCAAATTCGTTTGAAAAATTATTGTCAAAATTATTAAATTAACCATCACCAATAGATCTCCATCCATATTTTAATCCTTGAAGGATCAAATTATATTCATTGAAACCAGAAAAGCACACGCAACTATAATAAATAAATAAAAAAACTCGATCCTTTTGCTAATCTGAATCTGAATGCCATTAGAATCTCAATTAGTCTGGTCCAAGACAATCCACACCTAAATTAACACGTAACTAATAACAAAATCCAAACCCAGAGTGATCAATCCGAGTCATAAAGTCATTGAAAAGTTCAAAAGTGCTCCAAATCTGAAATGAAACTACTCTGATTCAACACAATATGATACCTCTATTTGAACTCAAAAAGCATTTCAAACTTGAGAGAGTAGCAACAACACTCTTTTTCTTTTTAAATTTTACACTTCCATCCTAAGTCTTCAGCCCATGAAACCTTCTCTTTCGGCAGACTGCTAAAAGAAAAAATTAAAATTATCATGAAAGTATGCATCTAATCGGTAGCGCAGCTTCGTCGTAACATTAGAGAGGGGTCAGTTGGAACTTGGAAGCACTGTCGCACCGACAAATTCTCCATGAGAAATTGAGCAGTTGTGCATTGGTGTTAAGCGATTTTCATGGGAAGCACTGTTCGCTAAATTGACGAGTCAGAGAAAAGGCGTATGCAAGAGATGAAAGAAAAAAAGAAACGAAAAGTGGAAATCGCTGAAATGGAATGGTTGGGTGTTTGGGTCGGTTAAGGGGGAAAGGGAATTTGGGGACTAAGGGACCAATTTTAGCCAATTAATGAATTACTAAAGAGATGTTTAATTAATGGAAAATGTTATGGAGTTATCAATATTGATAACGATATCGATACGGCTTTATTTATATATATTAAATGAGTTATTATGTATGTTAATGACTTTATTATATATAATATTTTTATTATTTAACTTAAATATCATTAATATACATAATAACTTATTTAAGTTGCATAATGAAGCCATTAATATGCATTATAATTCATTTAAGTTGTATAATGATAATGTTGTACAAAATGAGTTTGTATAATAAAGTCATTAATATGCATAATAACTCATTTAATGTGTATAATTAAGACTGTATCGATGACGGTATCAATAAACATATATGTGTATCAGCTCCCTTGATTAATTTCAAATTAGAAGGGGATTACTGTCCAGTCTGGTCCTTTCAATGCTTCGCCTCTGCATCCAATACCAAATTGTATATTACAAAAATTTTAAAATGAATGTGAAAATTAATAGTAGTACATGTGCATTTTGCAATAAATAAGTGTGTATTTTGCAATAACTGTCTGCAAATTTTAACGAATTTGAAAAAATAAGTTTAGAAGCCCAAAACAGTTATTTACAACTACCAAGGATTAATGAGTTTTGACTTGATGAAACATGTGGCAACTATTAATGATACTATTTCACTGAAATAGACATGTACGCGTAGTACAATACTACAATAGATAAACATCCATCATATGGTAACCGAGTGTATAGTTCACAATTTTTATCAAGTATGAATTCATGAGATTATCTTTAGGCCTGTTTTTTCCTTTATTTATTTATTTATTTATATATTTTGACAACATTTCCGCGGCATTGTTACTAAAACAGAAAAAAAAAACATATTTTAAAGATATACTCTAAAATCGTACTTTAAAAATAAAAAATAAAAAAATGTTTACGTTTGATGTAATTACAAAATTATGCTTTTGTCCACAAAATATCTCATATAATATACCTAGAGGTACTATTGGGGCGGGTAGGGTCCAGATACTATTATATTTGGACTCGTATCCTAAAAGTATTTGGATCCGAATTTCGATCCATATACTTATTATTTACAAATCGGATCGGATCCGGAACAAGGTACCATATCTAATAGTAGATATTTCAGATATAATATTTCGGTTTCGGATAGATAGATATTCATAACTTGTTTGTGAATTATCTGATCCGATTCAGGTCCGGGACGATTATGGATCATGCAAACATTTAAGGAATTGTTTATTCTTAAATTTATAATTATAATTTCTTAAATATCTCACATCAAATATATTGTTATAATATAATACATAAATTAAAAGGTGTTTCAAAATCAAAATTATATTATTGTTCATAATAATACAACACAATATGATATTTTCAGAATTTAATTACTGATTGTTTGCTAAGTAAGTGTGATGGTTATATTGGATATTTATATGGGTATTGGGCGGGGTTCTATTTTGGGTCAGATAATTAAATCAAACTCATATCCTACCCATTATAATATCGATTTCGGTTTGGATCCAGATCAGATATGAAATTATCGATTTTGTAATCATATTCATAGTTTAACCGGTTATATTCTCTAAACCATATCCGATCCGAATTAATCGGATTCATATCGATTTTGGTTTGGATCCGGATCAATATCAGATAATTAGTTAAAGGTAGCACCTCTAAATATACCTCCAAAATTATACTTCTAAATATAAAAAAAATACAAAAAAAGAGATAATATAGCCCTATTCTAAGCATATCCTAGTTCTAAGATAATTAAAAAAGTTACATCATATTTTAAATATTTTTGTCTCATCTTACGCCCCATTCTATGCTTTCAGATTCTCATCCTCTAGTGTGTAGCTGTGCGTCGATCAAACGAATGCTTTATAGGGAGAGTTTTTTTAAATTTATATTGTATAAATTTTAACGTGATCGGATGAATCACACGCTGCTCTACATGATGCAGCATAACAGAGGATAAAAATTCTATTCTCTATGGCATAATTTGGAATTTTTTTTGTCTAACCCTAAAAAAATACAATTTACAACTATACTCTTGTTCTCAAAAGTTTTACAAATCTATATACCTAATTTGTTAACGCACTTGTCTAGACGCAGCAATGGAGTCACTTCTGGACGTAGCGACGGGGTCACATCTAAACGCAGTAATGGAACATTTGACGTGCGAGAGCGCAGATAGGAGAGAGCAAGATCGAAAGGAGAAAGTGAGGTGTTGAGTAGTGGTGGATTAAGAGGAAAAGAGGGACAGTGGGATGTGAGAGAGGAGAAAGGGAGGTAAAAGTGAAGAGGGGAGGAAGAGAGGAGGAACATTGAATGCATCCTTCACAAAATTAAAATTTCAAAATAGGGATATAATTATAAATTAAATTTTTTTCATGGTTAGAAAAAAAAATTCATAATTTGATGAGCTACTCTGTTCACAGTTTGTCTAGATAACATGCAAGTCCATCAAGGTTGACTCTTTTTTATTTGAGGCCAGCAAAAGTTCAATTGAGATATCTAAGTTAATATGAATGAAATTTTAAAATTTGAAGTGGAAACTGACGTTCAAAAATATTAATAGGGACGTGACTAAAATTTATTGGACGTTTTGAAAAAGTAGCCATTATTGGGTCTTTCCTTTTTTTTTTTTTATGAAGTTCATGTGATACATTAGATGGTAGAGCCCATATCTTTTGTGCATCATATCATTTTATTTGTCTTTTGTTATCTCTTGTGTACACCAGAGGAAATGGATCTTGCATATTCGAAGGCATATTCGTAGGGAATTTAGAGGCCCCATATGTATTTTTTTCTGTTAGGAAAATAACATAAAAAAATGATGCATCAAAGTTATCAAAATTTTGTTTTGAAATGATTTAATTGTCTATACTTGTTAAATTTCAAATTCTAACTAAATCGGCTTAAATCTTTAATTCTAAGTTTCTTGAGGCTTAGATAAAAAGAAAAGAAAATCGGAGATGTGGAGCTTGTGTGCTCTCTGAAGCATCAATTTTACATAATGATGGTGCTTTGTTGCCTCCTAAACATATAAATAGCACAAATTGACCCAAAATTTAGCTGCTCTGTCCCTAACAGAACCCCTGTTGTCCTGTCCCTAAGCGGGGACCTTTTGGTAATTTCTCCGACCATTTTTTTAATCGATATTATTTTAACATTTAACATAAACTTACAAATCGCACTGTCTTTAGTGATTATTTAATATTTAACATCTACATATTGTATAGAACATTTGGTCGATCTATGATCTGTGTATTATACTTTTTGTCTTCTCCTGATTCCTGTTATGATTGTCGTGTTGTTGCTTTGTGCGTCGTTAGCTGTAGTGATGTACCATCTCGTAATAATAACAATCGAATATATTACAAGCCAAGCCATTGTGAAATTCATAATAAAATTGGGACAGAGTATAGCATTTGAATACAATAAGAATATGTTTGGATCGTACATAAAAATAGAGAAATTGAAGTTAATAAATAAAATAAAAATAAAATAGTAATTTTAGAATTAGTGTGAGAATAGAGACAAAATAAAATTATTTAAATTAGTGAAAATATTGTTTGAATTATATATTTATAATAGTATGAAATTTTCATTTCATACTATAAGTTTTCATTTCGTGCATTTACTGTAGATGTAGTTGCAGATTTGGTATCTTTCCATTATATTTTAGTCAGCTTGCGTTCTAATTCATGTCATGAAGCTCCACCTCCATGTTAATTTTCTTGTTAGAGTGGCTATTAGTTTAGTTAGGATCATAAATTGAATAATCCTCCATGCAAAAAAAGATTTTAGGCTATTATTTTTTTAATTTTTGAAGTTATATGATTCTTAATTTACTAGCATATGATTCTTAATCATGGTTGGAATTGGCTTTTCTGTTAAGTTATCAAACTGAAAAGCATTTAATCTGACAGTTTATTGCTGATATATATTGGTACAGCCAATTAGTATGACTGTATGACATCTTGATCATAATATGAGCATAAATATGAACATGTAATGGTGACACTAGGATACTGGATTTTGATTCCCTGTTACAAAAATTAAAAATAGTATGTTAATTAGCAGATTGATTCCTTGTTTTTGTATATGTAGAGCATATTGTTTCAGGATCTTTGTTCATGGTACGCATTCTAATTTTGATTTCACTCTATTATCTTTGTTCGTGGTTGTAATGCTATCCTTAGTCAGAGTATGTCACGACTGATATGCGGTGAATAATGCTATAATATAATACTTGTCTGATTAGGCATCATTACACTATTCATCAATAAAAATATTAAACCTCCCTTAGATTAGATATAGTAATCATCTTTAGAGCAATATCTGGTTATTTTTGTCTTTGCTACTAATGTTGTTCCTTCTATCTGCCAGGGCTACTACCAAGAACAATGAAGTAGATAAAGAAAGGACAGATAGAAAACGTAAACCGCTACTGGAAGTATTTCGTTGAAAGGCCTCTCCTTTGTCTATTGTATATATTGCTAAAGTATGTGTTATGATTCCATGACAGATTCTTGAAAGGCAGAGCTCTTCTTATGTTTAACAGTAAGTTAAAGCCTCTCTTATTTTATTTTTCTAAATTTCTTTGATTCTGATTTTGCCAAATATATTACTCACAGGTATGATTTTATTATTCTAAGGTGATTTTATTGTTCTAAGGTGACTTTTGTCAAATATCTATCAGTGAAAGCTAAGCTGAGAAAAATTTAAAATTACTCCAAATAAAACACATTTTATTCACAAAATTCATATTATACATAAATAATTCGCAACCTACTATATAATTTGATATTATATCTAATGATTACTAAAATCTGAATAATTCACAAATTAAACACAAATTATTCGCGAATCTTATCATGCTTGCTCACACTCTCGGCTGAAACACGAACTATGCATATCACAAGCAATCTATTTCGTAAACAGCATCGGGATATGAGCATGAGCCGCATTGCTTCCTGACTCTCTCTCTCCTCTCACACTGTTACCTCCTTTCTCCGACTTACGCTTCCCGTTGCCTTCCCTTCTCTATCCAATACCACCGTCTAAACGCCAAACCCTCCTCTTCGCGATCTCATCGGTTTTCCCTCCGCCGCTCGATCGCTCACCGCAGAGGTCAGAACCTCCTCCCAATCTCTCTCTCTCTCTATATATATGAGAATACTTTGATTTTTAAGATCCGACTATGAATCGAGAACAAGTAACATCATTGTATTGATGATAGATCTGGAATTTTCAGATCTGCCAAGCCCTATTTCTTTCTTTAGTTCTATTATGTTCTTTTGGGCGAAACTTTGAATATCTGTTTGTTTTCTTTCTGACAGAATTGAGCATTTGTTAAGGGCATTAGCTTGTTTCCTTTTCTTGCATTCATTATTTTCCATTATTGTTCAAGTTTTAAACTTTAATGCATTCTTTATCAGATAATCCCTCGGTGTTAAAACTGGTACAAAAAGATGGAACAAGAGCTGGCAAGCATAAAGAAATGGAACATCATGTACCGACTTTATATAAACTCAAAGAAGACAATTGCTGAGGGCCGTCGGATCAGTGCTTCCAAGGCTTTGCGGGAACCCCACTTGCATGGAAATCAGTGATTGTTGCAGCCATCTCAAGATTCCCCATGCTGTTGAGGTTATTTCAAGGTTTCTTTACTTTATTCTATTTTTAAGGTTTACTATGCATCCCAATTTCCAAGTAGGCCTACAAATGGGAGGTACCTGTCACCTGGTTCTTTGAACAAGATGTGGATGGTACATGCATATAATACTTTGAATAGGCATATCCCTTCCCTCCATTCAGAAATATTTCCAAATGAATCCAATATTTTACTGAATACACAATAGCATCCTACCCTCCCAATAATCCTGCACACATGGAGATTGGAATTCATATACCAATACTGACAAGGTCTTATTCTTTTTGACTGGTAACCAGTACCCCCGTAGATTCGAAATGTTTGTAACTCTGTATGTATAATTAGTCACATCCATACCTAACAAAATGCGGTACTAAATATTTTACCATATCCTGCAATCCCAAGAAACATGGAGATTTGGGATTGCTGTATGCATTTGAACATTTTTAATGCTGTTGAAGTCTGTTCAATGGTATAAGTACATATCGTACTGGTCTTGGCTGATTCTAAGTATCTCCATAGCAAAAATCCTTGAGTGTTTTGTCAGAATTGAAAATTTTAATCAACAGTGATCTTTGTATTGTTGGGCAGTAGTCTGCCATTAAATTGAAGGTTATTGCAAGGCAAAATAACTCAATTGCCTTTAAAACTTGTAAACTTTTATAGTGAGAGAACTAAACCTCTTCATCAGAGCACTCATTACAGTTTGTGGTGAAACCATCAATATTACATTCTATCATCATCCTAATCTAACATTAGGAAGACCAAATAAGTTTGGAATGCTTGGTGCAAAAATGAGAACTTTCTGGTGGTAATTCAAATGATTATTGGGTCTTATTGCAAATCTTTTACATGAATGTTCTTGTCGAGTTGTAATATCATTTTTTTCTAGATTGACAAGGCATATCCTCAGGACTTTATGCAAGTCGGGAGGGTGAGATTTCAGCTAAAGAAATCTGATAGATCATTTTGGAATCCAACAATTACTTCAAGTAAGTATTGATTAATAAGTTTTCAGTTCAGTTTGGTCGTGTTTATTTGGGTGTAAGCAAATGGAGATTTAAATGGGGATTGTGGAGTGGATATTTGCACCAGAGCTTAAATGAGGCTCTAAATTGAATTAATTTGACGAAATTGCTGCAAAAACATTTGGCTGTAAGCTATATTAAAGAAGCCATCAGCACTTTCTGATCCTTGTACTACATCTGGAATTAACAAGTTCCAAAATTGTAGCCAACAATCAAGAAGTCTTTTATTTAGAATTATGAAATTAGCCATCAATTTGCCATATAGGGAAAGGCATAATATGCTGTGTTATTTGCTTCATGAAATCTGGTACGAACTGGATGATTCTTTGCTTTTGCCTTTTGTACATCTTACTAAGACAGTACTTAAATTGCAGAGAAGGTGCTGATGCTACAAATTGCAGAGTTGGTGCCTAAGCATCATGGGAGAACCAAGAAGCAGGAGGCAGCTGCCAGTTCATCTGCTGCAGGACCTTCTAAATCTGGGAAGCATGGAAAGAAGAAGAAATAGTAGTTCTTTATTTTTGCGATCATGGTGTTTTCAGTCAATGATTGTTAGCTTATGGATCCTTTTTATATTACTCATTTTAATGTTGGAGGCTAGACATCAATCTTTTGATTCTCTCCTGCTTTTTTTTGTCTGATCTCGACTTGTGGTCATTTGGAGGATTTTTCAACGCTTATTGTTTACAGAAAGTTTGATGTGAAACTTTAACAGGGAGAACATGTATCTGTTATCTAAAATACAATCTGCATAATATGTGTTTAAGTTCAATATTTTCTTTTCAAACAGTACCTATGATTGCCGAGTAATTAAAAAATATCTGAGTTTGGTTCTCTACGAGGAAATCATTATCATAATAGTGTTGGCATAAGACATCTCCGAGTTCAGAAGGCTTGATACAATTACTGAATCGTAAATAAATGAAACCAGAACTTTCTTTTGACTACTCATGGTTAATAACCCAATAATTAACAAGTACCTTTTTATTATCCACAACTAATTAGTAATTGATTGTACTCTTCATCTTATTGGCCTATAAATGAACATTGTTTCATAAAAAAAAAATCTACAAATGCATCTTACTAAACTGAAAAATGCTCCTCTACACATGCATTGAATCAATAAAAATGGACAAATTCTCAACTCCAAAGGAAGCCAAACTTCATGAAAAAGCTCGTACGCTTAATAAGGAAGCCAAGCTTCATGAAAAACCTCTATGCTTAAACTGTAAGAAGCCGGGTTTAGTTTAGTTAACCTCAAGCTGCTCGATTTTCTCAATCTTAAAACCCCGGATCCTAAGTTTTTCAGGAACAGAGTTGTCCTTGTAGTCGACATGCTCAAGACTCCACCCCTTGTTGAGAACGGTACCACTAAGTTTAACCTGCAACAACAACCAAAATAATGTCTATTCCGCAAAAAATAAAATTGGTATATAATAACACTAATGTTGATAAATAACAATAATAGTTTGTATAAATGAGAGGGATAAAATTTAACAGAACTACCTCAGCACCATCAGCTGCATTAATTATGAGTGTTCCATCAAAATTGAGGCCATCAAGGGACACTTTTGTTCCATTAACAACCAAGGTTGATCTCTGGGTGACAGAGCATTTATTGTTGACCTTCTCCGTGACGTCCTTGAAAATCAGGGCCCACTTTGGGCTCCAAGTTACACGTGGCCAAACCTCCACCTCTTGCCCGTTAAACACATCCTTTACTGGCTCAGCTATTGTCACACCAGCCTGCCATTGATGTCATGCATGAAGCATGTATAATAAACAAACCAGCAAGAATATTCAGCAAGATGAAGAGGAGAGCATAGTAAACGAACCTTTCTAAGAATAAGGCTATTAGCCCTGTAAATTGCCATCTCCCCTGAGGTTGCACTGTGGTATGGATTTCCTTTTGGTACCTAGAAAAACGAAATGTTTCTTGTTAATTTCTCTCGTTTTTCATAGTACTGGCAAGTGAACTTTCCCAATATTTGAATATGCTTTCCAATTGTAATAGCAAGATAAATGATTGGACTGCATTTTAGGTTGTTTTAAAGTATATTTCTCTGATTTCTTATTCTAATGATTAGAAAGCCCACTCCAAAATCCTACCAAACCACTCAATATTTTTGTGCATGATATTAAAAGTATCAGGTCAATATAAGACTCTTCATCAGTTGCTTTTGAAAGTGATTTTCTAGACCAGTACATAATGCCTGTTAGCATCAGATGACTACTAGTATGAACATTATGTACTACACAAAGTTTTTAACATAGAAATTTTAATATTTCCAGGCATAACATACCTTAGCAGCATCTTCTGGATTGTTTTTCACAGGTGCGTATGCAAGCCATGTATCCATTACCTGCATCCACAAAAAGAAATATGTACTTCGATATGTTCAAGTCTGAAAAGACTAAAATAAAGTTAAATTCAATCAGGAGATTAAACTTACAGTAAAACCAACTTTGGCTGAAGGAGCTAGTGTTTTTGGATAGTCTTGCATCATACACTCCAGCCGTGTAGACGATTTAAATGCTGTCTTTGTAGAATCTGTGTACCTGGTTCAATATAATAATTATGTAAGCTGGTAGAGAAATGACAAATTAAATCTTTGGTGTTTTCAAAAAGAGAAGGGAACAGAGTTTATACTTGGGGTTAACAAATTCAGCAATGGCACCTTGTGTTTTCTTGAGTTCTTCAATGTATGATCCGAGCTCTAAGATTAACTGAAAATATCATTGATAAATTTTATTATCACATATCACTGTGCAAGGGATTAAAAAATAAATAAATACACTACAGAATTTACCAAAGATTTTTTTACTTGCATTACAAATCCAAGAAGAAAAAACATATAATTACCTTATTAATTAGAGGAAGGAGAAAGAAATTATTAAAATAAAAATAATACCTGGTTAATGTTACCAGGATAAGGAGAAAAGCCGGTCTCAGGATCATTAACATCTCCATCAGGATGACCCGTCGCTCTAAGTAGAGGATCCAGCTGATTATACTCCACATTAATTACCATTGTTCTCCCTACACAAAAATTTCATGGCATATCAACTAACATCCACAAAATACCTGTTTCAGCAGCAAGTACAGATGCTGCATTGCTCAGAAAAGGAAGTTGGTAGTTTCTACTTCAGATTATTATTTAGGCTACTTTTACCAAACTAAACAAAATGGAGAAATAAAAAATGCAGTATGAGATGTTATGTAATGGCCAACTGATGAACAGAAAAAAGGGGAACTACCATCAGCATGAGTAAGTTTTGTAATGCCTCCAATGGCTTCCTTTGCTTTTCGAGGAACTGCAAGAGAATTTACATTGTATCCCTTTGTTGCACTCACACCTAATGATGCTGGTATTGCCTATAATAAAGTGAAATAAAAGCCAGGTACAACAAACGTCCATCATTCAAAATGCCTACATCTGGGCAACTTTGTTTAAAGGAAATAAAAGTAGGAAACCTTAAAAAGTAGTCCATTTGTGTCCTGAAAGAAAAGCACCCATCTCCGACCAGCTTCCTTCCTGTGAAAACAAAATAGATTAGAAATAAGTATCTGGAGGAAAAAAATATAAACAATTTTACCAATTTAATAAGAAAGATGAGAATCTTACCATTGTTCAAGCAAACCACTAGAATAAAGGAGTGCATGCACATCACCGTGTCCATGAGGTTTTGTCTGCCGATACATTCATGTTAGGAAACCAAAGAAAAAAAAATAATACCTACATAAGGTTTGATATGAACAAATATACCTGAATCTTGTACTTGTCATTCAGATCAAGTGCAAGCCTGGCATCATTGTCTGCTAGACAAGCCACTTTTTCCTGTAAATTAGCATCACATTTAGTGAATATGAGAAACAGAGATATGATTTTCTACAATGAAAATAAACTAAATATTAAACAAAAGAAAGTGCACCTGCTTTAGAAGCTTGACTTGTGAGGGCTCCATCCCAAAATATGAGTTTGATTCCAAAAGCTCAAGAGTGCGTGCATGGGTGTCGTCAGATGTCATTATGACCAAAGGGATCTTAGCCAGAGGCTCATCTGACAACATGATAACCATAGTTCTAGCTCATAAGATTCTACTTCGTCAATTGTTCCAACCAATTACAATTCATAGGCAAGTAAAATCTTGATTCCAAATAGTAACGCTTAAAAATAAGAAGATTCAAATTGAATAAACCAAAGCAGAACCATAATTTCAATGTACAGAGGATGTCCTGGAGATTGGTAGGATGTACAAAAACAGAGGGGGGGGGGGGGAGAAAGAGAGAGATTTTGTGAGATTTAGGGGGATACCCTGTGCAAATTTAGCACTAGCTTCCTGTAAAGCAAGAATAGATTCAATGTAGTGCTGAAGATAGCATTTCCCCGTGGTTGTCTCTACTGGAAGTGCCAACTGACATACAAATCAATCGGATTGGTTAATAACTTACTATATACAATTAATCAGGTGTCGGATATTATGTACACAAAGATCACAAAAACAAGAAAAGTACCATAAGTATCACGCATATCCTCATATCTTAATAAACTTGAACTACCCAAACTACCCTCATTTATTCTTGATGGCTGATATTTAGTTTTGTGCAGAAAATCAAGATATTCTAGTTATCTTTCAACTGTAAATGGGAGGCTCTTCTTTCTCCTTTTTTTATGATTGTGCGTATGCGTTTACTATATACATACATACAATTTCCTTCTTCATAGGGGCATCAGAATCTTTTTATAAAGATACAAGTAATAACCTGACACTGCACAGGAACGCACAAATTTGCCCCAAAATAGAAATAACATCTTTATACATTGGTCCAAATAGATAAAAGGTCATTTACCTTAATACCCTTGTAACCAAGACGTTCACCAAGGCCGCCAGCTACAAGAACAAAAATGGCGTTGCGAGCTTCTTTTACACCAGCCTCTTCCAACTTCATGAAGTTGTCATCCCCAAATGTCAACACTTCCCCTGTTGGCACCTACATTCATGTTTTCCCAGATGACCGACCCTGGTCAGTGGTACTTTGCATTCTAATTACCCCAATCAAAAGTTTCAGACCTGTGCAATTTAGCATCACTTCAACCCTTTTACCAGTGACTAATCAATCTTTTCTTGGACAAATTTACCAAACTATATCCTCAATTTGACATTTTTTTTTCAACTCTTAGCCTCAGCACAAGGTTAATTCCCAGTATCTTGAACTATGCACATTACACAGAAAGCATACCAACAAACGGGGCTCATTTGGTCTAGACTTAATCCAACTGGTAGATAACTGTACTGTACCTCAATCAGAAGATAACAATTTACATTATGAATCGTCAGTGCACTTATTACGAGATTTTTAGGTTAGAAAAAAGGCATAGATTACATTTGAATAAAATTGATTTAGACTTACAGATGGAGTAAAGCCATCATATGGATTTTTACCAGCCTTAGAATCAGCCAATAGCTTTCTTGCATTTTCAATATAGGATGCTAAACCACCAGGATAGCTTGAATCAAGCAGAGCCACCTGTATTTAGCTATGATTTTACGTATCTCAAAAGTATAAAAAATATATGAGATTGAAGTTGTCATTTGTAAGTAAAATCCAAAACCTGATCGAAGAAAGCCTTCTTCTTTTCAACATCAACATCAGCATCAGCCCAGTCATCAAAAAGATGGTTTTGCCCCTCTTTCAGGAGCATCTTCGCAAGCTCAATCTGGTAAAGAGAGGAAGAATTTCAAATACTCAATAGACAGATTCAGAGCACAAGAAACCCAGTAAAGTAATTCACAATTTTGTTGCAGCCAATTTATCTGATACTCTACATTATCTGCCTTAAAAAGGCTATCTATAAGCAGTAGTTGATAAATACTAAATGCATACGGCTTAAAAAATAATTATCGAGTATTGTTCTTTAAGAATCGATATCTTGATAAATGTTGGTTAAACAAAAAGTTCAGGATAAAAACCAGAACAACATTTGAATGCCGTACTAATGAGGAACCAGGAATTTATATGCAAGTAGTACTGCAGGTACCGAATGGTACGTAACTTGCTTTTGTTGCAGAATGAGGTAATTTCTGCTTTTGGCTTATCTAAGCCCTATTTTGTGTTTATCCATATTAAATTGAGCTTCTCCTAATGGTAGAGGATCAATCCAAACAAAGTCTTACTGTTCCATGTGCTAGATTAATTATGACAGGGCATCTTGTATTGAACGTGAAGAATCTATAGTGAATCATTTGTAATTGCAACAAAAAATTCATGAATTTATCATCTGATTGTCTCTGTGATATTAAGCAAAGGGTTGCATCCAACTAAGATAAAAAAAAAGGAAGCAGTAGACAGTCACCACTATTCATTTAGTAAATCAGATTCTTACAACTTGTTTTGACGAGAGAGAGAGAGAGAGAGAGAGAGAGAGAGAGAGAGAGAGAGAGAGAGAGGGTAAAGTCACCAGTTAAGTTCTTTCAAAAAGAAAAGAAAAAAAGTAACCTGTTGAGGAGAGAGAAGAGAGAGGTTTTTGAGGAGAGGGGAGCAAGAGGAGGCCCATCCTTCATCACCAGCCATATCCTCAGCACTGGAATCCGATAAGCTAGTTCGGAGAAAGTAGAAGAAAGAGAGAAATAGATTAGATGATACGAGGAAGAGAGATCTAAAACTCCGATAGAGCTCTCGGAGAAAGAAGACGCAGAGAGGAAGAAAATTAGAGAAACGACTCATGGCAAACCTTTTCGAAGTCATTGAGAAAAGAGGCGCTAATTATAGAATTTTGCTACGAGTCCCCCGCTCAATACCTTTCGTCGTACACACGGCAGCTACTCCAGGTGCCAGCCTAAAAGAGTAGTTCACTTTACTGAGAAATATATGTAATTATGAATGTTAGAAAAATTAATGTTCATAATTATATCAACAGTGGCCATGTTAACATATGTCAAAACATTGCAATGTAATAAAGAAAAATGAAGATAGACAATAATTTGCGAAATTGCCCATATTTCTAAAAGTATCAATATAATATGGTTCTTGTTTTACAATAAAATGTCAAAAAATAACCATATAAAATAATATTATTATAGATGCCATAGTGTTAAAGTAAGTATCTATATAGAAACCACTTGACAGCAATTAATCTTTACATCTAAACAATGGAAAAAAAATAAATTAAAAAATCTTAAAAATATAAAAAAAATGTATAGATATTTCATATAATTTAAGTTACATTTTATATTTCATCAAAAATCATTAAATATATACCGTTATAAATTATATAAATTTAATAGTCTTTTATAAACTATCAGATAAATTTGAAATACAACCAATATATAAATTCAAAAATATATCTATAATTTTTTTAAAATTTTTTTAATTTATTTAAAAACTCATTATCAAAATAATCATTGTCAAGCGATTCTTCCCCATAACATGATATTATTATAATTAGATGGAATAAACATTTAGGGGTGCAACTCATGTTGGCGTACAATTTCTCGAATCACGGACAGTTGGCGCGTAGCGGCGCCTACGAACCCATGACAAAGCGTGTGTGTGTGTGTGGTGGTGGGGGAAAAGAGAGAGAGTGGGTCCGTGGCGTGGCGTGGCGTAGTGAACTTTTGTCTCGTTGCATGATAAAATTGGAAGTACATCAATCCAATAATGCTCCAGTACAATTATTATTACCATTTTTTCTTTTTTCTTTTTTCTTTTGCTTTTTGATTATTATCACTGTTACCAAGACGCCCGGCTCAAGTGCAACTTAAAATTAATACTTTTAGTGTAATGATAACAGATGTTTATTTTGATAATCATGAAAATAAATTAAAAAAATATAATGAAAAATGAAAATAAATTTATAAAGTATAATAAAATTGAAAAATGATAAATAAATTTATAGATATATTATTAGACATATAAATAGTTTAAATATTATTTGATGATATACCAGAGACTAGAAATTTCAAACAATTGAAAATTGAAGTCATGTGGTGTATGATAAAATATATACAAAATCTCATCATTCTTTTACAGACATAATATGCATATAATATCATATATATAATGTTGGATATCGAGTTTAAGCTTTAATTTTAAAAATTATCAAAACAAATCATAGTCAAGTGATCCCTCCTAATCGAGTAAAGGTTCTATTTTTACCTTAATTCGGATTTGAGTTTGATCTTAATATGATTCCAATCGATATAAGTAGAATGTACTTCAAAAAATATATTCGAACTTACTAGTGCAATTATAAAATAAGTTTTTTTTTTCCTTTTTTTGATGTAAAGATTGGAGGAGGGAGGGTGAAATCTCTTAACTTAAAATTAAATATTTATAAGGGATTCCTCCATTGAGCTTCAAACATATGATCTTTTGTACAAAAAATATATTTTTACTCACTAAATCAAAGTTGATTCTCACAATTATGAAATTAATATTTTTTATGTCTTGTTTGAATCCTAAGATCTGATACTGTAACATATTAACTTCTAATTTAATTTCATTACATAATTCAAATTGAGATCCTTTTTAATACCATATAATTATTTGATTAAGATACTTTGACTTTTATAAGTATATTATATTATTTAGAAGAATCATCGAACGGATAAAAAATATTTTATATTTCATATTTATATTGTAACTAGAGAAAATATTTTGTTTTGGACAAAGGGCGCTAAAATCTAGGCGTACAGAGAACCACTTCATAAACAATTTTATTAGGGTTAATTGTTATAGTCTCCATCCAAACTTTTAAAATAGTAAGATTCTCATAAAAATAGTCAATACGTTTTTTTTTCCTATTTTTTCCATTTTATGTGTTTCGAGTCTTTTATCAAAATTAAAATTGACCAACTTGCACCTTTATCTCTAATTACATCTTGAAACTATCTCCATTGTGCTTATCTTTTGATATATACTCTCTTCCTTTTCTCCAAAACTGTTAAATTATTTTTTTTTCCTTTTTCAGCTATATAGAGATAAAAAGCTTGAACACATATTGACATTAAGTCTATCTACCAAGCAATACAAGCTAATGAACTGTCATAAAAATATTAAATATCTTTGGCACAATAAAAACTTCCTAAGCATTTTAATTAAAATGAACTGAAGATGCTGTCAAATTAAGAGGTCCATGTGGTACAACAGGTACAAGAGAGAACTATAAGATTCTTATTTTGAAAATTCAAAAGAGTCCACAGTCAGCTCCAATTTACTTCTATACAATCATCTACCATTGATGAAATAGATCAGATACTAGGGCAGTTTGTATAAAATCTATTTTCTATATATGATATATATTATAATTTATACCAGTGTAAATGCTAGCTAGCAAACAGTACAAGCTTCTGAATTTTGTCATCATGAAATATAAGAGCACAACAAACAACTATCACCACCTGGTTCAATCTGTCATACACCCAAGCACAAAGGGGAAAAGAGGAGCAGTCTATCTGAATTTCAGATATCGTGCCATCCAACCTGGCCCCCAAGCGTCAGCTGCATATCGGGTCCCTTTTCGCCAGAGCTAGAGAACTCATCAGGCAATGGGATTCCCAGATCAGCACAAACCAATTGAACCACACTTCTAGTAACCCCACCTAGTGACATTTTATTAACTGTCACTGCCATAGCAAAATCGTTCTCCACATCACAGAACCCAGTCGACCCACCTAGACCCGAGTGCCCAAAGCTCGTCAACTTACCGTCTGGGTTTTTGTACCTCCTAAATCCTAACCCAAATTTCCCATCCGGGTATACCAATCCTGAGAAATCACCCACGCCCATAATGGCATCATGGATCTTTTGGTTTTCAAAAATTTTGGTCACTTTTTGCTGAGTATCAGCATCACTGTCTTCATGGTCATGTTGGTTAGTATGGTTGCTAACAAGAGTATACCCTTCACTGTTAGCTTTTGGGTCACTGGTGGTACTCTTTTTGCCTTTTTTCTTCTTTGGGATTGTAATAGAGGGAACTTTTGGGATATGTATATGGCTACCAAGGGTTGGTTTGGAATATGAGGAGTGAGGTGGAGGGATCTGACCCGCTGCACCCAGGGCCGCATAGTACCTTGCCAGTGCACGAGCTGAGCAGTGGCCGTTTGCAGCTGGGATGATGGCACGGCGGATGTTTAGCATGTTAAATATGACAGGTACACCTGCTACTATCTGAGCTAGGTCACTTTTTGTCAGATTGGCAGGCATGTCAGCATTTTGCCTTTGCTGCATGACCTTCTCTATGTCATCCATATCAACCGTAAGTGTAGCTAATTGGGATTCAATACCTATTTCAAGAAAAATTTAGTGTAAAATTAAGGTAATTAGCATATACATGTACCTACTAGGTCCAACACCACCTAGCTAGTACACCATGACCAACTGAGGATCCACAAGCACAGATCCAAATAAGCAAAACTACTATGGATCTGAAATGAAGCCAAAATATCCAGTATTTGGATGGTGATAGATACCATGTGATAATTACCTATTTCTGTGATCTCTCAGATTTTTGTTTCTTCTCTTTTAATAAGCTGCATAACAGTAACTCATTATACAATGCACATACCTGGGGGAATACCAATATACATCTCTCCTTCTATATTGAGAGGATGAACAATGGCTTCTTCTAACACTTGTTGAAATTTTTTCCCTGATGAATGCTGTCATCCACAAATTTCATGATTAGGATTAATCAATCTGAGCACAGCACCGATTAGCATCAAATAAGCTGATGGGGTCAATGAAACTTACCTCTATAATACCCCCACAGAGCCAACCAAAAGACAAATAATGGTAGAACTGGAGGGATCCAGGCTCAGTATCAGGGGTAGATTCAGAAATCCTGTTTAAAGACTCTTCCCAGTCACACATTAAGAAGGGATCATCCTTCATCACATCTCCCATTGCATTCTGCAACCCTGCTGTGTGATTAAGCACATGATTCACCTTCACAAAAAAAAAAAAAAAAATACAAAGGAGAAGAACTTTAGTTGTAATGCAATTAGAGATACTTTGAGACAAATCATGAAAACCAGATATGAGATAGTCCTTCGTACCTGTATTAAGTCTTTCTTATTGTTACCGAACTTTGGCCATATATTAGCAATTGTCTCATCAAACCTTAGTTTCCTAAAAGAAAAAAAGAAAATTTTTTAACTGCTGTCTACAGTTGTTACTTTTTAACATCAAATGAATAGCAAAAGTAGAATATCATAAACAAGAGTAGATAACTTACCCCTTGTCAACGAGCCAATGTACAAGACCAGCAGTAATACCTTTGGTCACAGAGAAAATAGGAAAAAGGCTATCAGGTTCAACAGGTCTAGGATCGTATTTCCCTAGCACACCTGCCGCTGTATCTATAATCACCTTTCCATCCTTGTATGCACAAACCTGTAGAACGTGCAAAATAAGAAAGAGCAAAGATTGAGATTCTTTCCCATTCTTTTTTTTATTTTGGAAAGAACTGCAACCAATGATATTGCAATGTTAAAGATACTGCCAAAGGGACAATTTTTCAGTGTTAAAAGTTGGGAATGGAACTTTTAGAAATATGGATGTACTGACTTTTAGAAAGGTTGTATAGAGTATTTGTAATGTAAATGCATATGATCGTGCTGATATAACATTACCATACCTGAATTCCAAGTATTTTGTCAGTACCAATGTCAAGTAAAAGTTTGCGAAGTCTTTCCTCCACATTTGAGTTCACTGGTGAATTGTAAATCCACTGTGAGCTTGTCACAGGCCCGCGCATCATCATGGTGCTGATACATTCATTCAACGATTAATCATATAAAAAGACTAACAAATCAAATTATTTGAATGCAGAATAGATCATGTAAAATTCAAATTACCCCTGCAGAGTTGATTCAGCAAATGGTCTCATTATCTCAAGATACACTATCCGAACATTTAGTGTAGATGAAAGACCTATTGGAGCAGCAGACAAAGATGCAAATCATAATTTCTTTTTTCTTAAAAAGATAAAGCTGACACTTTCAATCTATTTGAGCAATTTGGTTAAGAATGAAACCTCGAAGAAGATTTAGCACTCTTGCGAATATAATCGCATCTCCTGGAAAAGCATCAACCTGAAGAAAATGTAATCTTTGTTATCCCACATAAGTTAATTTAAATTGAAGTATATTGATTTGATATAGACTTCCATTAATGATATCATCTAAAGTCTAAACCCAATTAATGTCTTCTTAATTTGGATGAAAGTTAAAAGGGACATTTAATTCAAACTTACAGGGTTAAAGCGCTGGGCTTCCTTTTCATTTAACTTCGTCTTTTCTCTAAGAGCCTTCATATTTCTCTCCCTTTGATCTTGCAGTGCTTTTATATTCTCCTGAAGAAGAAAAATAATTCTTAATTAGCACCTCACTAGCATTCAAAACCAATATATGATGACCAAAATGCTGTTTTATTTTCTTAATCTACTTACAGCTGCTTCATTTGCTGGGGTCGAATTGCGAAAGAAGATCTTGGCAATTTCTAGAGCTTGTTGAGGCATATCTACACGTAGTTTAAGCCCCATTTGTGAAAAAGCTGCCAGAAGTGCCACGTGGTCCCCCTTGAATGATAATATTATCAAAGTCCAACATTAGATATTTAAATTCCTGTCATCTCAAATTAAAAGATGCATCTAGACAGTAAAAGAAAAATGAACTAACCTCTGCACAAGCCAAAAACATCTTAGCCAAAGCCTGCTTCATGGAACTAGATATTGACTTTGTCAAGCCAAAATCAAGCAAAATGGGACAATGCGGTGGGACCTTGCTCACCAAGAAATTCCCTAAGAAAAAATCACTTAGTGATCAATAATTTTACCACAGATAACCTTTAATAATGGTTAAATAGAAACAAGGAACACATTCGGCATCATTTTCCTTATTCTTTTTCTGAACTAGAAAAAAATTGTATACAATTAATTTCTTTTGCTTATATTTTTTTTTCAGAAAAAGAATAAGAAAAATGATGCTGTGACTTAGTTCTGAACCCCACTTGAACACACACGACCAGCTGTAACTTAGTTCTGAACCCACATGAAAACACACAATATACAAGCATTGTTTCTTTGAGGCCAGGCAGTGCCTTAGCCACTTGCTCTAGCAGTGGCAGCGAGTAAAAACTATTACCATCAATATAAGTACTAATAATATGTCAGTAAGGGACTACCAGGATGTGGGTCCCCATTGAAGAAGCCATCAATATAGATTTGATGCGCGTATGCACGTGTAATTTCTTCAACTAGCTTTTGCTTATCAACTCCATGTGCTTCTAGTGAATCTTTATCGTTTAGCCGAATGCCGTCCATATATTCCATTATTAGCACTTTCTCTGTTGACTGCTTGTTATTTTGATATGTCAAACGAAGTAAGAACATATAAGAAAAAAAAATTTGAGAAGTTGACTCGTCAAATTTGTACCTGAATAATTTCTGGAATAAGTACATGAACAGAGTTAGGGTCAGAACTGTTGCTCTGGCTTAGATTTTTTGCTACTATTCTAGTATTCTCTGAAATAAAAAGAAGATAACTTTATGAGCCGATGAATAGAAAATACAAATACAAGCCTTCAAATTATTAGGCAGTACATGCAAACAACCTGTTTATAGAAATATGTATAACTACCAGCTTCATGAATAAAATCAAGCTCTTTAGGGGCCTCTTTGCACCACTCATCTATCATCGGATTAAAATCATATTGCGGCTCAGCCCATGCTATCCAATCAACTATTGACTTTGCATTCTTCAAGTCCTGTTAGGAAAAAAGAGAAAGAAATGAACATACACAAAACATAACGTCGCTTTTACGAACTTGACAGAAAACTACAATGGAGAAGTCAAACCTCAAGTATGATCTCTTTGACCCCGTCGTGCTGGACTTTAACAACCACCTCTCTGCCATCTCTCATTGTTGCCCGATGTACTTGTGCTATCTGTTTGTTTTTTCATTCAACAACCAGAGGACATTTAGTACAATTTGTAAAGGGTTAAGATCAACTTGATAATCTTAGAAATCGTCAATTATAAAGTTTAATATGATATCCAACATTTTGGGCATGATCTGCACGGTGTGCATGTGCGCTAAGTGCCTATCATGCCCATAAAAAATGATAAAATTTGGTGCATCTTTTTCCATAAATCAAATAAACTCAATTTCTCTTTTATGAGATTATGATTTATTTTCAATGGTCTGAATTTTGATAAGACCCAATGCATTGTAATGTTACTAAAATTGAATAAAATTGAATAGGTAGACTAGCCATATGTCCAGCATCCGACCTATAGTTTATTATTCGGTTTCATTTTTTTTAATTGATTCAAAAGTATTGTCAAGATTGACAAATAATTCCATTTTCAAAGAATCTCATCCCATGAATAAATATGAATCTGCTTATTTGTATGTCAAGTTTGAACTGAGCTTACAGATGCAGTTGCAAGTGGTGTGTGGACAAAGCCAGAGAAGAGATCTTTCGTGGACTTTCCGAGCTCTCTCTCTATTGTTCTGCATACCTATTCATTAAGGAAAAAGTCTAATAAGGAGAGTATGCTGAGAACAATATTAGTCATAAAAAAAAGAACTACTTAATTACTCCAAGCATTTTCTAAATTTTCCCTGATATCTCTATGCTTTTAATGTTATTTGCAATATCTAACTATTGAAGGATTAAGTGAACTGAAAGTGGACCAAATTGCCCTCAAACTTCTTGTGCTAATTCCATCAAATAGTGCCTCGAAAAGAATATAATTTTTGTCAATTTTACTTACTTTGATGAATGGGGTCGGTTTACTTAAGACCATATTTTGTTCTAATAGTCAAGGAATTGCAGTTCTTAATCGGATTAGTTTCTACATCACAATATTTCTTATAGTAGGAAGGGCAACGTTTCATGGTTTAGTGATGGGATCTTCTTCATTCTGTAATGTAATGACCGTCTTGTACAATACACAAATAACATTACAAATGTGTGACTCAGATGCAAACATGATATATGTTGGGTATTCTGAAAAGTAAATACAACAATGGATATAAACTATGCCTTCTTCATTCTGTTAACCTGATGATTTGTGTCTTACAAGATACAAATATCATTAAAAAAGCATGACTCAGATGCAAACATGAGAAATGTTCCGTACATTGCAAACTAAATACAACAATGGATTTGAATGTGACTAACAAAATACCCTTTGGCGAAGATCAAGGAAAAGGGTACCTCTTTCAGGGAGCGGGGAGGTAAGGAGTCTTGCAACTGCTTTAGAACTGAAATATAGGCCTCCGGAAGCACATCTGCCCGTGTAGACAGATATTGCCCCAACTTCACCCATAAGCCCTCCAGTTCTATCATTAAATTGAGAACACGCTTTGCATTTCTTTCGTGTGTTTTCTCCCATATTGTATTCTTTTTGCCCCTGTTGGCCCATTGCACTCTCTTTTGGACTGCCTACATAAAATTTCACGAATAAAAAGGTAAGCAAAAATCACAACTATACTCATTAAGAAAACGTTCTTTTGTTTTTCCTTTTTCTCGAGAGGGAGGGGTATAGTGGGGGATGAAGTATGTTCCACCTTATAGTCGACGTAGATAATGATAGCAATGGCGAACACCTTTAAGCGGCGGGTGATGATATTTCCCCATCCCATCACAAATCAGATATTTCAGTTGAGATATATAAATTAAATGTGTTTATCTGCTCAACAGAAAAGAAAAAAGATTAAAAATCCACACCATGATTTAGTCTTAGGCAATCCAAATGTACACAATAATGCAATATGATCGAACTGGAATTCTTTGTTTGCTTCTTCAATGAGTGTTTTACCCACACGGAATCCAACCAAACCTTATCCACTTTTTATTTAAATCCGAATATTTTTAATGGTATAAACAGTAGATACTAGTTTAACAATTTTAGGATAGTATAAGCATCAGAAGCAAAGTTTTCTATTTTTCAATAAAATTGTTAGTCGCCGACTAACCTTTAAAAAAAAAAAGAAAAAAAGCATCAGAAGCAGAGTTTCAGAAATAAAAAATGGTCAATTTAACAACAGTTAGTGACCTCTGAGCTCTCAGATCCCATTCCAAACAAAATACAAGTAAAAATTTCTTAGTGATGCAGTCCTAACCAATGTAATCATGCTTTTTTTTTTTTCTATTTATTTTCCATTTGTCAGCATAACTTCCCCCAAATACTTCTTCAATGATTTCACCAAAACAAAATTGAGACCATAATTAGGATAGCGGATTGCAACAATTGCACCTGATCATCTATGCAGTATAAGCAGGTCTAAGAAATTCTCCAGATGTGTCTGATTTTCGCAACAATTGGCGACACCAATTCGATTAGAAAGTCAAACACTAATCCAGCAAAGTGCTCAATTATTGAACAAAAGAAACAGCAAAACCCCCAATTGATACTCCACAGGAGAACAGTACTGACCTCAATTGCGAAAACAGTAAACGATTTCGACCTCGGCGATAGTTTCCGATTTCCACGAAGCTACCTTAAATAGAATTGCTTATAAATAAAGTTAGCGCCTCAGAATGTGGAAACGAGGAAACAAAAAGAGAGAAATGGTGGGTCGAAATTTGAAGCTGCGAAAAATATATTAAGTGCAGGAATCTAGAATAGATATGGATGGACAAGGTGTAAACCAGACACGAAACATCTCGAGTAAGCTCTTGGTTTGGGAATCGGGATTTGGGACGGCCAAATGAAGTTAGGTGCGTTTCGTACGGAATACTCCGCGTGTAAGCAAAAGGACAAGTGAATCTAGGCTAATCTACTATCTGACCGTTGAACTAAACGACGCGCGAGTAGGAACGATGAAGACCGTTCGATCTTCATCTAGCGGTCAATGATGCTCTATGGTCGATGTTAGTTTTCTTCATGTCGGCGCGCTGTTTCCATTAATTTTTATTTAATTTGTGGTTGGGAATTTGGTGTGATATGCACGCAGTGACGTAGGATGCCTTTATAGTTATCGGGTTGGCTAACCCGATCCACTAACCTGCTTATATTGCTAGATAATTTATTATCATCATAAAGATAATTACATCTCCTGTCATTTAAATCAATGTTTTTCTATTAAAACTTTTGACTCCTCGTTTATATTTTGATTTTGATCCGAAATTTGTCGTTCAATTAATTTTTTTAGATGATAAAATTATTTATCCGTATGGATGGAAATATCTTGACAGTTAAATATTTTGATAACAGCAAAAGCAGTCTCTCAAAATATGTAAATAAACATTTGAAAGTAAATGATAATTATAGAAATATTATTTTTCTTGTAAGTATTGGTTATGTATAAATTTTTGTGTAAATTAAATATTATTTGATGTTTCATCAAATGTCGTTAAATATGAATTATTATAAATTAGTATGATTTGATGCTCGGTAAAATTTTTATAATGTTTCATCGATTTTCATGTATATGATATGTATAAAGTATAGATAGTATTTTACTTATCGAATTTTAAAAATATAAATTATATTTGATAGTTATCACAATTGTCAAAATATCTTAGTTGTCAATGAATTTCCCTTTTAATATAAATATATAGGCCAATATTTTTTTAATAGTCAATGAGCTCAAAGAAAAATGCAAAAGTTGCTATTTATAAAAATGAAGAGGACCTAGAATAATTGACCTAAGAGAAATAATGAAAAGAACCTGAATTTTATTTTTAGCAATCATATTATATAGCCATGATTTCACTAATGAATGAAAATCCTAAAAAAAATACAAAAAATATATAGTCATGATTCATTGGCATTAATTTGATTACATATATAATACCTTGCATTGTGTTAATATAACTTTTTTACCAAGCACAAAACACAATCTAGTTTTGATACTAACTTTTTGAACTTCCAATTAAAAATTATTTTCAAATTTCAACTCAAGTCGATGATGTAAAGTGTACAAATAAAATTATATAACGGTGAAATTTTTTTTAATAAAAATTTCAAATTAGTCGCATTGGTGCCGTTTTATGTACTTGTTAATAAAAATTTGAAATTAGTTACATACTTAGAGAAAGTTGAATGTATGGTTTTTTTTTTCTTTTAAGTGTCTATAAATATAAAACTTGCAAGTTTTTTTTAGTGAAATGTACATTCGATATCAATTTTCTAACAAAAAGAAAATGTTCAATTGGACAAATCTAGGAAATAGAAGTGAAAAGAATGAAGAAAAAATATCCAATATTTTTGTTTGGTTTAAAAAAATATAAACACTCAATTAATAGGGGCGTTGACGCGTGATTCAACACGTAAATTTTCATACTAAATAAAAAAATAAACAATTTTTAAAATTGAAAAAACCAATACTTATCACTTTAAAGAACAAAACGGTTTGAAACTTGAGAGATGAGAATTGAGTGACCGTGAGATGTTCTCTTAAATCATTATTTGTATTGAATAAGTTTGGATCGGGTTACGCATAACGGGTCCAACTCCCGGTCCGTTAATTGGGTTTGTAGATCCGACTCCGAGTAAGGTGTGTCAGTTGGGACGAGCGTAAAAGAAGAAAACGACGTGAAATATAAGTGCGACTATTCTCGTTAGTACTCCTGTATGTAAATTATTGGCTAGACCCGGTTCTCAAGTGAACTTAAAGTAATCCTGAAGATCTTTAAGTTGGCGCACAGTAGATGTGAAATAAGTGGACGGAGTGATAACAAATATTCGAAATAATTATTACTTGGTGTGATTCACGTTTGCGGGAGCATGGTTTAGGAACCATGGGAGTTTTAATATCCGTCGCATCAAATTTCGATCCGACGGACGGAATAATTATTGAATTATTAAATTTGATAAACGTGAGATCGAAATTTTTATATTAATTTTAATATTATTAAATAATTATTTCGTTTGTTGGATCAAAATTTGATTTGATGGTGAAATCTTTTTGTTTTTTATGATCTTAATAGTGGTTTAACTGCTTGGAAGAAATTTTACAACTGTCTGACCATTGATTTTGACCTAAGAGTGTAGCATCTCCATCATCAATCTTTCATGAAAGGAAAGAAAAAAAAAAAATATATATATATATATAAAATAAAACAATAAGTTAGCCGTTAGCCTTTGACATTAAGCTACATGATAAGGAAAACATGAAATAACTGTTAAGTTTTAAAAAAGCAAATAAATTATTATTTTACTCACAAATTCCAAAGTAAGAAGAAGCCATGGATCCAATCTAACTTCCATAAGTAAAAGTTTAGAAAGTAAACTGCGTGTTTATGGTTCGTATGTTTTTGTGTTGAATTTTCAACTGTATATATCAATTCATGTATTGTACTTCTATTTTATATTCTTTTTTGAAATACTGATAAAGATTAATTTGACAACTTTAACAATGATTTTTTAAATATATTCAAAAAGTTGTAAAAATAGGAAAAAAGTATAGCTTGATGGTATTTCACATTACATACAATTCAAATATAATTTGATATTTCATCAAAAATAACGAAAATTATATGAAATTTACAACAATTTAAATTTAATAATTTTTAATGAAATATTAAATGTCATTAAAAAAATATGTCTATAAAATTTTTTTTCTGTAGTTAAATATCGTTAAAATTATTTAGGAGGATGTAAGGAATATATAATGCCAGAATCAGTTGAATTCCATTCCTGAGATATTATTTAGTGAGACAAGGAATATGTACTATTTAGCTTTAGAACATAGGTTGAGATGATTTCTCAAGAACTGTGGTATATGCCATCCGTGTAATTCTGTTTACCAGATAACTCAGGATGCAAAATTTGAACTTGGTGTTAGACTAGTCTGATGCTTAAATTTCAGAATTCGAAGTCTAATATTTGATCGATCAATGTCTAATTTAGCCAAGAGAGTCAAACAATGTACTATATATTTCTGGGCATATCTAATCTAATAATCAGCTTCTTTTTAAAAAAAGGATATTTAGAAAAATCAACCTTATTCTACTGAAATCCTGAAGTCAACCAATTGTTTCCGGAGACTTAATCCTGAAGTATGTGTTGTTGTGAGTAATTTTATATTTAACAATTTTTAAAATAATATAATATGAATTTCATGATTTTTTTTGTGAGATTTTTTTTATGCTGAATATTTGATTTTTCATTTAATGGAGATTTTAATTAGATTTTCTTAATGAACTTGTTACAATGGTTGACAGTTTTAATGATTTTTTATCAGATTATAAATAAGGAATGAACATGGTGTTTTTGCTTCTTCTTCTTGCGAAAATTGTTCTTTTTGCTGTTAACCTAACCTCCATTAGAGTACTCTTTAAAAACTTTATTAACAAAATTATTTAGCCTCAAATTCACTTCTTTAACTTGAGAGAGAAGTTGCATTAGAATTATAAATTGAGAACAAACTTTATACTTTGATCTTTAAAGAGTTTTGTCTCTTCATCTAGACTATTTGTCTACCTATTGATGTTTTGTAAGGAAGCAACGGTTTTCCATTTGTATTGATTGCAAAGTCTCAGAGATGTAAAACCGATTTTATCCAAACTCTGTTAACAACTTTTATATTCCTTCTCTTTGTCTCTATTTTATTTACTTTTAATTTATCTTTAATTAATTTAAATAATAATTAATTAAATTGTTAATTAAACTAAAAATCGATACAAGCCCTTATTTACCCTCTCTGGGCGCTAGTTAGGGACAACTATATGAAAACATGCAACTCAACTTCCAATTATGACATGAGATATAACGATCTGCTTCTTGTGATCAAACCTTGTTGGATAATATTCCCACATTTATTCTAATTCTGTACTGCGTTTTAAATTCATGTAAGAATTTTAACAAAAAGAAAAAAGAGACTTGCCCATTCGCAACAAAGCCTCTAACTTTATCCCTAGCTTTCTCTCGAAGCTTCGCAGTTATTTCGATAACCACTATCTACGGCCCCAAAAAGAATACCACATACAACTTGCATCATTCTTGTCTCCAACTTCACAAGTCCATCTCTAAATACACACAACAAATTACACCCGTGAGCTGAACTGAAAAAAACATCTAATTGGTTATGTTCTACAATAAAATAACACCTCTTTATTCCCAAGTTTTTCACACCATTGTAGGAAATAAACTGTTTTTTTACCGTTCTTCACACCATTATGGGACAGCCCCACCTCATGTTGAATTAACAACAGAGAACCAAACCATATTTGCAATCCATGGGACCATTTATAATCACAGGTCCTGATAACTGATTTTGAGCATCAGAAAGGAGCAGTCATGCCACTTAAAGGACATGTCTACAATGACACTAAGGAAAAAAAAATGAACATGATACAACACAGCCAATCAGATGAGTAGTCGTACCAAAATACAAATTCAGATCCCAAACATAGTTCAGGCACTTTACATAACAGCGCGGTCTAACTTCTTAAGCAGCTTTTCTCCAGTCTGCAACATAATAGTTGTACAGCTAAACCATATAATAGATGTTTTGTTATAGAACAAAAGAAGAGAAAAAGAAAGATAGAAGCACCAGTAGCAATATAACATATATCCTGCTTGAGATCCAGAACAAACCTAGAAAATAAAATAGTTCAGTCAGTATATTTATCTAAATATAACAAAAAAAAGTTCAAGTTAAAATAAAGACTGTCTGATTTTGAGTTGCAAAACAAAGGACGATTCATTCACATCCACAAAAAGGAAACTGGGCTTGGAATGTCCTGCAAAAGCAAAATAAATAGACAACTTATACAAATGGATGTATTATAAGTCTCAATTTTGTAACATCAATATAATAATAATTTGAACATTCAAGAAATGTCCCAGCCAAGTGTTCGATTGTCAACACTAAAATGTTAACACTTGTGCGAACATATCTGGCACTGATATATGCAAAACCCAACATGAAAGGAAGTTTGAGACCATGTCAACATGAGTATGCTAGGTAGTTGTAGGCTACTAAATAGGATAGAATCAATGCCATGTCCATATGCTCACAACTAATTATATTTTCATTTAACTAAGGGAAGGCCAGTAATGACAATGACAAATTCTGGAACAGCAGTTCAAACTATCTGTCAGGTTTTACGCGCATCAGGAATCAACTTTTCCAAAACACAAAATTGCTGTTTATTATTTCATTTGAGCTTATTTTATTTTTTCAACCTAGTACAATCTAAATCAGATAGGTATCTGGGTTTTCTCAATCCCATCATATAAGAGAAGCAACAATTAATACCCCAATATCCAATTCAGAATCAAGCAGCTTATCAAATATAATCCTTCAAAAAGAAAACGAAAAAGAGAACATTGTCATATGAGTCATAAGATGGAAGATAAAAGAAACAATAAACCTTACATTTCTCCCATCAGACAAACATCATAAGCTCAGGGCGGCTGTAGGTATTGGTTTCGTCATCCTCCAGTATGGGATAGGCTGCAACCAGTGCATCCTGTGCTCCAATGTACAGTGAGTTGTAAATCTTCCAGTACACCTCCCGCACCTTCCTCGCCGGATGAAACAACCCTTGGAGACAATAGTTCAAAATCACTGCTGGGCCTAAGGCCACACGCATCCCCTCTATCGCCTCCATTACAGCATTTATCACATGAGGCGAGGTCTCAAAAATGTTGGGCCAGACATAATTTAAGAGATGTACCAGTGCATCCTCACATCCCAGCCCAGCTACACCCAATGCCATGTGCTTCACAGCTGAGGCTGCGGTCTGTCTGTGCACCAGGTCTCGGTCCATTAATGCATCTTCCAGCAGTGGTGTGACCGCATATATATAGTCTTTCCCCATTTCTCCTATGTATTCAAAGAGAAAGGAAAGGGACTTCAGAACTCCATTTTGGACGTTTAGTTCCGGGACCCGATATTCATTCATTAAGGCTGGCAAGACCGTGAATGGAGAGCATGTCTCAGCAACGATGGCTATGGCAACGGTGGTGCAAACACGGTTCTGCCTCTCTTGCACCTTCAGGTTGTTCAGTAAGGTTGCAAGCACATCTTGTGGACCTATTGCCTTGGCAATGTACCCAAAGGTGTTCACTGTGGCTCTCCTTATTCCCTTCTTATGTGCCTTTAGCATTTCCAACAGTTCAAAACAGATCCGCATCCATTCTCTGGCTGGCACAAACTCAGCACCACGGTCAGCAATCCGGCCAACCAAATCAATGCAGTTCTCCTGCACCTTCTCATGTCGATTTTTCAAAATCGGGGTTAAACGAGGAAGGAGATCCTTGATTGGCGGGGTCATTTTGGTCATACCAATCACATTTACTATGGCTTTCAGAGCACCCAAAATCGAGCCCAGAACCTCAGGATACTCTTCTCCCAAGTATTCATACAGAACTACACCTAAGTGGCCCATCAACTGTTCTTCCTGACACTGCTTCATGACAATAGCAATCCTCGAAATAAGATCAGCAGCTTGTTGCCTGACCTTGGCACTCTTGTTATTGAGACGCCATTTAATGGTACCACAGATCTGAGGGAGATATGGCTTAACCCTCTGACCAAGAGCATTAACCACAGCCCCAAACCCATTAAGCATCACATTTGCATCATCACTAGTCTGCTCCTGAAACGCGTACAGAATACCGTCGATGAGCAACTCCTCCAAACGAGCATCAATATCCGATGCACCTAAATTCGCCACAACCTTCTCTATGGTCTCCATAACCATTCTCCGGTAAGGCTCACTCTCATCCTTCAAATCTTCAACTACTCTCCCCACTATATCTGCCACACCAACTTTATTTGCCATCTCAACTGTCGTCTCCACAAGCTGTTTATAGTTCCTCCTGTCAAGTGCCATTCGACGAACCCAGAAGTGCTTGAAGAACTCAGGGAGTATACTATCCCTGATGTAATCTGCCTCTACACCTTCAGTACTAGCACACTGTTTGACCACCTTCAAAACAATTTTCTTCATTTCTTCATCTGGGGATTGAAACTCCTTTATCAGAATTGGCATCACCTCTTTGGTGTAATAACTTGCATACACCGCATCCATAAGTGGGATGACAAACCCAATAGCTTTCAAAAAGGCCGCCAGTACCTTGCCACGGTGTGCCCGGATACCCTTCCAGAGAGGCTTCAACACAGAATCAAAGCTCTCTATGCCATATGGGGCTGCAGCCTCAGCCAAAGCAGCCAGAGAAAGAGCAGTAATGGTACGCACCTTCTGATTTTCATCTACTAACCCATGCTCTATGATCTCAACCAGAGACCTCAAATGAGGTAGCACAGCGCAACCCATGAGAATAGCAATCTGCTGAACAATTTTAATCCCGGTGTGTCTAGCTTGCCATGACTTCTTACTCTGACAAACAGCCTTTAGAAAGGGCAACAGAGCAGGTATACCCAGAGCAGAGGCAACCACACTGAAGGCCCTAGCCGTTGTGTTCCTGACATACTCATCTATGTTATCAATATCAGGTCGCATGGCAGCAATCATGGTCGCCAAACCAGCTGCTTTGCTAAGGTTGGATATGATCTCCCGACCTTCCACACGTGCATAATAATCTTCATCAATCAGAAGAGGCTCAATAACCACCAGGATCTTATGCACAAATGGCCGCACCAATTCATCGAGCTTGTACAGAACCCGATCAATTACCTTGACCAGAAGATGCCGCTCTTGATCCTCCAGAGTTGGTTGCATGAGCAGAGGCAATATTTTATTAAAGAGCGGACCAGCACCAAACTCGCGGGACTTATCAGTCAGTTGCCTCAGAGCTGTCTTTCTCTGAGGTGGGGTCCCATTCTTCACCTTTAGCAACAGCCTCATGATTTTTCTCTCCTTTTGCTCTTCTGGTGACAGCTGTTCTTCCTCCTCTTCATTTAACAGAGACCCAAAATACTGGTAATCCTCTGGTTTCATGAAAGGCAATCCACCAGGGGCCTCTTTGGGCACATCAAACTGCTGACCTCTATTCTCCTCCGGAATTGAATATAGCGGTGTCCCCATAGGCGTTGGTGTAGCCAACAGCTTCCTTGCAGGAGTTCTAATTGGCACATAAGAGACTGGTGGGTCCAGAATCTTGTAACCTTCTTGCGGAAACATGGCATCAAGCTCTTCATCAGTCAACGGCCGGTTTCTCTCCTCGATATCCCTCTCCCACCTAAGTAAATTGTACTGCTCAGGTGTCATGGGACCCCTAAGATTAAGTGCACTTGGTGTAGGTGTCGCTAAATCAACACCACCCACCGGTGTAACACCCGGGGTGTATGCCACAGCAGGAGTCGCAGCACTGGGTGTTGCAGGGGTAGCACTACCTGCTGCCGGTGTTTCATCCCATCGAGACCTCTGTCTTTTAGGAGTCGGTGTGGCCAAACCCACAAGCTTTGGTGTGGCATCCCATGTCATCCCAGCTGGCGTGGCACCTGGTGTAGCACCAGCACCAGGGGTTGCATCAGAATCAACCAGTCTGCCAGGTGTAGGCGTCTCATCCCATCTGTTGCGACGTACTGAAGGGGTTGCATCAGAAACTCTACCAGGAGTCGCATCCGGTGCGTCCCAATCAGAACCAATCTTAGGCTTTTTGGCCACAGTGGCAGCATCAGCATCTTGCGACTGGTCCCACCGATTCCTTCTTTTGGGTGCAGGAGCTGGTTCCTGCGTAACAGCTTTACCTTTCTCTTCTTCTTTCTTTTTTGCAATCTCCTTCAGAATCTCTTCCTTTTGCTTCTGTAAAGCCTGTTCTCGCATCACATCAGCATAGGTTCGTACAGACGGATCCGGCGTGGCCTCTCCCATGGCAAATGGATCATTCCTCTCAGGCGAAATGATTCGTTGCAATCTCCTCTGACGATATTCATCCTCTCTGTCTATGATCTTCTGAGGCTTTCTAAACCCAGACGAGTCCTCCTCGGAGTCACGAGGAATATCTTGCATTGCAATCCGGTGACCGGTGATGGAAGAGGCCTGGCGGTTAGGAAGAGGCGCCACGTCATCTTCGGCCTCCTCGTCAGTAGCGGGGATGGAGGACACATAGCCCTCAAAACGCTTCTTCCCGGCGGCGCCGTACAGATCGGCGTCGAAGGCTACGGCGGAGGGGGCCATAGGAACCATCTCCTCAAGCTTCCGACGCTCCTCCTGTGCGCGAGCTAGCTCGGCGTCGAGCGAATCCATTGCTGCCTAGAAACCCTAGATCTTGAATTCTTGATGCGAGGGTATACTATAGTGTTATCAAAGAAACGAAATGAAGAGGAAAGAAAGGCTTCTCGATGACCCGATCTGTGGCTAGGGTTTTGGGGCAAAATGGAGAGCGAATAACGCCGATAGCACTAAATTTTTTTTTTCTGCTGTATTGGATCAAATTAAACCGACAATGGTAGTCGGTTGGATCGTACCAACTGGCCCGCTTGGATTGGAAAATGCCCAGTAGAGAAGGAGGCCAATTGGGCCACTTCTCTATTGTGTTGTTGTTGGATTCATGAGCTTTATTGGGCTAGTTCTCTATTTCATTTTTGAGGCCTTTCTTTCCCTTACTGTTTTCGCTTTATTTAATGTGACCTCCTTCCTTGAACATGAAGGATGCAAGGTTCCATGACATACATACCAGAAGAAATCTGAAAAGGAAAATATTTGAGAGATATCATCGTCGATATCAACTTTATCATTTATATTAAATAAATTATTATTTATATTAGCGACTTTATTATGTAACTTATTATGTACTCAAATATCACTAATGAATAATAACTCACTTAAGTTGAATGTTAAAAAAATAAATTACATAATAATATCGCAAACATAAATAATAATTCATTTAATTTGAATAATAAAGTTGATATCAATGATGATATTAATTACGGTATTTGTATATTAGCTCCCATCTATTAGGGGCTCACCATAAGATTATAGAAGTCAACACTTCTTTACAGTCTTGAAAATGGATACGGACACTGAAACTGGCATGAGATTTCAATAGGAAGAGTCTTAGTCAGATACAGATACAGATTCTAAATAAAACTGTCATTTGAAATTCGAATCAATATGGTTCACATTTCTTTCTAAAATCTTAATCCCAAGATGTTTTAGTTAGAGAAAAAGATAAAGAATTACAGCTCAATAGAATTTTATAATTAATACCAATTAAAAAAGAGGCTAAAATGCAATGCATTGTGCGGATGAATTCGTACAATGACTCAAAATCTCTAATTTGAAAATAAAAATAGTCGATCCGAACTATTCAATATAATCTCCATATCAAAATCTTATAGAATATTAAATTTTACATTTTTTAGAATTTTTTTGATATTTTTTTAGATGGAAAGAATATCAATTGATTTGAGGATTTTGGAGCATTCAATAAGAATGATTTTCTCTCCATCTGAAAAAATAGCAAAAAAATTCTAAAAAATATAAAATTTGGTATTCTATAAGATTTTGATATGGAGATTAAATTAAATGGTTCAGATCGATCATTTTTATTTTCAAATTGAAGATTTTAAGCCATTGTACGGGTCCATCCGTACAACACGTTACATTTTAATCTTCCTACCAATTAAAATTCTTACGAACCTGTTGAGAAGATGCAAAAACTATAAATTCACAACACCAGATTTAAAAAGCTTTTGATATATTGAGAACTTTATGCTATTTTTTTCATTGTTTTGTCTGTAATTGGTTGGCTGCTGTGATGATGCTACATGTTAAAAATAAAATCCATTTTGAGCAACTTTTTTTAATTGAAAATTGTACATAGCTTAGGATTTCTTTGTAGTTAATTGAGTGTCTATCAGAATTTGTTGGAGGTTTGTATAATTATATGGGGTTGGAGGGTTGGTTGTTCAAAATGTTGGTTAGTTAAGAAAATTATCAAACTAATAATCAAAATATTGAGCGGTCAAAGTTTTTACTAGCAAAAATTAAAGGTGAGAATTATGATATTAGTGTATAAACTCCTTTTTAAGATATTGTAATTAATGAGTTTATTATCCCACTATTAATTCAATTGGATTACATTTCAAAAGGAATTTTTTTTCCAAAGTCAATGTAAAAACACTGAAAAACAATCTTTGGAGTTGATTTATTGAATGCATAATTAATGACTGTGATTTGTCCTCTTGAAAAATAAAAGAAAAATATCAGAGAGATACATTATTGATATCGTCATCGATACTGATTTTATTATTCAAATTATCATATTAATGGACTTTATTGTGCAATTTATTTTATACAATATTTTTATTATTTAACTTAAATATCACTAATATGAATAATAACTCATTTAACTTGAATAATAAAATTTACATAATAAAATCATTAATAAAAAAATAATTTATTTAACATATATAATAAAATTGATATTGATAACAATATCAGTATATCAACTCCCCTTAAAAAAATTACCCAGTGAAGTAATTAATTTACACTTCTGTAAAATCATATCTAGATATGTAAGCCTTAGATACCACCTCTCATGTAAAATAATGTGAAATTGAAATCTAAATTTGACTGAGGTATAAATTAATATAAAATAAAACAAATAGGTAAGGCCGTCCCCTACTCAAAATTGGCAACTTCCACAAAACAGAGGTTGTTACTGGACAGCATTTACTCTAGAAAAAATAAACCCAAGAGCCAATCTCTAATGGGTCAAAATTGACAAATAATCTAATTGGATAGAGATAGAAATGGCAATCACATCAAGCTATTTTATTCATGGTATTGGCACGTATTTCAACAGCTCAATTATTAAGCTTTTTTTATTGCCAATAATTGAGAGTTTTAATACTATTTTTTTTGCTTAGAAAACATATTTAGCATTTCAACGACATTCAAGTACCAACGCAATGTACTTCAAAAACAAAAAGATAAAAGGAAAAAAAAAAAAAACGAAGTTTACCTCAATATTTGAATGGTTTACCTTATGGTCCCTAAAACTATAATAATTTGTGCATATCTTAGAGATTTTTATTTATTTATACAAAGATGGGGGTTTATGTCATCTAAATTTAAATATCTATAAAGAATTTCATCCTGATTTCGGATATGTAATCTCTCATATGAAGAAATTATCTTTGTCACTAAATTAAATGCTAGTTCTCAAATCTTAGATGATTAAAAAAAATCAGATTTTTAGCAAAACATATGAGAAATGATATTATTATTTATGTTCAATATTGAAACAGAATTTTGGTGCACAAAAATTTGTATCATCTAGCTAATCCATCTCAAATACTTATTAGCTAGTGCGTATATTGCATGAAAATTCTCTACATTTATTATTTAGTAAAAATCGGATATGTATTCTTAAAAAATTATCTAATCAAATATTTACCCATCTAAACTTAAAATTTGGATATTTACCCATAATAAGTTATATCTTCATTAAATTAAAATTAAAAATTATTTAAAATTATAATATGATAAAAATACCCTTTAATTATTTATGAGAGTTTGAACATATATTTCTTATAATATTAGAAATTTTTTAATTCTAATTTTAAGTTTTTGACGTTAGTTTTAGCTTTGACCTTAATTTTAGTGAGCATGCTTATAAAATTGCCTAATTCAATTTGTTATAATTGGGCGAAAATGTTCTCTTATGTAGGATTGAAGCAAAATTATAAAAAGGATATAATTACCTTATAATAATTTTAATCAATTTTAAAATTTCATTGGTTTGGAAAAATATCCTAAGTATCAACATTTTCGTGGGTAAATATCCAAATTTTATGTTTAGAGGAGTTAACATCCAATTAGACAATTTTTAGAGGTGTATAGCCTAGTTTTTTCCTATTACTTAAAAAAACGAGTCTTAATCGACGAGTTCAATCTTTCTTTCCGATTGACACAAAATGGCTTGGCTTTCAAACTTCTATGTTTGGGATAGAATCCAAATCACTAATTTCTATTATACACCTTCAACTTATTTTTTCAATTCTCATAATCACAGTTAATTTGAGATAAAAGAATTTACAATAGCCCTATAGTCTTATCAGCTTTAATTTTTTTTATATTGACCAATTTGTATGAGATGGAATTTGCATGCATTTTCAACTTTTTCAAAATATTTTTTTTTGCTAAAGAATAAAGTTCGTCATTCAAAAATAAAATAAAAGTATGCATATATTTAATTGAAAAAATAAAATCATTCGAGCAATATTTATTTTTTTAGTAGAAAATATAAAAACTATTATAGATTGCGAAAATGATAATATTACTCTATAATATATTTCGTACAACTATATAAAAATGGAGTACCCAAAAATTTGAAAAAATTAAATAGTATAAATTGAAGGGTGGGATTGCATAAATGCTAACAACAATAGATTGCATATATTGGCAATTTGGCATTGATACCCACAAAAGATTCATTCACGTGGGGGCAGCTCAATCAAAGGAATCTATTAATTATTTTTTTTTAAATTAATGTCAATTTCTTCAATGACGCTCCTTTCTGGAATCCTCTTTTTCTAATATTGACTCAAAGATCATCCCTTCATCATCATAGAAATTAATGTGATGTGAATCTCAACCAAATCTAACGGTTGTGATTATCTGATATATGTATGGACATTATTTGTAGAGAAACTTCAACCTCCCAATCTGACTATGCACCCCCCCCCCCCCCCCCCCCCCAACACACACATCAATAATTGATTATTTTATTAACTAGTTGGTGCCAATAATGTACTAAAATATTAAACCTTGGAAAGATCTTTATTAGGAATAAGACTTGAAACATTGGAAGGATCTTGGATATTCTTTTTTTATATTTTTATATTAAGGAAAGAAAAATAATTTTGTATTCCAAGGCCATGTTTCCTTATTATTCTTACATGTACTGACAAAAGGGACCCCTACAAACTTGGAATGTGTGGGGCCCACTGCACAATGTCAGTGAGAAAGATAGAATGATAAAACATGAGACATTATATTTTATATCACTATCCTTAAGAAAATGACTAGTTTGTTAGAAAAAAAATTGTTCAAACTCCATCTAAGGAATATTTATTTGTCCATTTGAGATGGTGATTTCTTTGGCAAACAAATGTTTGTCCAAATATTTTACACACAATTAAACACCAAATGTTACCTATTTAATTAAGTATCAATTTTAATTTGTTGAAGTACCAATAATTAGATGTCAAATTGTTAACTTAAAAAATAAAATTTGTATTGTAATTGTGTAAAGTAAAATGCACAAGGTTGAAATCAAACTTGTAACAAAAATGCCAACTATCATATTGATATGGATAACATTTTTCTAAAAGGATTTTCACAATCCTTGACACATGTCATTCAGGGATAGGTGGCCGAGTGTAGGACAAAAAAATTTCTTGACAATTGTTACCATATTTATTATTTTCTATTATTTATGTTGATGATATTTAGTAGGATTCACCTGTAATATATTAATTAATAGGATCATTTTTAAAAGTTATAATATTAAAAATAAACCTAGTCTCAAACTATTTGAATTCGGTCCTTATTAATCCATCCATAACTTTCTGGGGACTGTTATTGTGTGAGCTTAGAGAAAGCCATGTAAAACAAATTTGTGGTTTGACTTCTAAGTGTTTTTGATCAATTTGGAGACTAAACTAGCAAATCATAGTACTCCACGTGAGAAAGAAAATGATACATGTGAGGTATGTATGCAGAAATCAGACCATGCATATATATTTTATGTATTATAATATATATATATATATATATATATATATATATATTATATCCAAACTTTTCACATATATACATCAGAAAAGAGATGGGGGGGGGGGGGGGGGGGGGTTCAGTCGATGTGCATTCTTGTCGTTGAGATTTTCACTAAAGAGAGGTGTATAACTAACTAACTAACTACATTGTAAGATTTGTTCTCTTATAATACTACGTACTCAAAAGAAAAGAGAAATACAATGCATATATTTTATCATATATAGATGCTTCAAGCACGTGCATTAGAAGAAATCAGCACGCAATTGCTAGCCATGATCTGGAACAATATTTGTGGCCTACATGATGATAGAGGAGAGGTTCATCTCGTATTGATTAATTGCCAATTTCATACGTAAATTTTGTTCTTTTCTTGACTGATAAAAGATGGCAATCAACCACTAAATTCAAATTCAAACTTGATAGGAAAACCTATGGCGACAAAGAAGATATGGATTACTTATATAAAGTTGATGCATAGATATTATTATTAATATCGTAGTTAATATGAGTTTTTATTTTTGTCAACGATTTTATTATATAATTTATTTATATATTATTTTTATTATTCAATTTATATGAGTTATTATTCAGATAAGTGATATTTGGGTTATATAATAATGTCATTAACATGAATAATAATTTATTTTTTATAACTAATAAAATATGTATCGATGATAATGTCGATAATGATATCTCTCAAACATTTTTCTATAAAGTTCGTATATTTCTTCCTGTTAGAAATTAAGCTTGCGAGTCTCTTTCATTTAGCCTAAATTGACATTTAGCAAGTACTTGTATTTCTAGCCTCTCCTGCACTGATTTTTTTTAACTATTGTGACTGTTTAATTTGGTTGAATAAAATATAATTAAGTTTTTAATTTCCGTTTCTTTTACCTCTTCATTTTTTTATAAGCATAAAACTGAACAAATTGGCTAAAAGAAACTAGATGAAATTAATTTTTACTTTTAGGCATCCCAGGCTCAGTTTATGGCAAATTTAGCATATTTAATTTATCAATTAATTTGTCTCATAAGGCTCTAGGACCAACTTACCCTTTGGTGTGGGATGAGCATTATTTGATACTTCATCAAATATTATTACTTACAAATAATTGCAAAAGTCAAATTAGTTTATATTCCGGGTGGATGCAAAGATAACATAATTAAAATTTTTTTGAGGAAATTATGTGAATGGTCTTTAAAGTATCATCTATTTACTATTTTGGTCTTTATAGTTTCAAAAATATTAATTTGATCCTTAAAATATCACTTTGATACCATTTTAATACTTTAAGTTTCAAAGATATCATTTTAGTCCTTAAATTTTTTTAACTTACATCAAATTGATCCTACGTTTAAAATCCCTTGAACAAATATCAATTAGATATATCATGACATTATTTTGTGAAATAGTTGCTTTAAATTTACAAAAATAAATATAATTATTCGCTGCATAGAAAAGTAATATTCATCAAATAATACAAATAATGTGAAAATAAATATAATTATTCATATCATCAAATATTATTATTATTAATATCTTTAATCATGTGTAATTATAAATTAATTAAAAACCATATATATCTTGTCATAAGTATCATAAGATATATCATTATGATATAGGGTGTGAACATCCACTTTATTTTTTTATTAATAATAATTGTAGGACTAATTTGTTATATGTTGAAAATTTTATGGACCAAAATGATAAAGTAGTGATATTTTAAGGGGCTAAGATGATACATTTCAAATGTTAAAAATCAAAATGATAATGAAGTGATACTTTAAGAATCAAATTGATAATTTTGAAATTTTAATAACCAAAATGATAAATGAGTGATACTTTAGAGACTATTTCTGTAATTTATAGCTAGATTTCTTTTTCTGAAAGGTAGGCAAGGCAATTTCATGCCAGATTTCAAATTAGAAAACTTGCAAGCATGCATTTTGGATTTACATCATTTAAACAGTTAACTACAATCAATGGAATCATAAAATTCTCAGTGCATAGTCCGATTCCACTGGTATGCACATTAATTTCTAACCAAACTATTTAAGTACCTAATATATATATAGATTCTTTGTACGCTCTCTATTTTTGAGTTTCTCATACAAGAGATCATGACTTAAAATTAACCTTATAATGTCCAAGCCTTGCCATTTCTCTCACTAAATATCTTAAGTCTTCCATAAAGCATGACAAATACTATCAGAAGCTTTCCTTCATCGCTCCACCAGCCGACAAAACTATACGGCTGGTCTACGCAACTCATTTCCGGGTGCAACTTTTGTAGTCTTGAACAAGCATACCCCGTTGATAGCCCAACATTTCCATATGCACTACAATTGAGAGAAAAAAGAAATGAAAAATTGCATTCAATTTAATTTAATTAGATTTTGCACTATTAAATTAAACATATATTTTCAACATAGAACAAATAGATTATGACATGTGCAAGTAATATCTGCTTGATTGAAATGTAGTAGGTAGAGACTGAAGAGTGGTACCAGACTACCAATATTTTCTAGTGGCTTGTCATGAATTAATGGTCTAGTTTACAACTGGTACTGGCTATAGATTATATTTATAAAGCATAACTTTTCTGGCTCTTTTATCCCTTGTTAACATTTAATTTGGGACTTGCTGTACCAGCAACTGGTACTGCCTGTCAATACTACGCTTGCAGCCCAGAGCAATCTTAGATACAATCATACAGAATTGAGTATTTATAAGAAAGGAGAAATAATTAATAAACAGAAAAATTAATTGACAAAATTATTACGGAGTAAACTTTATACCTGACCACCTCAAAAACCACATTAAGAGCGGAGAAGTTGAGCGGATCTGATATTAGTTTTCTTCTCTCAGTTATGCATGCCACAATTACAAACAAAATTACGCAAGCAACTTGAGGCAATATTAGCGTCTTTACAAAGGTTGTGGTTCCTTTAGAATTTTCCTTTATGTCAACATTTCTCTTCTCCTCATCTTCCTTCATAGGCATGAAGGTAGCTGAAGAAGGCAAGTACCTATTTAACAACAATGTTTCAAAGAAATGTTATTTGCTTGTTAGGTAATAGGTACCATACATACTGCACAATTAATGGTAAATGAAAGAATCCAGATGGGTTTATAACTATAAACTTAATACTTACATCATAAAGATAATAAATAATATAACTGCTGGCGAGATGAGAGAGCAATCAACAGAGTTCTCTCCTGCATGTCTCATACTGACTGCCATGAACAGCGCAGCGACAACTTTCTGGTACGAATTGAGGCCAACAAACACCGGATGTTTCCAGTCCATGGAACAAAACAGTGTGACCATGAAGGCTATTATACTGATCACAGTGATTGACCGAAAGAAAGTACCCAAATTGGTCAACAGATGATCGAAATTCATCGCTTTTGGACTCTTTAACATAAATTCGAGATCTTCATTTTTTGTGAAACACTTTATTGCCCAAATAGCTCCTCTTAGAAATAATGGGAACAACGTGTTACCAGCTAGAATTAGTAAACCTTCAAATAATAAAAGACCTGAATTCTTTGCAAAAATAGCCATGTTTTCATTTGTGGCTATTATTCCACCATTTGCAAAGGAAGAAACGGTAGTTGCAAATGCAAAGAGACCCAAATTGATTCCTTTTCCTCTTAAGACATCTTTTGAGCTCGAGATCGTAAATAAGTACGCTAGACATGCAACAAAACCAGTAGCATGAAAGAAAACCCAATATGCAAGGATAACTAAACCCAAGTACTTGAGACAGCTGGTACTCGAATCCTTAACACTTATATCGGTACCAGATTCGAGTCGTTCAATCGTACTGACTGAATCAATTGTTTCAAGCTCAATGGTAGTAACTGAATTGACCCGGGTCACAGTAAGCTCAGTTACGGTACTGGTACGACAGAAAACACACAACATTGAGACAAAGACTTCCCCTCCTACCAGCATTAAAAGGGTAGTGACTACAATTTGGGAACTTGACAATCTCTCCATCGTCACCGTTGATAGACCCGAAACAGTTAGGGCTGAGGTGGACAGGAAAAACATGTCTATAAAGCGGGGTTTCAAATCAGGATCGGTCGGCTTTAGTACCATTAAGAGAAAAGACCCGAAAAGATCAATGATGATAAAGTAAAAGAATTGGATCCAAAATGGTTGCACATGGCTTGCGATGAAACGGTACATGAACATGATTAGATTCAACACGTACCGACTTGCACGTGCAAAGCTCTGAATCCTGATTAGTATAATTGCATTGTACCAGCCCCTAAAATGGTGGAGAGAGAAAGCCATCAGTAGTTGCTTAAAGAGAACAGAGAGAACAAGGAGAGAGAGGCAAAGCGAGAGATCCTTTGTATTATGGTTTGTTGGTGCTAAAGGAGAAGGTATGTATGCATATTTATAGCGATTCAGTGAACTGGTGGATTGATGTATATTAAAGTTCAAGTTGATATTTTATTAATCTATACTAGAGAGAGAGAGAGAGAGAGAGAGAGAGAGAGAGAGAATCGAAGGAAGAATCACAGCGATCTCACTACATGATTTTCATGTTCTATTAATTGTTTATAAATAAAATCAATAGATGGAAAATAATGTAATTGTATAGGGCAATTAATCCCGTAGACATAGTGCTCACGCTATAAAGCTTATATAAGTGCTATATTGATTAGAAGATGAAATTATTCACAGTTTATACTTTGTACAAAGGGAGTGATATATAGATATGGTTGTTGATACCGTTGTTGATATAAATTTTATTATATACATTAGTGGTATTTAAGTTGAATAATAAAGAACCGTAGGTTTAATACAACGGTGATAGGTCTCGTCTCTCTACGACGTAAGTTAAAATCCCACAAGAGATATTTGAAAACGAATAAATGTCATAGCTAATAGGAGCCCTTATATCAAAAAAAAAGTTGAATAATAAAAATACTGTACAAAATAAAACCGTTAACATACATAATAACTCATTTAACGTGTATAATACAACTCGTATTGATAACGGTATCAATAATTATATTTTTCTAATATTTTCCTTATAGAAATTATAATTGTAGGGACATGAATTATAAATATTATTATTTTAATAGGAACATGATTCTCTATCTAAAGAAATTAGCGGCATAAAAGGATAAATTATGCAATACGCGGCCGCTACATCCTCTTTAGAAATTGAAAGGGACGTGTTAGCACGTGTTTCCCCTAGTAATCTTAAAAATAAAGGAAAAAAAAAGAAGGATCAAGAGATGTAATAATTAATGGAGAAGTGATAATCGTACTCTTTAATTGTACTCTTTATATGTATCTCAGTAGTGAATTACTAGATATGTGTGATGTACGTATCACGTGCTGGCACGGGTGTGTTTGAATATATACTAGTACGGCATGTCACGTACCGATAGTTTTATATGTGTCGTGTATGACGTGTCTAAATAATACAAATCATCCAATAAAAGTACATCATGTATTAACAATATGTGTTGGACGTGTTTGAATATGACGTATTAGTATGTGTCAATATTTATAAAATTTGAAAAAAAAATTTAAAAATAGAGAAAAATCAGGAAAAAATCAGAAAATTTAAAATTCAAATTCAAATTCAAATTTTCAAATTTCATTGACCTCCGTCCCTCTCTCTAGTCCTCAATCCCGCCCAAGTGTCATGTTACAAATTCGAAATTTCAAAACCTATATGTGCCTTACCTATGATTGCCCAACGTACTCCCCATGCGTGTTATCCATGTATGCACGTACCGTGCATGATGTGCCGAAACAATGTGAAATCTTAGAAAAGATAAATGTTGCATTCTTAGAAATAAAGGATTTTGATATTTTACCCTTGTTGCATTTTTAGAAAAGACAAATGTTAGAAACACCAATCAGATAAGACTCAGATTATTAGAAGATAATTAGATTGATTTAAAATTTTAATTGTACGACTTGTACGAATTCATAAAACTGATGAATTATTTTGAGTTTAGTCAACAAGCAACATGGGGCCTCAATCAAACCCTACTTATGAATGATTATTTTCTCCTCTTGATTAGAGAGAGCTCTAGAGAGAGAGAGAGAGAGAGAGAGAGAGACTTAATTAGCATAACCATGGGTTCTATTCTAAGAACTGACAGAAGAAACAGCCATGTGTTCTGTTAATTTTGTTATAGATTGAAATATATATTATAGATGATAATGTTAGATCCAGATTAACGGTTGTGATTTGTTATAATAAATGTTAAAATATTTAGCTTATAACATAATCTCTCTTAGTATTTTATTCGGCATAGATAACTATCCGCCGTCATCACCACCGCCACTATCATCACCATCAGAATCTCACTTTCTATAAATACCCTAAATGTGAAACATACTAGCATCTTTCAATTAAAATACTTTTGAGTTGAAAAAAAAAATCTATATATACAGTCATAAATTTTTCTGAAAAATAAAACCGAAATGCATGACAAGTATCGAGCGAGGATATCCGAGATAATTAACATATTTATTTTTCGCTATTTTCCTAGGAACAACAGTTCGGTGATGACTACAAATAGGAAAAGTTCAGATTTTTAATCTTCAAAACTCTTCAGAAGAATAAATTAATTTTTAAACTTTCATTTATATCAACTTGATCATTGAACTTCCGTTAATATGTGTTAATTAAATATATTTTTTTGTATATGTTAGTTTCCTTAATATTAAATGTTTTTGCAATAGCACTAGATATTTTTTTATATTTTTGGTGGAACAATATAGAGGAAAATATCATAGGTAAAACTCTCATTACAATTATCTGTAGATGATAAAATCTTTAGCATATTCTAGCACAAAAAGCTTCATGTTGAACCATAAATATCAATTAGACTTGGATTGTATTATTGTGATAAACTATAAATTCAGTTAACAAAAAGAAATCTACTTCTCAAATGAAATAATCCACGTTAGCAAAAAAAAAAAAAATTTAAAAGGAAGAATTACATTAGGTCTCTTTTAAAGACTAAAAACCCAATTTAATTTCTTTAATTCTAGATGAAAATTAAGATTAAAAATCTGAAATTTCTTGTAGATGTTATGTCATTTAACTGGACCCCACTGGATGGATACTTCAATTATATTTGATCTCAGTTTGGGATATATATAAATATAAAAATACATCTAAACTTTGCAATTTGCATCCTCCATTCCTCCTGGTTCCTGCTCCTGCCAAATAAATAATTAATTAATAGATTGTGGTTGGTAAACTGTTTGTGTAACACATCTGCTTTGATTAATTGTTCCCAAATTTCTTTGCTGGAGTTGCTCATCCTGAGTTCTCTGTTCGGACTACCAAATGCTGTATGAGATGATTGGATCCATTTAAAGTCAAATTAGTATTGTTTTGTGCACAATTGACATGCACATGGCCTTGAATAATTGCATTATAATTGTTTTTGTTATTATAAATTTGTAGATATTAAAATCGGTTTTTGATCTAGTGATGGAAATAATGTTCTTTATGTGAAAAATCGTAGAATCGAAATTCGAATGAAGGTTTTTTCTGGATATGTAAAGTTGAGTGATTTTGACTCTCGTTTTTATCTAAAAAAAAATTTGTAGGTATTACATTATTTTTTTAGGAGAATTCAAATGTTTTCACTTTTAATGTCTCTATCATGTCTTCACCTTTTAATTTTCTAATATTCTAATTTTAAAAATAAAATATCAAAATAAAATCGTTAGATGTAATCTATATCACTTTCTTGATGTAAATAATTACGACATTTCGATATTATTTTATTTGACATCAAAAATTCACGAAAAAATGTACTAATGTGAATAATTTCTATATGTTGATTTTTTAATTTATTATTTTATTTAATACAAAAGTCAAAATATCAGTAACTTTTAATATATATGAAAAAATACAATATATACCACATCTAATAATTTTAATTTAATATTTTAATTTCAAATATTTATTATTAATAAATTAAAATATAAAGGCACGATAAAGACAAAAAAATTCAAGAAATTTCAACCCTCCTCTTTCTCTTTTTTCCTCCCAAATAAATTAAGCCCCAATTTAATTCTATTAAAACATGTAATACGTCAATGCCATCAAATCACGGGTTTCGTTGAGTCCACCAAACTTAAAATCGAACCAATCAGAGGTGATTTTCAAATTTCAATCCTCGTGTGTTTAACTTCAAACATATGGAGCAATCCGTGTCCGGAAACTTTATATCATGATGTCAAAATCAAATTTTGATGCAATTTTTTCGTTGGTTGGAGCGCTTCTTCAATTGACCACAGAGAAATAAATGTAGAGAAAAAAGAAAAAGAAAAGAAGTGTGAATTTGAACGGATCGTTACACGCTTGGAACGCGGCAAGAGCATAAATTAGTAAAATAAACTAAGGATTAATTACTTTTTGGTCCATCAAAGTATTTGAAATTGCATATTTTTTAAGTCGAGACTTGAAAATTACTTATTTCCTTGTCAAATTTTAAAACGTGTTCAACATGAGGATATAATGATGGATAAGTGAATTCTAGTTAAATATTATTCAAATTAATTGAAGGAAAAGGGAAACATGAAACGCTTGATAGCTTCGATTGGAGAAATAAATAATTTTAATGTTTTTATGGATAAATTGATAAATTTAAAAACTTGATGGATATATATGAGTAACTAATCCTTAAATTAAATAGCGACAATAGGTCACTCCTGTCGATTATTTTATAAAAAGAGAAAAAAAAAACACATACAATTTTATATTTCAAAAGAAATAAATATCGAACTAACTGTAACACTTATTTCAAAAACAAAAACAGAATGTAAAAGTTTCTATTATATTCCTTTAAAATTTGAAATTATATATTTTTCTCTGAAATTTATAATATCATGTTATTCTTCTAAATTATTAATATTCTTATATTTATCCAATAAAATTTTATAATATATCAAATATATTCAAATACTCAAATTAACTTTAATTAAATATTTTAAAACTCATATCATCCATATAATAATCCTTTAAGGCCTAAAAATATATTTCGCCTCACACCTTTTCATTCTCTTGCTTTATATTTTTCTCTCTTGACCCTTTATCTCTCAAGACCACAAATCATATTCCTCACCTCATGAATAAAAACATAGATGATATTTAAAAAAATGAGCATAGTTATTATATATAGTGCTATATTGCGGAAAAAAACCCGATAATGCCATAGAATTTATCATCTCAAAACGATATGGCAGCCGCTATGAACTCTATTTAGAATTATTTAATTGTTGAAATATTTTTATGAATATTTAAATTCAATCAAAATTGATCTTCATTCTTTATCACAAAATAAATAAATAACGAAACCTAAAAAAAAACTATATTATATAAAGATATTTTGCAAGCTAAGTACATTGTAAAGTTCAATATATACCCATCTTGTAATCTTAATTAAAGGCCGAAAAAAGTGCGAAAAATGAACTTAAAATTAAATCAAACGCCATTAATGAAACCCCATGACTGCCATTTTTTGAGATTAAAAATAAAACAATAACTCCATTGACGTACAATTTGGAGCGAAAGAAACAAGTACAACCACGATCTTAATTACATATGACATAAATTTATGACACATTGACATTTTTTTTTCTTTGTCTAGGGGAGGTTTTCTTTGACATTTTCTGTCTAGAGATCTGTCCTTTTTGGAGTACTATTGTACTCTCTCCTTTTGGGTTGCAATGTAAGTTACATAACTATCATTTTGCCTGTACTTTGTGGAAGCTGTGGCAAAGAATATAGAGATAATGTATGGAAGGAAAAGGAATATTCTCAAGAGATGCTAATGTAAAATGTCTCTCGTTCTTGACATGTGCTCTACATTTTGAAGCTTAATTTTTGCTCTTACATCAAAGAAGAAGAAGAAGAAGAAGAAGAAGAGATGCTTGTGCATGCTTCAGTGCCTCAGTTGAAGGATTATCAAATTGCTAGAGTACTTCAGAAAAAAAATTGCTATGGTAAGAACTTTAATATAAAAATGGAGGATAAATTTTTATAAAATTTTTTTATTCATATTTCAAACATGTAATTTTCACACGGAGATCAAGAATAATTGGAGTTAAATTAATAATATGAGTTACTATGATAAGAACTTGCACATCGTAGTGGTGTATGTCTCGTGTATAATGATCATAATTTTTATTAGGATAATGTATGTGAGATATTATAATTGATATTGTCGTCATCGATATCGATTTTTCTTTTCAAGTATTCATGTTAACGACTTTTTACTACAATTTATTTTATATAGCATTTTTATTATTCAATTCAAATATCACTAATTTGAGTAACAACTAACTTGATTTCAATAATAAAAATACTATACAAAATAAATAGCATAATAAAATCATTGATATAAATAATAATTCATTTAATTTAAATAATAAAATCAATACCAATAATAAATTGACGATATCAATAACGATATTGAATATCAACTCCCATCCTATTAACCATCAACACATAAAAGCTCGTAGATTTTGACCATCTTCTGGGATTTATGAAAAAAAGAAGAAAGTATATTCGGCTGAATAAAATTGTTTTTGAAGTACTTGATTTGACAGACTTTTGTTTTTGTAATTAGCACAAAAATATGGATTGAGATTTGAGCACGATTTGAGATCAAAGTCGCCGCTCTGACGATTAATTTGAACAAATGCGAGAGTCATAAATTGCATAATTGCGCGCATATGGTCTAATAATTGGTTCGGATTTGTGACAGTTTCGCTCAATAATGCAATATTTTAATATCCTAGCTGACTTCCATATTTTTCTTCCTCCAAGGCCAATAATGAACCTTTTTTAATTAATACAGTGAGATTTAAATAATATCTTAATCATCTATGATTTTTTCTATGTTTACAATCTAATAGGGGGGAGTTAACGCCTGATAATTATTATGTTGGGTAAGTGTATTAGTTGAAGATAGGGGTATAAATGGAGCAGGTTCGGAATGGATAATGCTAATATCCATTTTTCAGTAAGCGAATACAAATACGAATACGAATATTAAATAGATATTAAATTTTAAAACTATATCTGTCTTAAATGGATACGGATATGAAACGAATAATTCAAGAATATAAATTCGAATACGGATACGAAATGAATAATTATCGGATAATTAAATTGTGTGAATATTAAAATACAAATAATAATTAACAAAAATTCAAATGTAATAAAACCATCATCTCAACATATAATATTTTCTATTTAAAAAAAATTTATGTGATATATCACCATCCCTCTTTTCTAAAAGAACCTGAAATTAAAAAAAAATTGCTTCATAAAGCATCGTGGAGCCATCATTTTTATGGAATCGCTCAATCAACATCATTATACATTTGCATTGCTTAACCAAAAGAATATAAATTATCCAAAAAAAAAAGATCCGTTACAAAATGTTACTACCTTAAGCTTTATTCTCAAGTTTAAACCATAAACAAAGCTTGGTTGTTGCCGATCATGTGAGAAGTGTTTAGAAATTTTCAAAATTGACTTCAGACACAGAAGAGAGAAAGAAAGAGAGAGAGAGAGAGAGGTGCTTTTTTTTGTGTGTGTGTGTGTGGGGGGGGGGGGGGGGGGGGGGGGGGGGGGGGGGGGACGTGAGAGAGTGACTACCGAGGATCCTTATCCTCTATAATATTTTGAACATTAACTTCTCTTTGTAATGTACGAATTTGGATGCATTCCGTTACAGTGATTACTACAGTGATTATGTATAATTGTCGTCCATTATATTTTTTTTTGAAATAATTGCTCACTCCAGATGATATGAATTTGACATAATAAAGACAATAACAGTAAGGGGTGAAAGCTTTGGTGATTGTGGGAGGTGCTGAGTTAGGACGATGACGACGATGACAGCGACGGAATACGACAGTTTGTCCTTTGTTCTCCATTTTGTGCCGCCCCCCAACCCCCCCCCCCCCCCCCCCCCCCCCCCCCCCCACTCTCTCTCTCTCTCAGAAGACCATCGACAAGAACCCACAAAACATTAGGAATAAAATCACTAGTTATTTTAATTTGGGTCATTAGACGAATCAGATTTGTTTAAAAAAGATCATTTAAATTTCAAATAAAATCAACCAGATCCGTCTATTTTGATCCAACAATTCATATTAAAATAATAGGATTCTATTTTTTTCATTTGAAATAATAGCAGATACGAACTCCAAAGCATTAACACTCCTAACAATATTTTCGTATTTTTTTTTCCAAAAATAAAGTAAACACAGTCTGATTTAAATTTTACTAAATTATTTAAAAAGTTCACAAGATTTTTGAAAAATATACAAAACAAAAGGTCAAAAAACGAGGACGGTAATTATCTGAGGATTAGAGTTCCTAGTAAAAAAAAGGAGAAAAAAAAAAGCACAAGTTCCTCTTCTTTCATTTATCGTTACACTTATTATTTTGAACTCGATACCATAGTTCAACTTTTTTTTTGGTTACCCCTTTTTACTAGTGAGCATCTACAGTAGTTATAATAAATCATCAATGGATGTTATTAATAACTAGTTAAATATTATGGTACATTCCAAAATTTTATATTATATATTTTTAAAAAAATATTATTCAAATTTAAAAATTTAAAATGTAGATGAGAAATTCAAATTTTAATTACTTGGATAAGATATGGTGGATTTGAAAAATATTAAATCTCTCATCAAATATTTTAAAAATTTTTAACGACGGAGTTTTAATGATTTTATGATGAATG